>BTHS01000007.1:144264342-144661842 GCA_036184385.1 Tokudaia muenninki
CTTGGAGCCTCTCCTACTGCTCTTTAATTTGCAGAGAATGAGAAATTGTGGCCAGGAAGGCAGGAGATTAGAAGGACTTACAAAGCCAGCAAATGCATAATGAAAGACTCCGGGCGGGATGATGCTTCCTGGGAAAGCCAGAGCCCTGCCTCTCAGAGTTCCTTCAAAGGGACCGTGTTCATGCTCCTTGGGTTTTTTTTTTTTTTCCTTTTCTTTTTCCTTTTCTTTTATTTATGTTATGTATATGAATGAGTACAGCATTGCTCTCTTCAGACACACCAGAAGAGGGCATCAGATCCCATCCCAGATGGTTGTGAGCCACCATGTGGTTGCTGGGAATTGAACTCAGGACCTCTGGAAGAGCAGTCGGTGCTCTTAACCGCTGAGCCGTCTCTCCAGGGTTTTAACGACAGCAAATCCCGTGCTTAAGGAGTGTTTGGTCCAGGAGGAGGTGAGTCAGCAATCGCCACCAGGGCATCCGGAGGTGCCTGCTTGTCGGAGGTATCACTAGGTGTTTCTGGATCACATTAACCCACCCAGCACCAGACCTCATGACTGTATGAGAAACAGTCAGGATCCAAAAATTAACTCTTCATCTAGTGCCAGGTTTCTCAGCCTCAACAATATTGGTGTTCGGGACTGACTAATTCCCACTGAAGGACTCTGACATGCCCCTACAGTAGGTTCAATAGTATCTCTGGACTTGCTAGATACCTGTAACCAACCTCTAAACCCTCCACTCACATGACCCTGGGACAAAAAAAGTCTTAACTTTTTTTGGGTCTTAACTGCGGGCTCTGTCCTTCTTTGATTGTTTTGTTTTGTTTGTCTCATGATGTAGCCCTGGCTGTCTTGAAACTCACAGAGATCCACCTGCCTCAATCCCTCCCCCCCACAAGTGCTGGGATTTAAGGTGTGTGCCACTATATTCAGATCTTCTCTGAATTTCTAATTAAAGATTGTCATGGTTGAATGCTAAGGCATTTGGGCAGTTGCTGCCCCACTGGTGGTTCTGCCTTGGGAGAACGTGGTACCTTGTGGGGCCCAGATAGCCCAGCAGAAACCAGGCTTGCGAGAGAGACAGTGTTCAAAATCAAGATGGGAGAATGGGGAGATGCCTCTGTCGTCAAGAGAACAGATTGCTGGAGACCATCCTCAGGACTCACACAAACATGCATGCACTAAATATGTCCTCTGTACTGCCAAGGTCCAAAAACCATTGCAACCCCCTGTCTACAATTCACCTCCTCGCACATCATCACCCAACCCCTAAGAGCAGAGGGCTTCAGAGTGGACCCAGGACAAACACCACGGCAATGCTGGCACGGTCTCCTGTGAAGAGCCAAGCTACAGGAGCACACACTGCCACGACTGCTCCCAGTCTTGCCGGGGCATCAACCCCACCATTCTGTCAAGACTTCCAGAGCACCCCGCTCCATCCCTTTCCCCAGAGGACTCACTCCTGGGAAACTTGTAATTCTGCAAAATGTGTAGGCAACTTCCAGGCAAAATGGAGACTATTCATCACTGGCCAAGTGCTTTTTTTCTTCTTCTTCTTCTTTAAAAGGAATGATTTTCATAAAAGCCTTGACTTTAGAAATAAAAAGTAAAATAAGAAAGAAATGAAAAATTCATTCCCGGCACAGAAACCAGGTTGTGTTACCCGTGTGTCCGCTCCTACACAGACCTATTTACTCCCACCCTGGGGAGAGAGGTTCCAGAGGGGAAACGGTTGTCTCACCTGTCCTTGGAGCTTTTAATTCTCTTCCAGCCCACTCTGCTTTACGTGATGTCAATATCTATTTGTGTCAACAAATGTTCCTTTGAATTATGAATACAGCCAAATTAGAAAACCTTCATGGTCGTATCTGTGGGGCTCTGAAGGACAGGCACGGGGTGTTAATCTTTCTCTCTCCATCAGCGCATGCTCTTTTTCTATTCACAGAATCTTTCCATAGATCGAAAATAAACACAGCCCGGTACACGCTCAGGAACCAACCCAAACCATCCAAATTAATCCCTTTGCATCAAAGCACAGGTCTTTACAGGGTCTCTCATGCGCTGGCACACCTATCTTGTCTGCTTTTCCCCACATGGATGATGGTTCTTCGCTCTTCCGAGCACAGAGCACTCAAGGATTTATATTCCACAGTGAAGATGGCCCTATGTTACATTGTAGTCAAATAATATGCTTACAGGGCATATGCAAAATCTGCTTTGGGTGTGCTGTGATACTCTCCGGAGAAGGTGGGAAATGTCTATATAGCAAGGGGGTTTATTCTGCACAACTCCCCTTAAACGGCCCTTCCCAGGGCTCCCTGATGCTTTCTTTCCAGCACCTCATCTTTGCATCCAGGCTGTGTGTTCCCATGAAGACAGGATCAGGTCTCATTCATCTTGAGTACCCAGTGACTGGCTTGGCACCGGACGCATAGAAGCCACTCCATGACTGTCTAGTCGGTGGGCGTGTGCAAAAAAACCCGACTTTACCTTTAATCTCCTATCTAACAGAGAGAATGACACCAAGCCATCATAGAGTGTGTGTTAGGCAGGTGACAGCCTAGGGGTTAAAATGAAAGTTCTCAGTGGCTTGGACTAATTGGAAGAACATTTCCCACTCAATACTTCTGCTCTCTCGAGCAGCCAAGGCTGTTGCACAGCTCCTCCTGGGGAGTCTATTTTCATTCACCACATACAGAGAGGGCAAGGATAAACAATCAGACAAACAAGAGAAAGAGCAGAGCTCCATCCAAGCCCAGCTCAACGAGTCAGTGAGTTTATCAGGATTCCTTACAGGCTTAAGCAGCCACCTCACCAAAGTCCCAGCTTAGCGTAAGAGATAGTTTACCACTGCTGTATAACTGCAGTCCCCTGCATAGCTGCAGGCAGCTCTACCAGAGTCTGCTCTCCCTCCACCCTGTTGACTGTTTCAATAACTCTAGGGCTGGCAAAGGGAGGTTCATGCATCCTGAGTGTCTTGTGAGGTTCTTGAACCTCCTACTTCCCTCCAGAAAGGAATGTTTCCACCCACTGGAAATGACTACAGGCTACACAAATAATGAAAGCCAAGGACTGTCATTTGGCCAACTATAGCGTGTGGCTTCCATTGACGAGCAATCTTTCTCTCAGCCGACAGGAGACTGAATATGATAAGAGAGAAGGGGATTGTTCCGCTAAAGTGCACTATGCAGAAATGGTAGCCTTACATCTGCTCCCAACCATAAGTCAGAACTTGGTCACATGGCTACCTAGCTGCAAAGGAGGCTGGAAAATTTTAGTGACTAGACAGCCATGAATCCCATTCAAATATTATTGGATTTGTTTTGTTACTGTAGTAATAACAGATATTTGTACACAGTTATTGGCATACGGCATAAGGATTTAGGCCAAGTATACAAGTATTACAAAATTTTTAAAAATAACTTAAGATAGATTTTTTTTTGTTTTCCTCTATTATCAAACCTCTTTGTTGCAGAATGACTGACCCTAACTTGCAAACCCTCTCAAATATGACCATCTTAACACCCTCTCCTGACTATAACCATCTTAACACAGCCTCCCTAATATGACCATGGTGAACTTGCCCTGGTTGGGCCCAATTATGCCTCTAACACTATTCCAGGAATTATAGCTCATCCTGTCCCATAAAAATGTCTGATGTCTGAGTTCCAAACACTGTCTTCTAATGCCTGGAGAAGCAGTGTAACACTGGAGCTGAAATCTGGCTTGTGGCCAATCTAAGGTTGCCGGTTCTGCCTGTCTACTCTTTGGCCAATCTCATATTCCACCCATGTGTCCATAGTCACAAGCAGGATGGTAGTGGGAGCGTCTCCTGTTTGCATTGTCATATCAACTCCTGACATCTCTTAGCTGTGAATAGCTCACATGAGGCCCGACACATAATAAACCCTCAATTTAGTTCACTGTTCCTTTTATCCATTCATGCCCAGACATTTAGCACTGGTCTGGGGTCCTCAGGGCCTTCTATCTGCTTCTATTTCAATAAGCAGGACCAGAGAGTCAGGGGTTAATCACTAGAGCACAATCCTCCATGGAGACTGCTGTTGTCCTCCTGGTGAGGGGTCTCGGTGGTTCTGATTTTAATCTCTTAGCAAGTGTCAGGTCCATCCATGGCCCAGTTTTCCTTGACAATGGCCTAATCTTGGATCCAACAGGTGTCTGTAACACAAAACCTGAAGGCTCTGGAAACGGAGCCAACGCCAATGTATAACAAGTTCTTTGATTTCCTCTGGGCTCAGGATGCCTTGATGAGCAGCGAGCCCTATTAATCCGCTCTCTTCAGAATTTAGAGCGTAGAAACAGCACACATTAGAAAGAAGAGCGCTCTCTTGAGCAAGTGTTAATGAGAGCTTTATGAAAACGCCATTAGCAGCATCTACTCTACAAACACCCGGCGCCTGCTGAACGAGGGTTCGGAGCTGGTCACTCATTCATTGTCTGCAGAGGAAAACAGAAAGGAGAGCTTCAGCTGCTCTCTCGACATCAAGCCGTCCCTTTCTTACCCTTTGTGTCTCAATGACTCTCTCCTCCTACCTCCATCTTAATTATGAATACAAGAAAAGGGGAAAAACAAGATTTGAGGGGGGAAAAAGGAAGGATTTTGCTTTTGTAGGCCTAGGAAGGGCTCTGTTCTCAGTGCCCTGATTACACTCAGGATGGTGGGGAGGGCCTCCACTTTCACAATCAAACACTCCTTTCTACTACCCGAATATTAATTTATTCATCAATTGCAAATGTCATCTAAGCAATTCAAACCCTCTGAAAGGAACAATAATGAGTGCACGTGTGTGTGCATGTGCAGGTGCATGTGTGTGCGTGTCTGCGTGTGTGCATGTGCGTGTGCGTGTGCGTGTGTGTGTGTGTGTGTGTGTGTGGCAGTATTGGTGCATGTGTGGCAAGGCATATGGGCATAGGTGTGAGGACAGCTTTAGGGAGTCTATTCTCTCTTTCTTCTTGTTAAATCAGGTTCTCTGGTTTCTGCCACATCGCTGAGTATTTCAAGCTCGCTGGCCTGAAGGCTGCTGTCTGATTTTCTGTGTCTTCCTCTCATCTCACCTCAGCTGTGCTGGGACTACAGATGTGCCCCACCTCATCTGGCTATTTAATGTGGATTCCTGAGCCTAACTCAGGCTGTCAGGGTTCACGCTTTTACTGCTTTTTACTGTTCCTTAGCATTCATATTCCCTCTCCCTCTCCTTCTCCCTCTCCCTCTCCTTCTCCCTCTCCATCTCCTTCTCCCTCTCCATCTCCCTCTCTCTCCATCTCTCTCTGTCTCTGTCTCTGTCTCTGTCTCTCCCTCTCTCTGGCATACTCACACACATTAATGAGATGGGAGATACATCTACAGCTAAACCACTGGGGAGAAAAAAAAGAAACTGTTTGGCTGCATGCAAAATACTAAAAGTCATGTCTTCACACCCTGCTTAAACATTAATTCAAAATGGATCAAACACCCAAACCTTTGAAACCACTGGAAGTAAATGTGAGCTAAACACCTTAAGACATTGGTGGAGATGGTGAGGTTTTGGTTCTGAACCACAAAGCACAGGAAACCAAAGCCAAAGTCGACGGACGGAATTAGATCAAACTAAAAAGTGTCTGTACAGCAAAAGAAACAGTCGACGGAGTGAAGAGACAACCTATGCAAAGGCTGGCCACTGTTCACCCCCAAAACAAAGACCTCATAAAGCAAGAAAGGAGGTGCTTTTAAAATAGAGACACTTTACAAAGGAATAAAACGCACATACCAGAACAAGGTGGAAAACACAGACAGGGTAGTGCTCGGGGCACCCAGAGACTGGAGGCCACAGTGCTCTGTTCACTCCAACAGTTTGCTTTATGGTCATTTGGCTCTTCTCCAGACTGGAAGCTATAGGGAGCGGGGTGGGGCAGGGGGAGGGTTTCTCACCATCTCTGAGATCCTCAGACAGGAGCTGGATAAGCACCAAATATGTTGTGGGGGCCTCTAGGTTCCCATTTATTAATGTACCTCTAGATGAACCAAATCTTCCTATTTTCCCTCTGGGCACTTCCCATCTACTGTCTCCACAAAAAGGAATGCGAACCAGGGATGATAAGTGTCCTATCCGCTATCCTAGCTTGCTTGTTGTTGCAGTAATCCACAAGCCTAGTGCCAATGTTTGTCCTAGTTAGGTCTGCTACTATGATAAAACACGGACCCAAAACAACTTGCGGGACGGGTGGGGGGGTGGGGGGGGTTGGGGAAGGGCTTATTTGGTTTACAGGTTGCAGTCCATCAACCCAGAGCAGGAACTCAAGGCAGGAACTGAAGCAGAGACCATAGAGGAAAACTGCTTACGGGCTTGCTCCCCATAGCTTGCATTTTAAATACAACCCAGGACCACTAGCCCATAGTAGCTTGGAATCTTTCACATCAATAATTGAGAAAATGCAGCCCACCACCACCACACACAGAGACTTATCCACAGGCTAATATCATGGAAGCACTCTCTTCCCAGATGACTTGTGTCAAGTTGACCAGACAGACAGAGGAAAGAAGAAAAAATGAAACAAAGAACAAAGGAAGAAACAAAGAAAGAGAAAGAAAAACCAAACAGTTGGAATAAGTTGAGTTTTAACTCAGCAGGTAACAAATCAGAGTTAGGCTTAAAACAGAGCCTGTGGTTAGTGGGTTAAGAAATAATGGCAAGACAAATAAGCCTGGGACTGGAAGGAGATGTCTAGGCTACATGTGAAAGCAAAGATGCAGGGGGTAGCTGGTAGCTGGAAGCTAACCGCTGGGAGCTGTCCATCAAGGAGCTGCTGAAATCCACTGGGAGCTGTCCAGCAAAGAGATGCTGAAATCGCGGGAGGCACGGGAAGGGTAGACACCTGCCTGTCAGGAAAAGTTCAAATCCACATAAAATCTAGTGACGTGTTCCAACACTAATCAAGGGCATCTCTGTGCAACGACACGTGACTTCTAACCATACTACATTCATGCTATTTTAAAGATAGCTTTATTAACATAAAATACTGAATCATAAAGGCTGTTTGCATAAGTCATACAATCAAATGAATTTTAATGGATTTTGTTTTTAGTACTTCTATAATGGCTAATGATATTGAGTGCTCGTTGGTAGTGAAGTATCTGGCCAAATAAATCCCTTGGTACTTATTTTTCATATATTTTAATCAGTGCATAAGTACTTGGACATATTTATGGGATATGATACAATCTGATACGGTGCATAATAATTAGATGAAGATAATTTACTGGATGTTTTTTAACTGGGCTTTCTGATTGGATTATACATATTTTCTGTTTTTCCTAAGACAGCCACTTAGCAGGCTGTCTCGCCTCCAATGTCTTTCTCCAATTCTGTGGGTTGTTTCCTTGCTTTCTTGGTAGTTTTTAAAATTCAAAATTTTTCATTTTGATGAAATACAACTCATGTATTGTTTTTTCCTTCTGTGTGCTTTTGAGAATAAGGAAGGTGCGCTAAACTCTGCTGGCCTGGTTTGGGAGATTTTGTGGTAGAAAGGTTAAGCTGGCATATGAAAATCGAGGGAAAAATGTTTTTAAGTTGACATTTAAGTTCGATCTCGAAAGATAACAGGAATATGCCAGGTACATGATTGAAGATGCTTTTGAGTACAAAGAACATCTGGGTAGATTTTCTATTAATCCACTGTAAATTTTTAGGATAGCTTTTGACCACAGATTCAAGACAGGAATCCCCACGTGTGCCGGTACCACGTGGCAAACACAGACAGACACTGTCACATCTTCCAATTATTAAAATAAAGTCAATTTATTTATTGAAGATTACGCTGAAATGAAGAATTATGTCTGTATGGTTCCCTCAAAAACCAGGGGAGAGGTGTTGGTCAGAGACCAGGTAGGTGCTCCTGCGCAGTTGTAGTGTAGCCAGAGTTTTAGGACAAATCCCCCCAGTCAGCAGCTGTGACAAGCCAGGCTCCAAAGCTCAATCCAATGCTCCAATTAAAGAGTCAGCGTACGAAGATGGGGAGATGGTTCTGTCAGCAAAGTGCTTACTGGAAAGCCTGAGGGTTGCTTCTGAAGTCTCCTGCGAACACATAAAGAATCTGGGTGTGTTTATGATGGGAATCCCAGTGCTGGGGAGACAGAAGCAGGAGGATCCAATCTCTGGGGGGGGGGGTCAGTCAATGACCAGCTAGCCTAGTGTAAGCAAGAAGCTCTGAGGTCAGTGAGAGACCCTGCCTCAAAAACAAGGTGAAGAGCACTTAAGAAATGCTGAAGATTAACCTCTGGCCCCCACATGCACACACGCAGGTGTTTTGCAGCTAAACACCCACATATGTGTGCATACACAAACACACGCTCACATAAAAAAAATAAAATAGCCATGCAATAGTGAAAGACATAGAGAAGAGATTTAATCAATGTTACACCAAGTCTACCTCTTGAGCACTGAGCTGAGCTTTAAGTTAAATGAAAGCTAAAGGTATACATACTTATGTAGTCCTGGCCAAGGTACCATCCTGCCCATCACTGATCTGTTGTTGTCTCAACTGTGGGGTGGCGTTACCCCTAGACATCACCAATGTACAAGATGATGAGGTCAGCAACTCACCCTCAGGGACAGTTGCCCTCATCTGGAGGGAATGGGTCTGTGAATCTGCCTGCCTTCACTCATTAAAGCGAAGAGTTTTCCGAGATGGCCTCTGGTTTGGGACAATAGTCCATTCTGTCATCAGCCCTAAAGGAGGGGGAGATACTAAGTTTGGTTAGGTAGGCAGACCGAGATGAGGGCAGAGGTCCCTGGCCTTCACCGATCTTTTACTTACCTGATGGGCCCAAGTGAGGATTCAAAGCTATGGTGTTTTATTATTGTTTGTTTGCTTGGGACTTTAAGAAACAAAAGCAAAAGCAGTTTAGAAGTGCTATCGCATAAAAATGTGTGTTGGAAGTGTCAAGTCCCCATGTTCTCCTCCAGAGGACAGAAACCAGGAAGTGTTCCCAGGCCAAGTACAGACCAGGAAAAGCCTCATGAGTATCAAATGTTCCTGCCTTGTGACCCAGTTTTCCCCATGACACTAGAACCCTCAAACACAAAGACCCAAATGGTATGAGTACAGCTCTGGGTACAACCCTGATGACAAGAAGTCGCCAGAAGTTTAAGATTGCTTCCCTGCATCCAGGGAGAACGGTGGCTTAGAATCAGAAAGTTACACCAAAGGGCTGACAGTTGGTAAAGTAGTATTTCACACCCCTCAGCTTACTGGCTGAGATTCCCAACCCCGATCAGTCTTGTTTTAGCAGAGGCTGACAGCTTGTGGGTCTGTTTACAAACACTAAGGAGGTGGTGAGAGAATTCTAACATTTTCTGCAGAGCCTGCCAGCTTTTTAACTCCCTGAAATCCAACAGGGGAAACAGTATCGAAATTCCATCCTGATTTGCATATCCCTGCCTGCTCCATGGTTTATCATCTGGTCACGTTTGCTTTTACATGAATTCATATCCACATCCTCTTCCCAGTCTTCTCAGCCAGCCATTCTCTGTCTTCTGTCAGCATGGAAGGGTACTTGTCTGTGAGAGGAATTTGGGATCCACCCTGACTTGTCCTTTGGCTGTATTTAACAGTCATCTACCTAGTAAACTTGACGTTGTCCATTTAATACAATTTCCTCAGCTTGAAGCTTTTATGGATATTCTAAATTTTCTTCTCCTCGGATTGAAAAGTTTATTTGGGCCTCGGTTGGCCGTTGCTAGGGGTAACCAGTGAGTGGTCAGTTAAAGAATGCCAGGTGGTCGATAACCGTCTCTCCTGGCTGTCCATTACTGTGATTCCAGGGGAAGGGAAGCATCTAGAAAACTTCATTACTTAAGTTCTGGTTATCAGATTATTACAGTTTTGAAAAATTGTCACAGGCCAAACAAAACGGCATAACCCTGGCACTCATACTGCTCCAGGTGACTCTGATTCAGAGTCCAGTGGAGACCTCATGCCCACCGGTCCCAGAAGTCTATTCCCTCCAGACTGCAAGCATGGCCCATCCTCCGCCCGGAGCCCTCCTCTACCTCAACCCTCCCAGATGCTGCTCCTCCCTTGGTCCTGCCTACATCCTTCTGCCCCAGCCTCCACCACACCAAACAACAACACACTGGATGTCACCTCTTGATAAAAGTCAAAACCTACATATCCCACCATCTAGGAAGGGTCCTTGGCCATCCAGATTAGAACCCCTCCCCTTTGCCCCATGGTCCCCTGGATTCCCCTGTTTTGTGTCCATCACCCTGAGCTATACTGTAGTGTACAGGCTCAGCTGATCAGGCTGAGGCAGGGTCTGCAGAGTACAGCTGCCATCTACAAATAGAAGTTGTGTTGCAAGTGAAAAGCTACCAAAGGTCGTGGACTCATGCAGAAGGGTCATCAGTCCAGCAGCTTCACTGGTCTCCAGGGTTTGGTTTGGAGGACTGGAGATTGAACTCAAGCTCCTTACATATTAGACATGTGCTCTACCACTGGACTACATCCCGGCCCCCTTCCTATTTTTAATCTTGAGGCAGGGTCTCACTAAGCTGCCCAGTTTAGCTTTGAATTCACTCCATAGCTCAAGCAGGACCTGAACTCAAAATACTCATACCTCAACATCCTGAAGTCAAAATAAAACACAGGTCTCACCTCAAAGGGCACAAGAGGTTGTTTATTCTGGAACCAAATGTGAGAGGCTATGACTGATAACTATGACTTCAGCTCACCCCAATAATCAGGTTGCAGTATGTAAATGTTTTCAAAAAGTTTTTATAAATACAAAACAAAAGAAAGTAATAGATCTGGCTATTTTTCAAGTATATTAGTGGGGATAGTGTGTAGGCAGGCTACTGCAAAGTGGGAAACTTCTTGATCTAGGTTTCGGATGCTGTGTCATGAGGTGGGGTGGGTGGAAATTGGTGATCTGCTAATTTATTATATTCCCAAAGGTTTCGTGTGGTAGGCGATAGCCACAGAATACTACATCACACGCAGAATAGCTATTATATGGTCTAAATATAGCCAAAGATAGACTGGGAGATGCAGCTCAGTTGGTAGAGTGCCTACCTAGAATGCATGTAGCCATGGGTTCGATCCCCAGCACTGCAGAAACAAGGTGTGGTGGCATGTGCCCGCAGGGATTCTGCAGTCAGGACACAAAGGCAGGGGGCCAGAAGTTTAAACTTATCCTTGGATTCATAGTGAGTTCAAGGCCAGCCTGATATAGGTGAGACCCTGTCTGCAGAAAATAAAATAGCCCAAGATAATTTGGCTGTGAATCTGCACATTCCAACTCTCCACAAACAGGAAAGTTCTGTACACACCAGCCTACATTACCACCAGGTCCAGATGTTGATGTAATTTAGAAAGTAGCAATAGGACACCAGCCTCCAGAAATCATGCCCGACCAATCAAGAGCCAACAACCTTAGAGCCAAACACTCTCCTCCCATAGCCAAAAGATTGAGACTCCCTGAAGGGCCAGGAGCAGTTGGCATACTTTATTAATAAACTGTTTTTAAATGAAGGCATGCATATTGTGTCTTAGACATATTAAATTGCACATTTAATGAACTATTAGTGCAGGTTTGGTTTTTTGTATGTTCTTGGAAACAAACAAAAGTTGGTGTAATTCTCAAGACTGTGCCACTTGCTTCACTATGGGGTTCCTGGGTGACACCCACAATATTGTCAACGTGTGTGTGCATTTCTCTGACTTCTCTTCTTCCAACCCAGACTCTGGTTGGCAGTTGCAGGAGCTGGGCCTGCACTTCTCTTGCTTCTGTGTTCCTTACACCCAGCGCAGACCCGACCCATACCAACCCAACCCAACCCAACCCAACCCAACCCAACCCTGCGTCGGAATGAATGCAGACCTCTCTTTACCAGGCAGATCCGAACTACTCCTACAGGAGCGCAGGAGCGCAGGTGAGCAGTCCGGTCTGCAGGGGGCGCCAGCGGCTTCCTCATCTCCCCCGCGGAACCCAGAGCCCCGACCTGCTGTCAGTCAGACGTGCCAAGCTGCTCAGTGGTCATTTTGCTGCGCTGGAGATAAAGTAGGAGTTCCGATGCATAAAACCTCTCACATCTAGCGTCAAGTCCCACAACCCCTGCCTCGCTAAGAGTAGAGCTGTAACTGTAGCAACGGGTGGAGGGGAGAGGAGACCGGAGAGAGGGTCAGAGCAACAGGGGACGAGGCAAGCCGATCAGAGTCTGCACTGATTGCTGGAGACGCAAAGGAAAGTTCTTTCTATGTCTCCAAGCCTCTCTCTCTCTCTCTCTCTCTCTCTCTCTCTCTCTCTCTCTCTCTCTCTCTCTCTCTCTCTCTCTCTCTCTCTCTCTCTCTCTCTCTCTCAACTAAAGTCTAGACTGGACAGCACCTACAAGAGAATCTCCTAGAAGGAGAATTATTCCCAGCAGCTTGCCCGCAGCCAAGGCTGGCCCCGCTGTTAACCATGAACTCTTCCTGCTGCCTGTCCTCTGCTTATCCGATGCTGTCTAACCTCTCGGAGCACCCCGCAGTCCCTCCTGCCAGCAACCGGAGCGGCAGCAGGTTCTGCGAGCAGGTCTTCATCAAGCCGGAGGTCTTCCTGGCTCTGGGCATCGTCAGCCTGATGGAAAACGTCCTGGTGATCCTGGCTGTGGTCAGGAACGGCAACCTGCACTCTCCCATGTACTTCTTCCTGTGCAGCCTGGCTGCAGCCGACATACTGGTGAGCCTGTCCAACTCCCTGGAGACCATCATGATCGCCGTCATCAACAGCGACTCCCTGACCTTGGAGGACCAGTTCATCCAGCACATGGACAACATCTTTGACTCTATGATCTGCATCTCCCTGGTGGCCTCCATCTGCAACCTCCTGGCTATCGCCGTGGACAGGTACGTCACCATCTTCTATGCTCTTCGATACCACAGCATCATGACAGTGAGGAAAGCCCTCACCCTGATTGGGGTCATCTGGGTCTGCTGCGGCATCTGTGGCGTGATGTTCATCATCTACTCCGAGAGCAAGATGGTCATCGTGTGTCTCATCACCATGTTCTTCGCCATGGTGCTCCTCATGGGCACCCTCTACATCCACATGTTCCTCTTCGCGAGGCTGCACGTCCAGCGCATCGCGGCGCTGCCCCCTGCTGACGGGGTAGCCCCACAGCAGCACTCTTGCATGAAGGGGGCGGTCACCATCACCATCCTGCTGGGCGTTTTCATCTTCTGCTGGGCGCCTTTCTTCCTCCACCTGGTTCTCATCATCACCTGCCCCACCAACCCCTACTGCATCTGCTACATGGCCCATTTCAACACCTACCTGGTCCTCATCATGTGCAACTCCGTCATCGACCCCCTCATCTACGCCTTCCGCAGCCTGGAGCTGCGGAACACGTTCAAGGAGATCCTCTGCGGCTGCAATGGGATGAACTTGGGCTAGGATGCCTGGGGGGGGGCTCTCCACATCTAGCCGAGAGACAGAAACAATACTCAGGCGAGGCGTAAAGGGTGTGAGGAACTGGAACTGTGCTTGGCTTCTTCTGTAAGCTGGGGGCCCTTTGCAAAGGGGACGTGGCCCAGGATGGGCTGGCTGTGAGGATCTGTGTGTGGGTAAGTCAGCGTCTGATCTATCACATAGCCTGGAAGAATCAGGCAAGGCAGCCCTGAGTGTCATCTGTGTTCATTGCTAGGCACCCGGGGCTTGTGGCACCCTGCCGGCTTATTGGTTTTGTACCCGTAACTCTGTGTTTCAAGCCAACCAGACAGGAGGGCTCTTATGAACAGAAAGAGTGCTCGGACTTCCACAAACCGTCCCAGCTCCCAGCGGCCACCTCCAGCTGCTGGCTGTATGGAGAGCTTTGCACATCTTCTGTGGGAGTGAAACCCTGAAAACAGTGTGATGTGCTGCTGCCTTCCAGGACCTGCATCCGTGCCAGCCTCCCTGAACCCCTGCATGGAGACATGATCCCCTCCTCTCTGTGCCGTGGTCATGGTTGTTATCATTGGGGTTTTTGTTCATTAGATCTAAGCTTCAAAACCTAATGCTGTCAACGTGCTGTGGTCAGGGAGGGGTCCTAGAATCCTGGCCATTTCAAGGCAGCTGTTGCTCTTTTAAGAACAAACAAACAATCAGAAACCCATGGTCTTCTGCCTTTGCTGCTCTGCCTTTCAAATGCAAGGAAGCAGCAGGAAGGAAGGTGTGTATTTCACTAGAAACTGCCTTCCTGCCTTTGGTGATTGTCTGAGCAGCTGGAACTGCCTCCTGCTCTTTCCATACACTCCCAAGCTCCTTTCCCTGCTCCTGGTAAGTGCATGTCTATCAAGTGGGCATTTTAGCCTCCTTTATGAGAGGCTGTCTTGGCTGTTGCTTCTTTTGCTGGATGCGGTGTGAAAGTCAAATGACCCTGTCGGCAACATCTGAAATATCTGTACCTTGTCACTCCCATCACTGCGGGGCAAGATTTACAGGCTTGCCGTATAACACCGCTGTGTGCTGCTGGAAACTAACTACCAGATCCCTTCTTGACCTAGACAACCTCAGCCAGTGATATCTCCCTTGGTCTGTGTTTTCCTGCTCTTGAATACATGAGGCGGAGCATACCGTGCTTGAATTTCTCCTGCTAACATGATACAAACATCATTTGGTTCTTGCTTCCATCGTGATGCTTGGGGGGGGGGGGGATAATAAAGGCTTTGGTTCCTGTGACCACAAAACACGTGTGAGGTTGTGGCGCACCTCCCGGGGTCATCCTGTGCCTCCCACATATGGACACAGCACAGGACCCATGCAAATGGTATTAAAAGAGTGTTGAAGGCAGGAGAGACGGGTCGGTGGTTAAGAGTGTTGGGGGATCTTGGCAGAAGGCTTGGGTTCCATTTCCAGGACCCTCATTGTGGCTCAGAACCGTTTGTAACTGCAGTTCAAGGTCTGACATTCTTTTGTGGCCTCTGAGGGCATTGTATGCATGTGGTACACAGACATCCATTCAGACAAAAGACCCACATACATAAAATAAAGATAGATACACCTTAAAAGTAATATAGGTAAGAAAGCAGTGTTCACTAATGCAATTTTTTTTTCTTTTTGCCAAACCACAAAACTCTCCCATTTAATTTCTCGAATTACCAGGCTTCTGGCTCCTCGGCTACTGCTGTCCTCACTGTTTCAATTAAAACACTAAATAAAAGGAACTGTGGGTGGCCACTCAGAAAGCAAATACAGAAAATGGAAAATTCATTTCCACATAACCACATAACCACAGGCTCGTCTATAGGAATCATAATGACCTTGCTCTGAGAAAACAAGAAAGAGAGAAATCACTCTTCCTGTTTTTGTATTGTTGTCACATCGTCTCATCTTTGTCAGCAAATCTGTAAGTGGTGGCACTTTGGGCGTGAGCGCATGCAGTCTGGGGGGGGGGGGGGCGCTGAAGGACTGTGAGGACACCTGGAGAGTCCGGTGTGATGTGACCTGGGTCCTGATGCTGACATCCTTTAGCACCAACATGTGCTGTCAGCAGGTTTCCACAGTCAGACTGGATCCACGTCTTACTGTGAGCATCAGTTCCCAGGGGTTCATTCAGATAAGAGCACCCCGAGAACCTTCCGGCTTCTTTCTCACATGTATACTCTGCCTCTGTGGGTCTGAATGAGATCCTGAAATAAGATTCTTCTGTGTCCGACTCTCCCCCTAAGATTTGGCTGCTGGTCAGAGGACCTCACTTTCAGTACAGTGGGCACGGAAGACTTTCAAGCAAGCCCGATGCGAGTCTTCAGAGTGCTGGCCTGTGCTGGCCAGGAGCTGAGAAAGGGCTTTATAGGCATTTAGTGCTTGGACCTTTGTCGCCCTACAAGACAGACGTTGTGGCTAGCTACATGCTACGCACATCTGCAATTCAGGTAAAGGAGGTTTCCAGGGGAACTCAGCTGATAGCCGCACACAGGGGGATTCTACCTCAAGCTGTGCAGTCCTAGTCCCCTCTCAGCTCTGTCCCAGGTCAAATGTGAACCGCCTCCCACAGCTCATAGGTTCAGACACTTGACCCTCAGCAAGCGGTGCTGTTTTGGAAGGTTGTCTCAAAGCAGGGCTCAGCTGGAGCAAGTGATTTGGAAGCCCAGCCTCAATTCCTGGCTGTTCTTTGCTTCGTGACACGTGGCCACTACCTCAGACTCCTGCCACAGTGCCTCTCTCTCCCTGATGGTGCACCCTCTAACTACAAGGCAAAATAACCACCCCTCTGTTAAATTGCGTTTGCTGGGTGTTTGGTCACAGAGAGGAGAAGAGTAACACACGGGCTTCAGTGCTCTCCTAACAGAAGCCGGGGGTGCTTGAACTGGCCCTAGATGACATCAAGGGTGTGCGCTCCCATGTTAGAAGGCTCTAATGCACATTCCCACCTTGTTCTGAAAGCTCAATGAGTTTCCAGAAAGATCAGTTAGGGGCTGGAGAGATGGCTCAGCAGTTAAGAGCACTGTCTGCTCTTCCGAAGGTCCTGAGTTCAAATCCCAGCAACCACACTGTGGCTCATGACCATCCATAATGAAATCTGATGCCCTCTTCCGGTGTGTCTGAAGACAGCTGCAGTGTACTCGAGTATAATAAATAAATAAATCTTTTTTTTAAAAAAAAAAAAAAAAAGAAAGATAATTTAGGATGAAGAGCCACAACTAATTATTTTCCAAAAATGCACATGACCCTGGGGGGCACAGAAGAGATGGGTTCGAGTCTCTTAGGAAGACAACCCCAGACATCTCCTTCTACAGTCCATCTCAGATCTTTGTGAGGGAGTCCATGGGATGCTGGGACTCAGGTAGGTAGGGGCATCACCGCCCTCCATCTAAAGTGCTGGCCATGTTAGGGCTCTGCCTGCCTGCTGCCTGGACCAAGGGAGGTGGCCATCTCAGTGGTGTTCATTCATTACTTATTTATCAAGACAATGCCTCACTCTATAACCTTGGCTGCTGTAGCTCACTGTGTGCATCCTGCTGGCCTCAAGCACGTGGAGATCTGCCTGCCTCTGCCCCCCGCCCCAGTGCTGGAGTTAAAGGTGTGAGCCACCACAACCTTCTTTATAATTATTACATTTTTATTTATTTATTCATTAGGGTGTGGCTTGCTTGCATGTGAGGCTGAGACCTGGTGGAAAGACCAGAAGAGGTAAGGAGACCTGAGGAGGGGAAAGGACCCCTCACCCACAGTGTCTCCATGGAAGAATTTTGACATAGCTAACAAAAAAGTTACTGTGTAGATTGCCTGCCTGGAGACAATGTTCTTTTAAACTGTTTGTGTGTGTGTGTGTGTGTGTGTGTGTGTGTGTGTGTGTGTGTGTGTGTGTGTGTGTGTGTCTAACAAAAAAGTTACTGCAGAGACTGCCTGCCTAGAGACACTGTTCTTTTAGATTGCTTGTTTGTGTGTGTGTGTGTGTGTGTGAGTGTGTATGTACGCACGCTCATGTATGTGAATGCCTGTGTGGCACATGTATGGAGGCCAGAGAACAAACTGTGGGAGTCAATTCTCTCTTCCTACTATGTGGATCCAAGGATTTGAACTCAGATCAGCAGGCTTGGCAGCAAGCCTCTTTCCTCAGTAAGCCATCTCAACAGCCCCTTTTGTGCACTTTTTTTCACTGAACAAAGGTTTGCTGATGTTTCTTCTCTGCAGTACTGTGCTCTGGGTCATATCACACAGTGACAATTTCTCGGTGCTACCAGCTGAATGTGTGTGGAGCATGAGGCTAGCATCGCAATCTGCTCAGGCTGAAGTGACCTCTCCGTGCAGCACCCCACTACCACCTCCCTGTTCTGAGCACACAGGCTCTGGGCCCTGCGGGGTTCTCCGCTCTGCCTTGTCCGCTTGCTTGTTACACTGGCTCCCTCATGTAGCTATGTCCTAGAAGGGTTGTCACGAGAAAATACAAGAACAGTGTCACAGATGGTCCTTAGGGACAAGGACCACAGGAGTGTCTCCGAAGGACAACATTTATCAGGTAAGAGGCTGTTTGCCCCACCCCTGAATAACAAGGATGTAGAGTAATAGGACATTGGGAGCTGGAATTCAGGAGAAGTGGGGACCAGACCCAATTCTGGGCCTGTGTGATGTTACTGGTTTTGATCAACAGTTTTGTCATTGACGGCTCTCTTTAGGAATGGTAGAACCAGATGTGACAGGTGGCTTTCAACCTTCATCCTTTCCCTTGTAGACTCAGGGGACACAGACACCACACCAATGCCTGTCCCCCCTGCACCAGCCCCAAGGTGCCTGCCTGAGCTATACCTAACTCACTAATGTCTTCCAACTCTTGTCCAAAGCAGCTACGCCTTTGGCCCCAGGCAGCACCAAATCAGTGTACTATACAGACCAAAAGTAAAAGAGCACTGAGTTTGAGGCCAGCCTGGGCTACAGAGTAAGACTCAGAAAACAAAAGAACCAAACAAGCAAAACCAGAAGGCTCTCCCTGCTGGGTCACTGGCTATCGAGTCCTATGGGACTCCCAGGTGCTGGGGATGAGCCTCATTTGTCTGAGGACGCAGCCAACATCCACCATCCGGGAGGGGAGGATGGGGAGACCCAGATGCACAGAGAACAAGGGATCCGTGAGTGAGAAGACTTAGGGCTCTGACCAGGAGCTGCTGCATCTTGTTTTGCTTATGGGGTTTATGCGTTTGCAGGATGAGTTCCCTAGGAATGAACTACCACAGTAGATGATGTGACTCGCGGTCTGCTATCCTCTTACACCACGAGTAAAAGGAAACCAAGCGCTACTAGCATGCGCTCTCTTGCAAAGCCCGAGTCCATCCAGTGTGAGTTCCACCCTCTCTCTCTCTTCCTTGTCTCTTTTCCCTCTCCTTTGTTCCTGCTTAAATCCATGTTGAAACCTTTTCTTAGGGCTGGAGAGATAGATGGCTTAGCTGGTAAGAGCACTCGCTGCTCTTGCAGATTTGAGTTCAGGCCCCCTTGTCAGGCAGCTCACAATGGCAGCTCACAAAAGCCTAGCGCCCCCATCTGGCCTCCTTGAGCACCTACAGAGCTCGAGTGTGTGTGTGTGTGTGTGTGCGTGTTCTTCTTTTTTTTTTTTAAGTCTTTTCTCCATGCACTTCCCATACCAATTCATCCACAGGAATTCTTTTCTGGGGCATTTAAGTCAAGAATCCTAGTTTCACAAGAGTGCTGGTCTCTAAGGAGACCCAGGAGTGCCACAGGCAACAGGGTGGGTCTCTTAGCTTCAGTTGAGATGAGATTATTTTTTCTCACAATTTATCTTCAGAATGAAACCATAAGGTGATTTCTGAGGTAAACTTCAGAGGCTCTGCAGACCGGCTGAAGCCATCTGCCAAATCAGGCATCTCTATAAACCCAGCAGATAGGAAGTTGAATTAGGAGGAGGTCTGTAGGCTCAGGGCTAGCCTAGGCTACAGAATAAGACCCTGTCAAATCGGTCAACCATGCCATGGAAGGCAGTGACTATGTGGTCTAAGCATAAACAAAGTTTGTAATCTTTATCTGTGACGTTCTCAGAAAATTCCAGACTGATAGCTAAGAAAGATGTGAGGTCCAGGTCAAAGGTCACATACACTCTTGGCCTTCAGCACGGATGAGTACTATTTCAACATACTTATTTGGGGTAGAGCATGGTGGTTCACGTCTGTATTCTCAGCACTTGAGAGGCAAAGGAAGGGTGATAGTCAAGACCAGCCTAGGCTAGACTGAGATCTTGTCTCATAAAAACAAACAAAAGGGGTCAGGGATGTAGCTCAGGGTGAGCACTTGCCTAGTATATACAAGCCCTGGTTGGTTCCCCAGCACCAAATAAAAAATCTACAAGGCAAAATACACAGAGATATTTCCACTGGCAGTGTGAGATAAAAATACACACCCGGAATCACCACCAGTTTTCCCAGTACGCTGTACCACTCCCTCCCCTTTGGTGACCCCAGGACAGCTGGAAGGACACAGTCTGTCCTGGATGTTGTTGCAACCCCAGGAGACACTAGTGTTTGGACGCATGATCTCTAGGGAAACAATTGCCATAGCAATTTTGGTTAGATATGTGAGAATTCTTGACCCTCAGCCAGCAAAGGCTTCAGTCAGATCCCCTAGCCATGCCTTATGCATCTCCCGTCTCTCCACTGCCTGCAGGGTCTAGACTGTTGAGTTTCTAGGACCAGATGTGCTTCTCTGGGCTGGAGGCTCGGAGAACTTTGGCAGGAAGCTGTATCTCAAGGGCCTGTGGACTGATACATGTAGCAAGCGGCCGTGAGGGTGCTACGGAGGTTGTCTGGGGAAAGGGGAGAAGGGATGAGGGCACTTTCTGCACATGGAACAAAAGAAAATCTCCCCTTGCTCCATAAAATCTCCTGCAAAATGCATGCATCAGCAGAGCTGTGAGCGTGGGTTCAGTCTTTAGGGAAAGATGTCCGACTTCAAAGGGGACCCCAAAACTCACAAGAAGTGCCCAGACAGACTGTTCAGTCATTTTGGAACAGGGAACCTCAATTAAGAGAATGACCCACTTGATTGTCCTGTAGGCAAGTCTGTGGTACATTTTCCAAGTTCATGATTGATGTTGAAGGGCCCAGAACATACACTGGTCTAGTGAGTCTGGCTGTGTAGGAAAGCTACACAGACTAGAGAGAAAGACAGGAAGGAACATTCCTCCATGATCTGTCTCAAATTGCTTCTTGTCACCATTGGGTCATAGCAATATAAGACAGATTTATTTTGACTCCCTGTTTCAGGGCTATGACCTATGACTGTTATTTTGTCAATTAACGTGATCTACAATATTCTAGGAAAAGAAAGTCTCAGTGAGGAACTGTCCAAATCAAGTCGGTCTGTAGGCAAGTCTGTGGGGGAATTCCGTTAATTGATGTAGGAGCATCTGCCCCTAATGGGTGGCACCATTCCCTACTCAAAGTGGGTGGCACCATTCCCTACTCAAAGTGGGTGGCACCATTCCCTACTCAAAGTGGGCGGCACCATTCTCTACTCAAAATTGGCGGCACCATTCCCTAGGTTTGCATAGTGGACTATTTAGAGAAGGGGAAATGATATGAGTGCAAACACATATTCGCTCATCCTCTCTCCACTCTTGATTGGATGTGATGAGCTACTTCAAGTTGTTGCTGCCCTGACTTCACCGCAATGATGGACGGCAACCTGAAATTATAAGCCAAATAAACCCTTTCTCTCTTAAGTTGCTTAGGCAAGGTGTTTTGTTGTAGCAACAGAAACAAAACTAGAATTACTCTGCATCTGTCGGGGAAGTTGGGGCAACAGGGAGGCTCTGTAGCAGCAGAAGCTGCTGGCTCCCGTCTCGGCAGGCCAGGAGGCAGAGAGGACAGGAAGTGGTACCAGGCTCCTGCCTCAGCAACTCACCCCTCCAGTTAGGTCCCACCTCCAAAAGGTTTCGCAACTTTCCAGGACAGCACCATCAGTGGGGGCTCAAGTGTCCAAACCTAATAAGCCGGTAGAGAGCATTTTACCACATTCACACCCTGAGGGAACAGGGGAGGGTCAGTATCCACAGCCACACTTACCTCTTCCTAGGATCCTTCCTCATTAAAAATACGCTGAGGAGGGTGGACCCACTGTCTTCCAAGTTCACATCCTTGCACAGCACCCTCCTCATACATTGCAGACTCGGAGCATGTCTAAGGATCAGGGGCGTGGACAGTTGAGACCTCCAGCCTGCCTATTTAATTCATTCAATCAGATCGACAATGGTGCGCAGAGTTGGCCATAAGATTTAGAGAGAACGCAACCCTGCCCCTGCCTCTCGCTGCCTTTCCACAGCACAGGGCAGGCAATTTCTGTCTCTTCATCAAGAAAACGTGGTAAGGTTCTAGCAGTTGGCTCAAGCATTTGGTGAGGTATTTCGAGGACGTGATTCGTGGGAGACGCCTTCACTTAGCCCACTGCCTAGCACCCACTAACTTACATCACTAGTCCTTACTGCCAGCTTCATTAAGAGCCATCAGTCACAGGCTGGAGAGATACATCAGTCAGTAATGTATCCGATTTGTAAGCGCAAGGACCTGGAGTCAATCACTGGAGTCTTACCTATGGTGGTGTGTGCTCATAATCACAGCACTGCAGAGGTAGGGACCGGTGGATCTTCATGTTTGCTGGCCAGCCAGTCTGGCCTACGGTGAATTCCTCTGACTCCCACATGCAAATATGTAAATGTGGGGGGGCACAGTGCATGCAAACACACACACACACAAACAGACACACATACTTTCTCTCTCACACACATACTCTCTCTCTCTCTCTCTCTCACACACACACACACATACTTTCTCTCCCAAACACATTATCTCTCTCTCTCTCTCTCTCTCTCTCTCTCTCTCTCTCTCTCTCTCTCTCTCTCTCTCTCACACACACACACACACACACACACACACACACATACAAACACACACACACTTTCTCTCTCACACACATACTCTCTCAGACACACACATACAAACACACACACACTTTCTCACACACATACTCTCTCCTCTCTCTCTCTCTCTCTCTCTCTCTCACACACACACACACACACACACACACACACACACACACACACCATTACTATATTACGCTCAGCACATGTCCCTTAGGCCTTCACAGACATGAATGAAGGCTGATCTTGCCAAAATGGAGACTCTGGCCCATGGGACTGATCAGACCTGGCGCTCTGCAGTTCTAACAAGTGCTGACTTAGCAATGATACCCTAGGCTGAGCTCACACTTGGCCAAACAATGTCTCCCTTGTCAGAGATCTGAGAGCAAGATGGGACAATTTCTCACCACTGAAAATCAATCACAGCTACGGTGGCTTCCTTGCAAAGCAAAATGTACTGACTGGGTGTCTCAAAGCCAAAGGAGATGGCTCTGGAAATCCAAAGGATCACGATTAAATGCAGTTGTTTTGAGCTGTCCTTCTTGAGGAATTATCTTCATCATCTTTCCCCCAACGTCCAGGAGCATCTGTCTATGTGGTAGCAGCTTGTCTGAGGTAAAATGAAGCAAACAAGTTACCGGCGTTCCAGAAACACCTGTGACTCACCAGCATGGCCCCTCTGTTGAGTCATTTATTCTAGATGACTCTTTCAGCTATTTAAAAAAAAAAAAAAAGCATCAGAAAACCCCAGAAAGGGTGAAAACAAGCCAGCAGGAAGGCAAAGGCAAGACATGAGAGAAAATTCTAGGAAGGTGAGGCAGCCCTTCCTATGAGAAGCCATACCCACAATCCTCTTAGTAACCACCCCAACACACCCACGGAAGCAAGTTCAAGGTCACCCTCAACCACAGACCAAGGTTAAGGGCAGTTTGGGTTATATGAGACCCTTTAAAGATTTTTTTAAAACATACAAGCAAATTGTGTGGTACCTCCTAAAGCCAGTAAGAAATAAGAGCTCACGCCACATGCTGAGGAAGGAGAGACAGCAGGTCACATTCATTTTTTACTTCAGTCAATTTCTGACAGTTTCGACTTGAGACTGAGCCAAGAGCTTTCCAGTTGTTTCTAAGGCCTGATGCTATGTCATCTTCCTCTAGATTCCAAGATGCCTTTCTCCCCTTTGGCTTCTTCCTCGTACAGGTCCCTCACACTTGGGTGATGGTGGATGAGACATATTTCCCTGACAGGCACTCCTGCCCACTCAATCTCATGCACCCACTCTCACCCGCTCCCCCACACAGTGCTCACAGGTTTGAAGGCTTGGTTTCCAGCTAGTAACTCTCTTCTCTTCTCTTCTCTTCTCTTCTCTTCTCTTCTCTTCTCTTCTCTTCTCTTCTCTTCTCCTCTCCTCTCCTCTTCCCTTCTCTTCCCTTCTTTCCCCTCCCCTCTCCCTTTCCTTCCCCCTTCCCCCTCCCCTTTCCTTCCCCCTCCCCCTTTCCTTTACCCTCCCTCTCCCCCTCCCCCTTCCTCTCCCTCTCACCTTCTCCACCCAGATGAGAACTGAAGTGTTATCCCACTGCCCCAGCTGCAGTCACTCCTGTTACAGCCCCTTTCCCACCATGGTGGATTGTTCCCTCAAAGTGTGACACAGAACAAACTCCTCCTTAAGTTGCTCCTTGCCTGGAATTTAGTCCAGCAGGAAGAGAAATGACTGATGGAGTTGCCTGGGACATTGAACGCTGTCATCACACTGACCTCAGCAGAAAACCAAACTTTCCTATCACAGGCCTTATAGAAATAGTCAAATAGAAAGCACACTTCAAAAAAATTCGCCTGCACCACCTTCCTCTCTCTGAACCAATCGCTGTAAGGAAGATCTGCAGAAGACACCACTGATGCTTTCAAAATGAAGTGAGCGTTCAGGCGACAGATCACACTTCTCCCTTTAAATTCTCTTCCAAGACTCTGCCCACGTGACTCTTCTCACACAAACCGCCCACCCCATTCTTTCAGGCTGGGCTTCCTTCGCTTTCCCTAAAAAATAACCAGCGATTCCTAGACAGCTAACAAATGCATCCATTTTATTTATCTTGTATTTTTTTTAAAGCAAAGAGAATATAGATTTACTAAAGAAAAGCGAGGAAGGACTCTGGAGAGTTAGGAGGCTCCAAGGTAGAATAGCCCCAGCAAACCATTCCAAAAGATTGAAATATCTTTTAAAAGATTCTATGCAAAGTCGCGAAAAGTGCTTGGCTGTTGTGATGCTTGGCTTTTAATGATCCTTTGAGACACTGAGGGGCTTGCATAAGCTCGTTTGCAAAGTGGCTTGTTTCTCCTTCCTTGTTTATTCCTTGGTTTCACACTCCAGAGAAAAGCTTTGACCATCACTCTTCAGAACCGTCAAGTGGATACCATCATAGACTTGAAAAATACAAGTTAACAGAATCTTACATCTTAAAGCATGCTGTTAAAAAAAAAAACCCTCTCCATTTCACAAAAGGTGACGCCCATCTTCCCACGCCACTCAGTCAGGACAATGCCTGCAAATTAGCACTTTCCTAATATTCAGGCCATGTGCTGGCAACTCCTTCCTGTTCATAAGAGCCAAAAGGTGAGAAACCAGTTGTCTGCTGACCGGCATAGAAGGCAAACAAAATTTGCAAACCCATAAGTGGAATTTTACTTAACTAGAAAAGAAAAACAAAACAAACAAATGGAAAAAAACTAACAAGTGTGACAGGGCCAAGTTTCCTCCATCTTGTCTTATCTGGAGCCATCTTTGATTTAATCTAAAACTGACACTTCCTTTTCTACTGTGGAAGAGTACCCAAGTTCTATAAACTCGGGGTGGGGAGGTCAAACACCCCAGCTAACTGCATGTGTTTGGCTTCTGTCAAACTGCTTGCTTGCTTGCTTGCTTGCTTGCTTGCTTGCTTCACTTCCCTGTAGCTCCCAACCATGATGTTTGTAGCTTTTCTGTGTTCTTTGCCTTCCAAAGCTTTCTGTAAAATGTATTCAAGGCTGCTCTGTGAGAAGTGTTTCTCTCCAGGCAGTGTCCAGCCACTACTACAGACTCTCAATTCAGACTTTGGTCATGCTGAGTGGTCTTTGAGTGTCTACCTGACAACACTAGAAACTGGAAAGATGGTTCCGTGGTTAAGAGTACATACAGCTCTTGTAAAGGACTCGAGCTCAGTACCCATGTCCGGCAGCTCACAGCCCCCTGTAACTCCAGCTACAGGGCATCCGATATCCTCTTCTAGCCTCCAAGGGTGTATGCTTCCACATGCATATATACATACTTTTTTTTAAATAAAATGAGTGTTTTAAAAAAAGGTTTCCAGTAGGTGAACTTCAAACACAATGCACTAAGTGATTCCCTTCCTTGGGAGTTTCTAGAAAAAACGATTTCCATACAGACAAAGTAGGTCAGTGGCCACCTGGGCCTGGGCGGGAATAAGGTCAATGAAAAGCAAGCAAAAGGGACCTTTAGTGGTGATGAAAATGTCCTAAAAACTGGACGTGGATATGGTGGCCTAACTCAATAAAGTTACTAAAGATCATTGCTTATACACTTAACGTTCATGGATATTATATAATAGATGTCTATCACATTGCTTACAAAGATCAAGGTTTACAATAAATAGGCGGGAAATGAAATGAGAAGGTTGCTGTCCCAGAATGCAATAGTTCCTGCCTCACTTCCCCAAACCGCCAGGAAGCCCAGGGCACCTCAGACACTGCAGTACTGGATAAGGAAGGAGGCCCACCACTGCGATGACTGCAAGCCCTTATCAAAATGGCTCAGCCCCACAGGGCATCATGGGCCAGGCTGTGTAAACTTACCCATATTGCTGCATTCTGGGTCCAGAACACATCTCAGCTTCCCCCTCAGCAACTTAGAACCACAAGTTCCATCTACGTCCAGTTCAGGGGATAGAGGTGTAACTCAGTGGCAAAACATTTAGGTAGCATACATGAAGGCCTGGGTCCAATCTGCAGTACAAGATGGGGAAAGATGCACCCCCTCTCTCTCTCCTTCCCTCCCTCCATCCTTCTCCCCCCCAACCTGTATTTCTATTCTAGACCCAGTCCCAAGGTGTACGTCATCGGCCCCCCTCTGTAGGTCACCAGATAAAAAAAGGCTAACTCTAAATTTCAAATAAACAATCTTCAAATTTCCCTGCATAAGCATGTCCCTTACTTACACAGGACATATTTACATTAAAAATGTACTTGCAGGTCAAAGGATAATCGTGTAGGGTTGATTTTCTCCTTCCACCTTTACTGAGATCCAGAGATCAAACCCAGTCAGACTTTCATGGCCCTGTATTTTAAAAGCTGGAAAAGACTTGGGAGCTCCAGTAATGTCCTCCCTCCCTCTCCAGCCTATCATGGAGTGTCCCCTTACTGCACACTGACAGTCTAAAGGAAACTTCAAAGAAGAAAGAACGTCTTTGTGGCATTTTTTTTTATTTTGCTAGAAAAAAATAAGTATCTTTTTTTTCAATGTTCCCTTTGTTCTAAAAGTACCTATTGGTAGTGTTATTCACAACATCTGAAGAAGCTTCTATGTGCAGGGCTTTTTGTGGAATTACATGTGGTTCCAACAACAGGCTTACAAGGGTGGATTTCATCTTCCTGTTCGCCAAAGAAAAACAAGACTCAGGAGACCAATGAACCTCTCAGGACTGGGTTAGTGGTTCTTTGTTAAAGCTCTCAGAACACGGTAGATGTGTTCTAACAGGATACTAGGTAGGATATATTACATATAGGATATAATGTATAGGGTTTATTTTATATATAGGACATATTGTACATAGGATGTATTGTGTAGGAGTGTCATATATATGTCTATATATGGCACATGGTATGTGGGATTTATCATATAGGACATACATCTTGCATATCATATATAGGATGTGTTATATATAGGATATATTATGTATAGGACATAGTACATTCTATATAATAAGGAAGCACTGATACTCCATAGTGTAGAAAGGAATCTGTACATACGCATTAAGAGTAGCTCATCAAACACACACTGCTAATAATTTTGTCCTGAGTTAACTCTTCAGCACAAGTGGCACCTGGAAGAACACAGGACTGATATCAGCAGATACTAAACGAACTCACCATCCCTGGGAGTGTCCTAGCTGGCTGTATGGAGAGACAATGATGAGGGAGATGCACAGGAGATGGAGAGGTGGGAGGAGGAGGCTGGCCCGCTAACCAGAGGGGCAGGACAGAGCTCCGAGAGGGCGGGGCTCCGAGAGGATGGAGCTCTGGAAGGGCTTAGGTACGGAAGGTCGGTGCTCCAGCTCCGGAAAGGCTGAGCACTTTCGTCTCCCCCTTCTTAAACAACCGACCGGCTAAAGTTGAGACTTTTATGTCTTCTATGGTGTGAGCCTGTTGCCTTCCCTGACACTGAACCTATGAATAAAACACAATTTAACTTTTCAGTTCTTGTCTCTGCTCATTGGAATCGGTGGAAACGGACAGCAAGAACCTTGGTGTTCTGGTTCCAACGCTATAGTGAGGCCAGGATGGTGACAGGCTGTGATGACCTGCCGAAGACTTAGTGGGCACCAGGCACAAACAACTCCACATCTTTAAAGGCTCTAACTTACTTAATTCTGTTCTTACTTAAATCACTTTCCCCTCCCAAAGGTAGAAAGTGTCTAATATGTCCTTTTACAGATAGGAAAACCGAGACACCAAACGGCTAAGTATCTATGCCCAAAACAAGCAACCAGTCGGTGTGACACCCTTAAGGACCGTGGATTCTAAAAGTCACCCATGGATCTATTGTAGCCTAGACTGCTGCTTTCAACAGCTTCATTCCTCTGCTGTAAAATGAGGACAATTATACCTTACATCTACTTAAACCCTACCAGCGTGTCATTGAGAAAACAAAATCAGATCCCATCAACAGCTTACCCCAGTGCCCAGACAATGAAGACACTCTTGGCTTCATCTCTGTAAAAACCGTAGAATGGAAGGGCATGCATTCCATTGTCTACAGCCCAAGAGCTGGGTTTAAATAAAGAACACCAGGCTGGGATCCATTTCTGTTAAACCCGGAAGTGCTTAGTCATGGAGACTGAGCTAAGCCAGAGCTTCCGGTGGCTTGTGTTGTAACAGGACGCAAAAGAGAGACCACCCACCTTGTTCTTCCCCTCGGGCTCCTCCACCTTCTGCTCCCCCTCCTCATGTTTCCATACACACTGTAAAATAACTCTGAGAAAGTCGAAAACCTCCTTGCTACTGATTTCAGCTCTGGGATGGCAAATCGTTTGGGGCCAAATCTTGCCATTTGGTAATAACTTAATGCAGGTTCTCCAATGCAGGGGCGTGTGCTCTGGCGAGAGCATTAGGCGATAACACAGCCATTCCATGTGGTTTGTATTGTGGAGGTGTGGGATAAGTGGCCTTCATCTTCTTGATGCGCCTGAAAGAGGGAGCAGAGTCATCACTTTAATGTAGAAACAGTCCCGTCCTCAGGTTACACTCCGTACACATGAACTCAGGCCATGGCACCCAGGCCCCGTCCCTGAGGCCAGAAGCACCTTTGCTCTTCTTAGGAGGCTGTTAATGATATAGCAGTCCAATCGGCCAGCCGCGCGCTGATGACCGCACCAGAGGCCAGAACCTCAATTTCGGATTTCTGCCCCTTGAGCTGTGTTGCTCTGAGCCATCTGATTGTGGGACTTTGTCCCCCAGGAAATCAATACAGGTGACTTAGAAGGAGAATGCGTGTCAAGCCAAGGCAGGCAGGACAGAGTGGGAGACGGACAGGAAGAACTGGAGGACTAGACAGGAAGCGGAAGGAAGGGAAGGAAAACTGCAGTGGTTAATATGGACTGTCGAATAGGCAGGATACATATATCACGTGGAAGCAAAGCCCCTGGGCACACCTGCAGGGGACTGTCTAGATTGGGTTAATTGAAGCAGGAAGTTCTACTGTCTTTGTGGCATCATTTCGGGGACTGAGACCCTGGACTGCATAAAGGGGAGGAAGAGAGCTGGTGCCAGCATTCCACCGCCATCCCCATTCCAGGTACAGCGTCACCAGCTGCCTCCTAACTCCAGCCATCATGACTTCCACGCCAGGATGGACTGTATCCCTCGCAAGGGTGAGCAAGAATAAACCTAGCCTTCCTTACGCTGTTTTGTCAGGCAATTCAGATGCGACGAAGACAGCACCCAACCCAGCAGTTCTACATGCACGTAGCCCCACTGAGGAACCAGGACCTTCTCCCACAGTGGCAGGGACCAGGGCTTCCCAGTGGGAACTGTGTCTGTTGCAGACATGTGTGACGCCATCTCAGGAGACTGGGATGGACGGTGCGGCTTTCTCGATTTCTTTAGTCTTCCCAACACCACGGAAACCATCCTTGCTATATCGATGCTGAGTCTGGGACTCAGAAAGGCAGTTAATCGGGTCCACATACCTGAAGCTGAGACGCACAGGGCTGAGCTGGAAGTCTGAGCAGTTTCTGTTACAGCACAGAGGTAAGACAAAAGAACTCTGCCCTTCATCTTAGAAAACAAACTCTTAGCTGGGTAAGGCAGCGCATGCCTGTAATCCCAGCACTTGGAGGAAGGAGGTAGGAGGATCACTGTCCATCCAAGGCTAGCCTGGGCTACCTAGTGAGTTCTACACCAGCATAGACTAAACTTAAACCCTTTGGAGGTTAATATTGTCAATTTGAAAGATTCTACAATCAGCAAGGAGATAAGCTTCAAGGCTAGTCTATAAGGAATTTTCCAGATTAGGTTAAATGGAGTGGGAAAATCCACTATTCCTTGGGCTGAGATCCCATCTGAATACAAGAAGAAAATGAGCTTACGTGTCAGTGTACATGACCTCACCCCACCCCACCCCAACTATGAATGCACTACGGCGAACTGCCTCATCTTCCTGCCTCCCTGACTTCTCTGTGCCCCCTCAAAACACAAGCCGCTCTCCAACATGATTTTCATCGGGCATTTTGTCGTGGTGATAAGAAAAGCAGACCCTGCCTCAGAAAACACAAAAAACAAAAGCCCCCAGAATGGAGCTAGAGAGGAGGGATCTGCAGTTAAAAGCATTTATTACTCTTGCAGAGGATGTGGGTTCATTTTCCAAAGCCTTCACTGCAGCTCACAGCCAGCTACGATTCCAGTTCCAAGGTAGACAATACCCTCTCCCACCCTCCAAGGGCAACAACCATGCACATCATACACGTATATACATGTAGGCAAACCACTCATACACACAAGAGCATCCTGTCAACAACTAATAACCACACAAATCTCCAGACGTGGTGATGCACACCTTTAATCCCAGCACACAGCAGGCAGAGGGAAGTGACTCCTATTTTAGGCCAGCCTGGGCTACATGGTAAGTTGTAAGCCAGCCAGAGCAACATACGACTTGATCTCAAATAAAATGAATAAATTGAAAGTTTAAACCGAGTTAGAAAGAAAAAAAACTGGCTTGTATTCTTAAAAGAACTAGCCTTCAAAGTGTGATGTTTGCCTGATACCCGAAGTCTGATGAGCTAGACACGCCCCTTTAATGGGAAACCTCAAACCTCCCGATCTGCCCACCTCAGTACTTCTATGATTTGATAATGGCCTGATGCTCAGTACATCAAAAATTTTAATTTAATTTAGTGGAACAAGAGGTAACTGTTGCTGCCTGGGAGAAAATATTAATAATTATATGCTCTCTAAAATGAAAGGTCAGACTGTCCCACACTGGGAGAATTGTCACACGAGTCATTAACCATTTAAAAGGGCGAGTTCTGCCTTCCATGGTCTGACTGACTTAAAGCATCTCTGTGTTCCGGTCCCTTCCCCTTCTGAGTTCTGAATTCTCTGCACAGAGAACAAACCTGCACATGTTAGCTACACTCCCAGATGGGGGTGGTTCTGCCAGAGCAGAGGACCAAGTTGGAGACATGCTGTCTTTTGTCATTTGTGATCCGAAGCTCCCGTCACCCTGTCAAATGCCAATGACACCCACCTACACAAGTCACATTGATTCTAGAGACTCGGTGGTCCTCTGGGGACCTCTTGTAGTATATGGGAGGTAATTTGGGAATCCCTGGGGTCTCATTTTGCACATTCCCGGGTTTGGAGTTTATCCTGAAATCCCTTACAGAGATCCTGCCTTCCTCAGCAACATGCCTTCCTAGGCCAACATGTATATATGAGGGTTATAACGTACAGAAGATCTGCTTCCTTTTCTGCAAAGTTCATCTTCAGGTTTGCGGAATCGGGGGTTGTCTTTTGATGTTTGTTTTGTTTTTGTTAGTTTGTTTCATTTTTGTTTTGGGGTGTGTCTGTCTGTGTGTGTGTGTGTGTGTGTGTGTGTGTGTGTGTGTGTGTGTGTGTGTGTGTGTGTTTTGAAACAGAGTCTCTGTAAACCAGTCTAGGGTCAAATTTGCAGCAATCCTCCTGTTTCAGCTGCTGGCGCACTGGGCTTCCAGGGACTGAGACAGCACACCTTGATTTCTTCAGCTTTGAAGATGTCTGTGTTTGTGCTTACACACGTGAATGGGTGTGCACACGTGACAGGGGCCAGAGATCCGCATCTAGTGTTTTCCCCCAATTGCTTCTGTTGCCTTACAGACAATTCTGCTAGGCTCCGCCCAACAGCTACCTAGCAACAGTTTGCGTCATCTCATCGCCAGCTACCTGGGCCACCATGAGCCAAAAGGTTTTAAGAGGACTGCTCCGTACCCCAGCTCCCCTTCTTTCAGTCTCTTTCTCTGTCTCCCATGTGTTCCCAGTCGTCCTCTCTTTCTCTCTTTCTGTCCTTCTCCCCCACTTTCTGGTTTCTCTACCTTTCCAGGTCCCTGCTACCTTCTTCCTCAATAAATCTTTGTACTAGGTCTATTGCATGGTGTGATTGATTCTTCATGGGGACACCTTGGCAGGACTCACGAGGTACTCCTGCCACCGCCGCCGCCACTGTCGCCGCATTATAGCGCATTATACCACTGATTTATAGTTCATAACAGCTTCCCCGCCTTATTTTTTGAGACAAGATTTTTCACCAAACCTGCTACACCTATGTTGGCCCCAAACCCCCAGGATCGATCTCCCCCACCTCTCTGTCTCTGTCTCTCTGTCTCTCTCTCTGTCTCTCTGTCTCTCTCTCTCTCTCTCTCTCTCTCTCCTCTCTGTGTCTCTGTCTCTCTCCCTTCCTGTCTCTGTCTCTGTGTGTCTCCCTGTCTCTGTCTCTCTGTCTCTCTCTCTCTCCTCTCTGTCTGTGTCTCTGTCTCTCTCCCTTCCTGTCTCTCTGTCTCTCTCTGTGTGTCTCCCTGACTCTGTCTCTCTGTCTCTCTGTATCTCTCTCTGTGTGTCTCCCTGTCTGTCTCTCTGTCTCTCTGTCTCTCTCTCTCTCTCTCTCTCTCTCTCTCTCTTCTCTGTCTGTCTCTCTCTGTCTCTCTTCCTGTCTCTCCCTCTTTCTCTCTCTCCCCTCCCCACCCCCATGCTTGACTTCTGAGGCATCTAATCTACTCCAGTCTCCATGTTTGTATGGCAGGTGCTTTTCTGAAGAAGTTCCTCAGCTGAGATCTGAGGAACCGCAGGACAGGACGGTGAGACTATATAAGGTCCCATCTGTTTCTGTATTTCCTCTGCTGGGGTGAAAACATACCCATTCACCTGCATGGCACTGAGAAAAAGTAAGGCCCTATCCTAGGGATGTCTCCAGTATCAACTAGGATGAAAGAATATTCAATGTGAATCTTTTCTGTCAAATACTATACTTGTGTTTAGAACAAGGAATTCAACCTTCTAAGACTTTTATGCAAATGTTTTAACTCACCCCCAACCTGGCAAAACCTTTGTTTTTACAAAGGCCCACTGCTATATTCCCAAATTTTTGATGCCTGGAGCAGTGAACCTTTTCTCCTTAGAGCAGTGGCCCCTTCCCCATCCCCCCACCCCTATTTCCTACTTACCAATTCTTTTCAGACTCGTCAACTCACAAGACTGTGGGTCTGACCCCAGCCAATGAGGAAAAGACACTGTCAGCGTAAAAATAAAACTCAAAAACATTCTACGTGTGCTCTTCCACGGACATCCTGTTGGTCGAGAGTGAAGTCGGCCCCACCCAGACACTTCACTCGGAGTGGTGGGCTCTTTCTTTTGTTGCAACCCTGAACTTATTTCTAACAAACTGTGTCTGGCTCTTCATGAAGAAAACGTTTACAGAGCCAGTGTGTGCAGGAAAGAGGACAGGAACAGAGAGAGGCATCAACGCTGAACTTTGGCTCTCAGACAATGTCCCTGCCTCTCCTGACACAGCAGGTTTCATCTAAAGGAAAAGTTAATGTCTGACTTTCAAAACCATTAACAGTTAGATGAAGGACAGCGAAGAACCATTTTCCACCTGCAGACTGGTCCAGACTGGTCCAGACTGAAAAGGTGGGAAACATCCTATGTCACTGAGCACACCGGAGGCAGGGTCACAGGGTCCCTCTGCTCCTGCAACTACAACAGGGTCCCTCTGCTCCCAAAACTATGAGTGGATAAAATCCCCTGGAGGAGAGTTTAGCTCTCTATTTAGCTTTCAATAGGGCATAGTCATCACAGGCATCTGCCTTAGAGAATGTAAGGTAAAGCACATACGGAAAAAAATACGTTCTAGAAACACCCAGAGGTGAGGATTTGGAAGCAATTGTGAACTCCCACGAAAGTTCTGGAATAATCTGAAGATAACAATGACCTGAAATGCCCCAAAGTCAGAGGTAAAAACACAATTGAGCAGGGGAAGAGTTCCAAGTTTAAAAATACAAACAACAACAAAAAAGGTTGCAGAATCAGATCTGTGATATTATTCCACTTACATTAAAACACATGTAGATGAACAAAAAGTAAAGCTTTCCGTATGTCTTATGAATAGAAAAATTAGTAGAGAGATATCGTAAATGGCACACAATATGCTAATTACTGCAGTGACGCAATGACGCTGCTGTAGGCAAAGGGAACCTTTATTTTTTTATTAGATTTTTCTGGCTATATTATGTGGTCATTATAATGGTGATTAAAATGAAATGCTAAGCCAGACAATTAGCATTGAAGTAGGAAACAGGATTCAACAAAAAGAGTTGAATACAGTCTCCTGGGTGCCAGCAATGTCATCTCTAGGGCGATGGACTTGCCATCAGGACAACAGGGAGAGTGGCAGTTTATAAGACGCAGGTCTTGGGAAAAGAAGGAATACAGGTTACTTAGACTCATGATCCTGATTGTTGGTTCTTCCTGTCCTAAGCATATATGAACCGCTTGCTAGCAAGTGACTCACATGTACCTTATCCAGAGACCTGACCCTGCCCCTCCAGAGAGACCAGACCCCACCCCTCTGGAGAGATCTGACCCCGCCCCTCCAGAGAGACCAGACCCCACCCTTCTGGAGAGACCTGGCCCCACCCCTCTGGAGAGACCAGACCCCACCCCTCTGGAGAGACCTGACCCCGCCCCTCCAGAGAGACCAGACCCCACCCCCTCCAGAGAGACCTGGCCCCAGCCCCTAGATTTTGCACCATGTTCTAGGTAACAAAATGTAAACAAATATTTCTTTGTCCAATAAAGAAGCTTTAACAGTTTTTTTCTTGGATCCCTGCCATTGACAGCGTAGAATTTCCCAAGTAGAGACTACTTCTTAAGCCTGGTCCCAGGAAGATAACAAATATGGAGTGAGGTACCAACACCATTACATTTTTACAAGCTGCTGAAGTGTAGGGGCTGTTTGATGTCGTCGCAAAGGACTCCCATTACATAGATTAGGTAATGTGTTTGATCTCTTGGTGCACCAACCTCAGCTCAGTCCCTGGGGGGCGGGCCCATGTTAAGTAGAAGGAGAGAATCAATCCACAAAGTTCTCCTCTAACCTCCACATGCATGTCATGGTATGCATGACTGTCCCCTATAGCAGGATTTTCCCTGTCCAATTAATTTAATTATTAAATAACAAGAAGCCTGTGATTGGACAGGGAAAAGGGAGGCAGCGAGAAGAGTGGCAGGGACAGAGACAGAGAAGACAGGCAAGGAGAAGGAAGCAAGATGGAGGGCGGACAGGATGATTCAGATTCAACGGGGCTTTAAATAGCCACAGGTAGATGTAATATCATACAGGGATAGAATAATTGGGGTAACTAGTCTGATCCAGGTAACGTTATCAATTGGCCCTGAATTTATTGTGTGAGCATCCTGTGAATTGAAATTTTATTGATATATAAATCTGACGGATTAATTACAAGCTTCTAGAGTTTTGCTTCTACCATGTTGCTGGGTATTGTGGGCGGTCGTTGCATGGGGCTGGTGTGGCAACAATTCGCCAAGGGAACTTAGTGAGTCCAGCACAGAGGCTTCAGGAGTTCCGGGCCAGAGACACCACCGAGTTGAGAACACCCGGCTAGAGCCATGAGACATAGCGTGGGAACTTGCCATTCTTTTTAATATTTCCCGCAACAGCCCCCCGACACACACACACACAGATACACACACAAATAATAAAGTCAATTTTTAAAATGTCAAAAGGGAGAGATGAGGGGTTGGGGGTTTGGTTCAGTGGTGGGGTGCGCCTGACAAGCACCAGGCCCAGGGTTCAGTCCTCATCTCCCGGGGTGTAGGATGGGGGTGCTTGGGGGAAAGGACATGGAACAAGATTACCCTAACACTGAGGCAAAGGACTCTACTCCAGCCGACATGTTTCTGAAGATGTTTGTTCCTTATATAAGTGGAAAGATTTTTTTAAAAAATCCTGCTTTCTAGTCTATTTTTTTTTTTTTTATATAATCTCCAAAAAGTGGGGCCCTGGCCTATAGCAGCTAGGAAAGTAAGGAAGACTTTTCATATGAACAGCACCCAGCTACAACCACAACTACTACCACCACCCGGGAAGGATGATAACAGATGTGGGTTTAACCTGTCAACACATTTCTCCAGGAACTAAAATCCTATTCTGTGACACCCTTAGAGCAAATCTGAAGCATAAAATAGACTTGATGATGTTTGACTTTGGACCCCTGGACAAGGGGCTGAGGTGCATATTTCACATATCAAAACAGACCTGGCCTCCAGGTTCTCCCAGCATCCCTCAGTCTTTGTCTGGCATATCCTGCCCCCAACTCCCTGAACTTTCTGGCCCAGGGGCTGGACTGCCCCTCCCCATGCTCTTCTCTATATAATCATGACATTTCTCCCTCTCTCCCTCTTCTCTCTCTCTCTCTCTCTCTCTCTCTCTCTCTCTCTCTCTCTCTCTCTCTCTCTCTCTCTCTCTCTCTGTGTGTGTGTGTATGTGTGTGTTTCTCTTTCTCTCTTTCCCTCCTTCTCTTTCTGCACACACGATCTTTCTTTCTCTTCTCCCACTCCTCTCCTCTCTCTCCCTTCCCAATAAACCTGCATTTAATAGAATTTAATCTGGCTTGAATTGGCTCAGATATAGCCAATCAGATTAATTGTTCTGGGAACTGTGAAAATACCACTTGGTCTCCTCCATGGAGATGCAAAGTTGCTCTGCTATAGCTCTGCTAAGAATGGAGTAAAAGCCCCAGGAACACAGTCAAAAAAGAACCTTCCCCATACAGGAGACTCCACAGCAGAGACTGAGAAGGGAGCCTGAGAAAAGATGTTTAATGATGTACTTCTCTGATGGAAGGAAGACTCTGCATGAGTAAAGACCCTGGGAGGGGAAGGTGGCAAGCACTCAGCCAAGAGATTCATCACGAATTCATCATGAGATTCGTGGAGAGGAGAGGCTTATCAATGTAGTCACTGTGGAAAAGGCTTTTTAGTAATAATTTATAACACATTGTAGAGCGGAAAGTTTATACTGAGAAAACCCTTCCAGAGATAACTGACATAGAGGAATCTTAAGCTGTTATTCACTCTTCATTAGGCACCGTGGGTTTCCTAGAGAATTCTGTGAATGCTTTTGAGTGTGAGAAGCTCTGCCTTGGTGAGTCACATTTCACTGTACACAAGGGCTGGGGTGAACCAAGTCAGAACCCCAGCAGAAATCAGACCAGCCTTCCGGACTGATGTAATTTCAAAAGAAAATATTCACAAAGGTATTATTTACAAGAAAGGCAGCAAGAAACATGGGGACTAAACCCAAAGATAGAGAGGAGAGAGGCTGGGAGAGAGATCCGGGGAAGGCTGTTTTGAAAAGAGTTGAGTATTCCTGACAGGCACGGTGAGGCAGTCAGAAAAAAAAACACACATCCCAACCTCCCTCACAACGCCCCCCACCCTCCCACCCACCCCCAACCCCCAATGAAGCAATCAGAGGTCGGAGACAAGAAAGGCTCTGGGTACAAGCAGCCTCCTAAGTCAGTGAACAGATGCAGAGAGGTGAGGGTGGGTGTGAAGGACAAACAGAAGCCCTCAGTCCAGGAAGCGGAACCCTAACTGGAGACACCTTGCACCAGCTGCCATGTTCCCCCCTGTGCCCCATGGTGTGCCACGGAGCCTGGAGAGGAGCCGGCACTCAGTCAAATGTTTCTGATGAAACAGATAGACCTGGGCACAGGCTGCTGCAGGCGCTCAGACTGACTTCTTCTTCTTCAGGGGCCTTGGGGAGCAGAGGACAGGGGAGCCAAGGGCTGCTGCTCCTCACAGAGAATGGCCATCTGACATTCACAGAACAAAACCCCAGCAGGGAAACCTAGGCTGATATCCTTGAGGTGAGAGAGGAGTGCCAACAGGACCTGAGGCAGGGAGAATAAACACTTTTCTCCTCAATGCTCTTATTCCCTGTCTTCAACCATGGAGGAAACTGAGGCCCTGAGAACATGGGAGAGTTTTCCACACCGTGAGCTGGAAGCTGGGACTATCTCAGGTCAAGCCTGTGTTTTCCCACAATGTGGGAATATCATTTCCGCTGAGGAAGGGGGCAGAGGAGTGTACATCCAAGTGCAACTCTATTATTTTAAGGCAAAAACACTTTTATTCTGATGATGGGTCAGAACATAGCACCTCAAGTGGGGCCCCTCGGCAGGCTGCATGCAAGGGCCCTCCCATGTCCCTCTCCCAAAGTGAGTCAGACAAACCTGAATTCCCAGGCTAGAGATGAGTGAGTAAGGTGTTTGCTGTGTAAGTGTGACCTGAGTATGGACCCCCCACCCCACCTCCATTACCTACATAAGAAGCCAGGAGTGGCAGCTCGTGCTTACAATCCCAGCACTGCAGAGGCAGAGGCGGGAGGATCACCGGAGTTTCCTAGCCAGTGAGTCTAGCCAACTGAATCCACAAGCTTCAGGGTCAGCGAGCGACACTATCTGAAAAAACAAGATGGAGCTGGTCACAGTGCTGCACCCCAGCACTCAGAGACAGGACAGCCAGATCCTGTGGATCTGAGTCCAGCCTGGTCTACAGAGCAGGACAGCCAGGGCTACACAGTGAGACCCTGTCTCAGAAACAAACTAACTAACTATTAATTAATGGAAAGCAATAGAGCAAGACACACTTGACCCCAACCTGCAGAGAGTGCATATGTATACACCCACATGCACACACGTACGCCACACACACATACATACACATGCACACACATGTACACAGGTACACCACATACATAAATGCACACATGCACACAGGTACACCACACACTTGTACACACAGAAACATGCACACACATACATGCATACACATGCACACACATGCACACACATGTACACACATGTACACAGGTATACCACACACACAAATGCACATATGCACAGGTACACCACACACTTGTGCACACAAAAACATGCGCACACATGCACACACATGCACACACATGTACACAGGTACACCACACATGCAAAAGCACACATGCACACAGGTACACCACAGACTTGTGCACACAGAAACCTGCACACACGTACATGCATACATATGCACACATATGCACACACAGGTACACAGGTACGCCACACACACTCATACACCACACACTCATGCACACACATAGAACACATGCACACACATAGAACACACATACATGCACACATGTGTGCACACATGCACACATACACCACACATTCATGCATACACACACACATGCTCACATGTACATCACATGCACACATGCTCACATGTACACCACATGCACACATGCACACATACATTGCACACTACTTTTTAAAAGGAAGTTGGACAGAAAGAAAGAAAGCTCTTCCCCAAGGCAGGTCGTAGAAAGCCTTCATGCTCGGAGCCAGCCATAACATCTCTAGAGGCTCCCGCCTCCTCTCTCCTTTCTCCCTGGGAGACTCACTTGCACGGTTTCTGCTTCTTGCCCCAGATGAAAGACAGAGAAGAGTAAAGAAGAGAAGAATTTAAACAGATGGTCCTGCTGGGTCCCCCCAGTCTGTTGCCTTCAGAACAGACCCTTTGTGCTGTCCTATCTCTCCAAAGCTATGTATACTTCATCAAACCCAAACACATCAAGCTCCCCAGGGCTTTAGGTCTTTACCTGTGAGCCAATCGTGTCGTGTTAAGCTGCAATTAACATTTCTATGATTTTCTCTGGGTGACCTTCAGTTTGGGAATCTGGATCCTGACCATCATAATAGGTGAAGATGGTCGGCACCTTCCCACTCCTACAGTCATCAGTATGTTTGCCCGTGTGAGCACTGACAAAAGTAGGCATCAGGTTCCAAGTGCCCCGATCCAGGCCTTGGAAAGAGCAAGCGTTTGTCTCCCTTGGTAACCCTTCCGTGCCCTTAGCATCTCTAATACCACGGGAAAAAGTGCTTTCACATGCCCTGAGAGAAGCAGCCATGCAGCGGGCAAATGAAAAGGCCACATTCTAAAACACGTTTCTATTTATAATTATTGGCATTTGTGATTTAGCGAAAAGTGGAAAATCCTACTGTTTAGCACCCTGAACACCTCTCAGGAGAAGACAGGCAGAAGATCAACCCTACCTTGACAACCAGATGTTCTCTCAAGCAGCCCAAGTTCCCAGGAGAACTCCAATTCCCCCCAAATCTTTGAGCTCCCATCCCCCTCCCCGTCCCTTCTCTGTGGTATCAACGGATCACTTTACAGCTGGAAGCATCTCCCTCCACAGCCTCTCAGCCAGCGTGGGGTCAGCCTCTTCCTAGTGCCATGACTGCCTCAGGCCCCTCCTGCAGTTCCTTATCAGGTGACAATCATTGCAGGTGAGAGACTAAGCAGTAGGTAGGTGGGAAGGTGCCTCACGGGTCACAGGCAAGCCAATGTATGAAATAAAGCCAAGAGCTCTGGAGAAGGTAAGGGTGCTGTGCTCTAGAAGGGTGGGGCGGTGATGTCTTAGTGGGTGTTTCACAAGAAGCGCCCTGAGGGGAGAACTCTGATTCAGAGCACTTTCTCTCTCTTTTGTGTAACTGCTCCTTCTGAGGCTGACCTCAAGCAACAACTTCGCTGGCGTGGACGGGGAAGTAATGTTGAATAGACACCATCCTGTGGCGTTTCTGCTGTATAGATAGAGATACACACCTTCTCATATTAATACATGTGGGGCCTGGGGACTGACTCAGCTAACAGTGTTTGCCCTGAGGACAAGGACCTGAGTTCCAGGCCCAGGCCCCTGGGAAAGGCCAGGTTCAGGGCCACTGAGACAGTTTGGTGGGAAAGCACTTGCCAGCTGACTTAGTTCCTTCCTGCTGCTGTTCTAAAACACCACAACCAAAACAGCTTCCAGGGGAAAGGGCTTGTCTTACTTAGCTGTGGTCCCACCGAGGCAGCTAAGCAGGGCAATAGCAGGAGGCATGGCAGCCAGAGCAGGAAACTGAGGCGTCATCTCCTCAGCCATAAGCACAAAACAGAGAGAGCAAACAGGAAATGGAGGAGGCTTTACCTCAAAGCCCGCCCCCACTGACATACTTCCTCCAGCAAGGCTTTACCAAATAAACCTCCCCAAATATTGGGGAGGCACCAGCCACCAGGAACCAAATATTGAAATATCTGAGCCTATGGGAGACATTCTCATCCAAACCACCACACCATGCAAGCCTCACAACCTAAGGTCAATCTCTAGGGCCCACACAATGGAAGGAAAGGACTCACATGCAACACATGTTGCCTGATTTCCACGTGCTGTGGTACACACAAACACACACATGCATATGCACATGCACATACACACAGACATATACATGCACATATATAATACACACACAGACACACATACACTCTCATACACACAGAGACACACACATACACAACATACACACAATCACACACATATATATATACAAACAACCACATGCACATACACACAGACACAGAGACATATTCATACACAAGATACACACAGAGACAAACACATACATACACAGATGCACACATACATGCATACACAGACACACATATATATACACACACACAGAGACAGAGAAACAGACATACATACATACACACACAGAGACACATACACACACAACAGACATATACATACATACGCACAGAGAGACACATAAACATACAACACATACACACACTCACACACACGCACACATGCACACAGATACACACACAATCACATACACATACAAGCACATGTGCACATGCATCATACTAAATATAATTTTTTAAAAAGCACAGTGATACACTCATAATCCCAGGTGACATGGCAACAGGTAACCCCAAGGCTCACTGTGACCAGCCCAACCTATTTTGCAAAGCCCAGACTGGTAAGAGGGTTTATCTCAAAGCAGGTGGACAGCACGCCTTCTCACACTGAGGAAGTCAGAGGCATCTTCGTGGGGTCAGTTCTCTCCTTCCACACCTACGTGGTTTGAGGGACAGGACTCCGGTTACCCATCTTCTACAGCAATCACTTTTACCCTCTGAGCATCCTTGCTGACACCGATGCTGCAGAGAGATACACTTTAAAGGGCTCATGTGGTGTCTTCCAAGTCCGAGCTTCCTAAATGGGGTTACAAAGAATAAAGCCACACCCTTGTGTTAAAGCAAAGAAGCAGAGACCAAGGGACCTTTAAAGGGCTTCTCCCACATAGCCACACAGTGTGACGATAGCCATGGCAACGCTCTGTCAGTGAGTTAAAATGGTCCCTTTCCCTGGAGTCATCTCAGGATGCCTCTTGCACCAATACGATGTGTATAATGTCCTTCTCAGTCTGAGAAAGTCCAGTATGAGGTATAAACCCCGACCTCGATGCCCTGGAGCGGGAGTCACAGGCATGAACTCATGCACAAAGAAGTGTGCTTCCTGAAAGGGCCTGGGAGCAGCTAACCCACAGGCAGCAGCTGTTGCCCACACACAGGAAAGCCTGGCACACATTAGGATAAGCTTAGAGCATGTCAAGAAACACTTCACACTGGCTAAATCTGGGGCCAGCTGAGCACTTGACTGACTAAGGATGGGAGAGAATATGAAAGTTTTTAACATTCCCATCAGGGAAGCTGGGAGTCCAAGTCTGTGCTCCTGAGCTAAGATAGATGGGCAAGTAAATACAACAAAAGAAAAAAATTAAATAAATAGAAGGATGTGGGTTAACTGGTTAAAATGGAGAAGAGGCAGGTGTGGGGTTTGCGCTTAAATTATCATTTGGCAGCCCTCAAAGACTAGTTCAGGGAAAAAGCATCAAAGTCCTGAGTCTAGTGGAGATTTTGATGAGGAGCAAGGATAGCTGTGATCCATCAAAGGATGATGTTATAAAAATTTAAATATCTTTATTAGATCTATATGTGACTCAAGGCTTGGGCAACATGTCAGTTCACAAAAAAAGAAACTCAAGATTTTCAGTGAACCAAGGATGGGTTAGTTTGATAGGCTGAAGGAAACAGAAACTAGAGCTGGAGAGATGGCTCAGTGGTTAAGAGCACTGGCTGCTCTTCCAGGGGACCTGGGCTGCATTCCCGGTGCCAACAAGGCAGCTCCCAGCTGCTGTAACTATAGTTTCAGGCGATCCAATGCCATCTTTTGGCTCCACGGATGCATACACAGTGCACAACACCCATACAAAACTATAATAATAACAATAATAACAATGAAAGCTGAAAAAAGCAAAAAATAGATAAATCATTCCAAAGTTAGTTTTACTCTAAGTATGGAAATGGAGACAAGATGTCAGCATGGGTTACTTCAGGCTGACTTTTTTGTATAACAATTAAGTCAGAGAGAAAATTCCATTACAGTGGCTGTTTGGGAAATGTGGCTGTTGTCTCTCTAATTCTGAGCTCTGTGATGTCAAATGAGTTTAGTTTCAGCTTGGTGATGGGAAGTCGGGTTTGAGGGACTTCACTGTGAATTAAGCCTGATCCAATGGAGCCCAGAGCAGTAACTTCATCAAGAACAATGGCCTCTTACCGTGTGTATTTAGCTCATCTTGAAATGTCTCTGCATGAATTGTCTTTTTAAGTATAAGGAGAACGTCAATTCCTATCAAGTGTAGAAATCAGACAATACTTTGTGGTTAAAGAAAAAGAAAAGAGGGCTGGTGAGATGGCTCAGCAGTTAAGAGCACTGATTGCTCTCCCAAAGGTCCTGAGTTCAAATCCCAGCAACCACATGATGGCTCACAACCATCTGTAATGAGATCTGATGCCCTCTTCTGGTGTGTTTAAAGATTGTACTTACATATAATAAGTAAATAAATCTTTAAAAAAAGAAAGAAAGAAAACAAAACAAAACAAAACAAAACAAAAAACCAAATCTCAACTGAGGGACAGACAGACATTATCTACAGATGGGACCCCACATTATCATGTGTCATTACGTGACTACAGAGGCCAGGCCTGAACTGATCCTTGAAGGAAAACCAGACTGTGGTGATTTGGATAGGAGTGGACCCACAGGTTCATAGATTTAAATGCTTGGTCATTAGGAAATGACACCACTTGACAAGGATTAGAAAACCTGGCCTGGTTGGAGCAAATGTGTCACGGGGCTTTGGGCTTTGAGGTTCCAAATGTTCAAGCCACATCCAGTCTGTCTCTCCCTGGTGCCCACTGATTCCGGTGTAGAACTCTCAGCTCCTTCTCCAGCACCATGGCTGCCTGAATGCTGCCATGCTTCCTACCATGACGATAATGAACTAAACAAATCTCTGGGCCTGTAAAACAGCCCCAATTAAATGTTTTCCTTTGTACGAGTCATGGTGTCTCTTTACAGCAATAGAAACCTTAAGACAAAAGTTGGTACCAGGGATTGGGGTATTGCTGTCATAGGACTTACTGTGTGTGCTTTTGTTTGGAGCAATGTGGACTTTGGATTAGGAAAGCAGTTGAGTGTTTTAAACCCTTAAACGGGCCATCCTAGTAGGAGTACAAAAGACAGTGGTGCTGAGGGTGATTTGAACTGTGGGGGCCTGACTCAAGAGTTTTCAGAGGAGAAAAACATTAGTATGTAGCCTAGAGATCATTATTGGGATATTTTGACAAGGAATGTGACTGCCTTTTTTGTCCAAAAGGAATCTGAGCCTAAATTAAAGAGTTATGAATTAACGTTAGCAGAGAAAACTTCTAGATAGACTAGTATTGACTATATTGCTTGGTCATTATCGGCCACAGCCATAATGGCCACGGCCATTATATGTAGACCTATAATGAAAGGGAGAAAGCTGGAGAAAAATAGAAAATGTACAGTTTGAAGAGAAAAGGAGCATCAGAAAGTGTAACAGAGTCAAGTCCAGTGCTAAAAGTCTGGAGATTAAAAAGTTATTCAGTGCTCAAGTAGATAAGAAGAAAACCCAGATATTTAGTGAAATAAAGGGAGCGGTGACCTCAGGGTCAGACTCCATCCGGTTTAAACGTCCAATTTGAGAAAAGGAATTAAATAAAGGCTTAGGGTTGGGTGTAGCAGCCCACTCCTTTAATTCTAGCACTGGGAAACAGGCAGGCAGATCTTCGAGTTTAGGCTAGCCTGGTCTACAGAGCAAGTCCCAGGACAGCCAAGCTTGGAGAGTGAAGGAAATCACTGGAAACAGAAATTTGGTGAAGATGTATTTGAATGGGCCCCACTGGAGGAAATTATGTCAGCTTCCTGGGCAACAGTCACAGTTAGGGTTTCTATTGCTGAGATAAAACACCATGACCATCAACAGCTTGGAGAGAAAGGGGTGTGTTTGGCTTACATTACTGAGGGACACCAAGGCAGGAAATCAAACAGGACAAGAACCTGGAGGCAGAAGCTGATGCAGAGGCCACAGAAGCGCGCTGCTTACTGGCTTGCTCAGCCTGCTCCCTTCTAGAAGCCCAGACCACCTGCCCCGGGGTGGCACCAGTCACCGTGAGCTGGGCCCTCGCACTTCAGTCACTGACTGAGAAAATGCCCTACAGACTTGCGTATTGGATAGTCTTAAGTAAGGTATTTTCTCAATTGAGGCTTCTCTCTTGCTTAAGGTTTCGATAAAACTCTATGAGCAAAGAAAATGGAAAGGAAAGGGCTTATATAAGCTCATAGTTCCACACTATGGTCCAATCACTGAGGGAAGTCGGAACAGGAAATCAAACAGGACAGGAACCTGGAGGCAGGAGCTGATGCAGAGGCCCTGGAGGAATGTTGCTTACTGGCTTGCTTCCCCTGGCTTGCTCAGCTTGCTTTCTTATGGAACCCGAGACTACCAGCCCAGGGATGGCCCCGCCCATTGTGGGCAGGGCCCTCTTACAGGCTTGCCCATAGGCCAGTCTGGTGGGTCACTTACTCAGTTGAGGTTCCCTCTTCTCAGATGCCTCTAACCTCTGATAAGCTGACATAATCAGTCCAGTTACCAATCCCTGCTGCTATATCAGCGGACTAGTGCTCTGAGCCCGATGGCCTGAATTTAATCCCCATGGTTGAAGAAGAGAGCCAACTCCGGCAAGTTGTCCTCTGACCTCCACACTTGCATCATGGCGCCCGTACACACGTGCATGTGTGCATGTGTACATACACACATGACAAGTAATGCAAAACGAATACACACCTATGCATGTATGCCTCTGTACGGAGAAAGAGATCACTTTAAAGAACTGGAATGCATAGTCACGAAGGTCTGACAAGTTGGAGCTCTGCAGAGAAGATTGGGAAGGAGAAGATGCGGGGAAGAGCCCAGTTCAAGGTCAAAGGCAACCAGCTGTGAGGTTTGCCGGTTTGTGAACTTGGAGGGGTTCTCTGTTCTCTAAGCCCAAATATCTTGAACTGTAAGTGTGAGCCACACTTTACCGCTCATGGTATTACTTTATGATGTCACTTGCCTTGTGGAATCTACACGGAGGGGCCACCAAGGTGGCTTGGTGGGTAAAGCCACCTGTTGCTAAAGCCTGTTGGCCTGAGTTCCATGACTGGGATCTACACAGTGGAAGGAGAGAACGACCTCCTGTTGCGTGTCGTGTTATAACCACTCTTCCGCTTCCGCCCTGGAGATGCTGCGCGACCAGCCCACAACCAGCTTCTTCTGTTCCACCCAGCTTAGCGGGATGGGCTCCATCAGCACTGACCTGGCTTCTCTTTCCTACCCACCGTTGCTCCCGGAGCCGTCCGCTCCACCATCCCACTCCCGAGACCCCTGAATCCTCGGATAAAAGACACACACACTCAGCTTGTCACTTTACAGCTTGCCTTTTGTGGCACAATTGCTGGGCGCAGATGCCTCCTACCTGGAAAAGCGTGTTCTTACTAATTTATTATCTCCATCTCTCCTTCCACCCCAAACTCAGTGGCCTCTTCCAGTTAGTCTCTACCAAACATCTCTGGCAACCCGCCCGCAGCAGAGCCGCAGACCCGCAGACCCTGGCTGCCGGGGGATCTTACATGATTGCAGCTGCTTCTCATTCCAAAGCCTGGCCAGAAAAGTCCCTCTCCCTTTCCCTAGGTGCCTTTTTCTCTGGGGACCCAGAAGTTCCACTTGTACCTTCTGTCCAGCAATTGCACCGCCCCCGCCTTCTTTACTGGCAAGCCAAGAACCAATTAGAGGACTAGACCTTAGTATCAGCACCTCTCCTTACAAACTCTTACAAGTTATTCTCTGATGTCCACATGTACATTGTGGCACGTATGTAGTCACGCCTGTGTTACACACACATATACACAGACAGACAGACAGACAGACAGACAGACAGACAGACAGACAGGCAGGCAGACAGGCAGGCAGATGATAGATGGGTAGACCTGTACATATACAAAAACTTGGTATGAGTTATTCGACGTCTGTAAGCCTAAATATCCATGCTGAGCATGTATTCCTATAGGGGCAGTGTGACCATGATTCACTAAATGAATTAAGATGTACATGTTGATATGAAAAGTCCCAGAAGAATATACTGAACAGTTACCATGGTTACTTATGTGTCAAGAGTGGTGGGAGGGGAAAGGAAAAAAAAAACTTGCAGCTTTGCCTTATACATTCACATCATCTTGGATTATTTTGACAAGTGTGTTATATGAATTGCTTTTCTGATCCCCAAAATAAGGGGGAAATATAAAAGAGACGGATTAGCACCCATCACTGAACCTCAGGCTGTGACCATTTGCCACAGAGCACAGCCCTGACCACCTGCCTTCCCTAATTGGGTTCTCTGAAAGGCCTTGCCATCGCTCCCTGAAATACAAGGCTTTAACAAAATTCTGAGTAGAAGCAGGAGAGTGAGTCACAGTTACAGGAAGGTTTCATAAATATTATGTAAAAAAATTACCTAGGGCAGCCGCTAAACTCACGCAAGCGAGCGGCCCTGACTCACTGGGAACAGTTAGGAGGGGCGGGAGGTGAAAGATGTGAAGCGTGGGTCGGTCATGTTGTCTGCTCTTTACCCACACGGTCCCCATCCAGGACTGCGGGATACATAACACCCCTGCTTTATGACCAGAAGTTCAGGAAATCTCTAGAGTTACTCACGAGAGCCGGGCACAGAGGCCCCTTGCTGCAGGCTGCCTTGGGGAGGTGACTGTTGTTGAAGACTGAGTCGCAATTCCCCTACTCAAACATTTGTGAAGTGACTCCACTGTGCACAGCTCTACGGGGACAATGGAAAGGCATGGCTGCCTGGAAGCTTCAAACAAGAAAGTCATGTGTATATCTGTGTCCATCCCTCTGACTTGGTGTTCCCAATAAGATCTCATTCCAGCAGACCTTCCCCCTGCAGCTTTGGTCCTTCCTCAGACACCGGACCAGACTCGGCCACAGGCCCCACTGACATTATTAATTCCCACAACCTCCCTAAAATCTATCCCCACCTACCTTGAGTAAAACAGCAAAGCCAAGCTGGAGAGAATCCACAGCGTCCCACAGCCGTCCTCAGCATCCGACTCTTTCTGCAATGAGACATTAGACCCGTCTTTCCAGAATGTCGGCAAATTGCATTGGAGAGGTCGGTGTGTAGGTCACATCTTGCTGCAGCCGACACGGCATGGGCATCACTGGGACCTGGGAAGGAGGGCAGTGGTAGACCGAGACATAAAGCTCACTCCAAAAATGGACATTATTTTTTCTACTATTCTTTACATTTTATTTAGCTAGATACTTAAAGGATCGCCGCAAGCAGAGTTTGATCTAACAGTATCTTTGACCCTTCATCTGGGTTCTCTCTTCTGCCCTTGTGGCCACGTTTCGCCCCAGAGGGCATTTCTCCAGGTCTTTTACTCCTACCTGCAGGTTTTCAGTCATGGAGCCACATCTGGGTCTGGGTTTGTACCCCAGAAAGGAACTGCAGACCATCTGGAGTCCAGCAACATCTCTGCACTTGGGAGGCAGAAAGAGGAGGTTCACAGATTCAAGAGAAGATTGGGTTGTATGAAACCCCGACTTAAAGAGGTTGGAGCTGTTTTGATTTGAAGTTAAATAGATATTTTTCAATGAGTTGGGTACGGTGGTGGCACTGGGCTGCAGTCCCAGCGTTTGGGAGCCTGAGGGCTCTTGCTGGGATGATACGCGCAAAGACCACCGACAAATAAGACACTAAATAACTAAGAGTAGTTAGGGCATCTATTGCTGCAATGAAACACCATAACAAAGGCAACTTGGGGAGGACAGGGTTTATTTGGCTTACACCTCCACATCGCTGTTCATCATAGAAGGAAGTCAGAACAGGAACTCAAACAGGACAGGAACCTGGAGGCAGGAGCTGATACAGAGGCCATGGAGGGGTGCTGCTTACTAACTTACTCAGCTGCTTTCTTACAGAACCCTGGGGCACCAGCCCAGGGTGGCACCACCCACAATGGGCTGGGCCCTCCCACATTAACCACTAATTAAGAAATTGCCTCATAGGCTTGCCTGCGGCCCACTCTTCAGAAGCATTTTCTTAGTTTCCTTCTCTCAGATGATGCTGGCCTGTGTCAGGTTGACATAAAACTAGCCAGCACAGATGGTAATGGTGGCCTGGAGAGGTGGCTCAGCGGTTAATGGCACTGGCTGCTCTTCCAGGAGACCTGGGTTCAGTTCCCAGCACCCACAAGGCAGCTGACAACTGTCTATAACTCCAATTGTAGAGTATGTGATGCCCCCTGCTGGCCTTCAGAAGCACTACACAAATTTGCATAGATTTACATCCAGGCAAAATACCCATACGCACAAAATAAATAAACCTTTTATTTATGGATGTTATGTTCAGATGACAGCATTCCACAACACAAAGACAGGAGGAATTCCATGAGTTCCAACCCAGCCTTGGATGCATCCTGGGTACAAGGCCAGCTGGAGTTACAGAGCAAGACCCTGTTGAAAAAACAAAAAACCAAACAAAAAATTAGACAGATTTTTTTTAAATGGACATGGACTTCTTAAAATGAAAAAAAAATACAATCATTTCTTCCCTTAGTCAGTGTATGTTGGCTTATCCCACAAAAAGGATTCTAAATTCTCATTCCTTCCTATGACAATCCAGATTCTACTGCAGTCCAGGTCACCTTCACCAGTCCAACAACAGTCTCTGGGGACTCAGAATTCCAACCTGATGCCTCCAAGGAGAAACTCGATCACCAGAGATCTAATATCTCTGTCTCTACCTGAAAACCAAGACTGTCACTTATGACTCATTAGCCAAAGAAAGTCATGTGACCACACATACTTTGCAGAGCACAGAGCACTGTAATCCTCTCTGTATTCAGCATGGGAGGAGGACCAGGTATCGATGAGCAGAAATACCCAGCCTCACACATCATAAGAAGTCTGTAAATCCAAAACTAAATATCATTAAAGCAAGCAGCTTATTAAACTCTAGCTAGATAATGTTGACTGTCAAAGAAAAATAAGTCAGAGGTAAGAAGAGCTGAAGGAAGCCCAGGGGAATTGCTTCTGTGTCATGATGGACAGTGACTCCAGACATCAATGTAAGCCAATGTAATAAAGGCCACAGATGTGGTTTAAACTGTTTAACTCATGCTTGAAGCTGGGAAAGAAGTCCATTCATTTTCTATTATTATCTCCATCAACAGCTCAGAGAAGCATTATAGCCAACACCTACCAAACATCAAACAATTACCAAATAAAGACCATGCTGAAACTTGGGAAAATGTCATCTATGGGGCTGACAAGATGGCACGGCTGGTAAAGTCACTTGCCACCGAGACTGGCATTTGAGTTCGACCAATGGGACCTACATAAGATGGACTCCCAAGGGTGTTCACACACGTATTTACCCAGACACACACACACACACACACACACACAGGTGTGCACACACATACACACATGCACACACAAATACAAGAATTTAATTTTAAAAAGAAAGAAAATGTCATATGTTGTACATTCCAACTGTGAAATAATCACAATGAAGTAGAGATTTAATTTTTAAAAGTATGATTGGCTAGGTCTGGGGTGGTGGCACATGCCTGTATTCTCAGTAATAGAGGCAGAAGTAGGCAGATCTCCATGAATTTAAGGCCACCTTGGACCACACAGCAAGTGTCAGGTCAGCAAGGGCTACATAGTGAGACCCTGACTTTAAAAAAAAAAAAAAAAGAAGAAGAAGAAAAGGAAGAAGAGGAGGAGGAGAAAGAGGGAGAGGGAAAGGGAGGAGGAGAAGAAGGAGAAGAAGACGAAGAAGAAGAAGAAGAAGAAGAAGAAGAAGAAGAAGAAGAAGAAGAAGGAGGAGGAGGAGGAGGAGGAGGAGGAGGAGGAGGAGGAGGAGGAGGAGGAGGAGGAGGAGGAGGAGGAGGAGGAGGAGGAGGAGGAGGAGGAGGAGGAGGAGAGGAGGAGGAGGAGGAGGAGGAGGGAGAGGGAGAGGGAAAGGGAGGAGGAGAAGGAGGAGTTTCTAAGTAAAGAAAAGTGACAATTTTAAGTTATTTTCATGAATTGTTTTTTACCTACTTATATTTTAATTGTGTGCATGTGTATGTGTTGCCTGTGTATGGGCGTGTGCACACGAGTGCAGTGTCCATGAAGGCTAAAGGTGTCAGAACCCAGCAGCTGGAGTTAAAGGCAGTGACGGGCAGCCCAGTGTGCGTTGGGGAACTTTAAGGGAGGGGACGCGATACAGACACCCACAACAGGCCGGCGCCATTACTGGGTGGGGTTTTGTGGATAAGAGAGAAAAGCCTGAGGCGTCTGGGGGAGTCTGCCATTGCTGCTTCTCAGGGACAGAGAGAAGCAAAGAGAAAAGGCAGGGACAGAGGCAGACTGGCAATTGTCAGGGCTAAGGGAGCAGAGAAAACAACCAAAATGGTGGGGAAGTCCTGCATGACAACAGAGATCTAGATGCCCTCTCTGGAGGCTGAAGGGCTGCAGGAGCAGATTAAAAAAAAAAAAAAAAAGTAATGGCTTCCCCCAGCAAACAGAAACCCACTTTACAATTTTCCTGAAGACTGGTAAACATTTCCTGGGTCAGGGTCCATCCTGGGCTGAGCTCAAATAATCATTTTAGGAAGTTGAGACCTGACAGAAACCAAACTCAGGTCCTCTGCAAGATGCCTCCTTATTCTGAGATCCTGTGACTAATGGGAAAAGCGTCTGACTCGCACAAAGAAGCTCTGAACTACATGCTTCCTGACTCGTGACGAAAACAATATTTTGACATAATCTCACGGTGACCAGAACTCACTATGTAGCCGAGGATAGCCTTGACCTCCTGGTTCTCCCGCCTCTGCCTCCTGAGTGTGCCCGCGGGTACAAAACCAGCCTGGTTTTGCACTTCATTCAAACCGGAAGGCTCTGAAAGTGTTACAGGAAGTCAACGTAAATAATTCTGTCCTTCCCTCGTTTCCAGTGCGAGCCTTTGTAGATGTTAAGCAAGTCTGGTCCCTCCCTCAGTGAATGCGCCCACCTCCTTTTTTACTTTTTATTTTTGCAAAGGGGCTTCACTTGTTGCCCAGAACTCTGTAACTCAACAAAGCTTTCCGGAACTTGTGATCCACCTGCCTCAGCCTCCATAGCGGAAGGTCATAGCATTTCCTCTAGGCTCCGCCCAACAATTACCTAGCAACAGCAGCAAGCCTCAGAGGAACCAGGGTCCAGCCAGCGCTCTCTCCCCTCCCTCTCTCCTCTCCTCTTCCCCTCCCTCTGTCCTCTTCCCCTCCCCCTCTCCCCTTTCCCTTCTCTCTCTCCCCCCCCCTCTTTCCTTCCTTTCCCTCTTTCTCTGTCCCCCTCCTTTCTCTGCCTCTACCCGCTTCTCCAGGTCCCCTTCCTGCCAATAAGCTCTCTTTTACACTGAGCCTATCGTAGGCTAATTCCGCAGCATGGGCGCGCTGAGGTTCTCCCTCCGGCCATATCATCACCTCCGGTTTATAAAACACACCAGATGGGATGGCAGGCCTGCACCACCACGGCCGGCAGCACCAGGTCCAGTTCACCACGTCACTGTCACTGTTAGAGCCATCCATGTTCTACGACACTGTCCACCCTCAGCCTTCAATGAGTAAGGGACGAGGAAAGGAATCTGGTTCTACTTTTCTTACCCTGCCGGGCCATTATTTTAAGAATAACTAATTGGTGATATCAGAAAGTGTGTGTGTGTGTGTGTGTGTGTGTGTGTGTGGCGGGGCTGGGGACATTAATGGATACTGAAGGAGTTATCCTCTTCAGTTCTATGAGCACCAGTGAGCCCACCAGGTACCAGGCTCAACACGCATGATAATGCAGATAACCCTAATGATTAGACTCAGTAACATGCATGTGGGGAAAGATTTAGAAGGAGGAATTGGCAGGGGTGGGAGGCAGATAAAAGAGCGTGGGGGCGAAAGAAATCAGGAGGTATTAACATTTTGTCGAGGCTCCGCCCCACGGTTACTTGGCAACATCCAGGTGTGCCGACTCACTATAAAAGGGGCTGCTGGCCCCATCCTCTGTCTAGCCTTCTAGCTCTCCCTCTGTCCTCTAATCCCGCTCCCCTCCCCTCCTCTCTCCCCATTCCCCTCCCCCCCTCTCTCCACGGCCTCTCTCTCTCTCTCTCTCTCTCTCTCTCTCTCTCTCTCTCTCTCTCTCTCTCTCTCTCTCCCTCTCCCTCTCCCTCTCCCTCTCCCTCTCCCTCTCCCTCTCCCTCTCCCTCTCCCTCTCCCTCTCCCTCTCCCTCTCCCTCTCCCTCTCTCCTCTCTCTGCCTTTCTCTGTCTCTACTACCCTCTCAACTCCCCTCCCCATGCCCTGAATAAACTCTATTCTATACTATACCTTCCCGTGGTTTCAGGCTGATATGATCTTCCACCCTACCCTCAATGTCCAGACATTCATGAAGCCCTCCACACACCATGTTGGTTCTCCTTACCTTTTCTGCCCTAGCTTGGAAACTTCTGCCCACATATGGCCCAGCTCCCTGGCTCCATTGACAACACACTGACTTTGTCCTCCTCTTTCTCTACAATCTGTCCCACAACCTTGAAGGACCCCAGCCACTCCTGTGGCTGATAGAGACAGTCATGGAAGGTGACCTGTTAGAGTTGGCCCAGTAGGACACCCCTGGGAGTGCGGGGGTCTTATGAACAGAGAATTATTTCTAGAATTCTAGAGCCCAAAGGCGGGGTCAGAGAGGGAATGTGAGCTTGCACCCTGGACTGTATGGGTCTTGGCCCCATGCAGTCAACAAAGAATCAGAACATTTTCCCTGCCTCACGTGGCAAGGACCATTCATGCCAGGCTCTGAGGACTATGCCAGCCTGGAGGGACCCTAAGGGGTTCTCCAGCTCCACACCCTCCTTACAGCTTCCCCCTCCCGCCTGGAGTCAAGTCTAGGCCAAGTTCCATTCTCCACCCACAGGAACATTCTTGAGTAAAAAATTCTCAGAATGTACTGACTGATAGTTACCTGACCCTCTGGAAAGTCCCAGGTAAAGTTCATGCTAGCCAATAGATTTAAAGGTCAATATGCTTAGCCAATTAGTTTGAACTGTAACCTTGCTGATGTAACCTGTGCCCCTAAAAAGTATAAAACTTGTCATAGCCTTTCAGAGTCACCTTCTAGTCACTCACCTTGAAGGACTGATTGAAGGTCAGCCCTGACCTGCCAGAAAATAAACCTCCTGCTTTTGCATCCATCTGTCTTGGTGTCTCACTCAGGGTCATCTTGAAGTCAATGACCAAGGATCAGAGTCTTACAGTCTCACAAGGGTCTGAGGTTAGAAACACCATTATGTCCCCATTTTGCAGATGAGAAAGAACCAAGGTTAGCAAATACAAAGAAACCCCCCCACACACACACACACACACACTTCCCAAAACTCTGTGCTCTCTAAGTGTGGCGTATGAACTAAAACCTAATGTTCATATATTCCTACTTCTCCCTACTGTCCAAACTGGACTCCTTCTAGAGGGTCCCCAAACGTCCAGCTACCTCAGCACACTTCCCCTTGTCCCAACCCCCCCCACCATGTTCCACCCAACTCTGACCTCATCCTGTCTCCAGTGACAATCCTTCAAAGCAGGATCTATAAACCATGACGATGCTAGGATCAGTCTTTAGGGATCATGTTAAAGGAAGACCTGCCTGTACTTAGATCCCCACCTGAGCGTCTATGCTCCAGGTGCTCAGAGCATCCTAACCAGCCATTCCTCCTGCCTCTGCCTCTCATAACCTTCCTTCCTCCTGCAGTGTCCACAGACTGCAAAGGTTCCACACGAAGAGCCTCATTTTAAACACTGGAATCAACGCGGAGGAGATGAAGGATGCTCAAGTCTAGAGGATGAGTCCTCCACACTCCCAGTGGTTCCCATTTTTCCTGTGGTACCCAGAACCCAGCTCACAGACCATTAAAAATAAACTGTATGATGAATCCTCATGTGTTTTGCAGCACCTTGCTCAGAAGAAGCTTAGGCAATGGGGCGGATCACTGTCACAGAGCTGCATTCTCCCTCTCAGTTTATTCATGTGTGAATAAGGCTTCCTGTCATTTACATCACCAAGAAACGAAAGAATTAATGCTACTCCCTCTGTCATCAGATCAGTAATTTCTTCCTTTCGAGCCTGGCTTTTAGTGCCCTAAGCGTCTTATTAAGACACGGCCCAAAAGCTCTTACCTTTATGACCAGTAATCACGTCTCCTATTTCATAATGAATTTGTATTATGCGGTTTAATTGTACTAATCGGAATTGGATTTCAATTCAGTCTAGGCTTTTAAAAGAGGCCTTGTGGTGCCAAACAGTAGTATTTTTTATTCAACGTATATAAGTTTGCTTGCAGACAATCAGAATGAGCCATAAAAAAATCTTGGAAAGAAAAAAACCCATATATTTTATTAGCAGTAATGGAAATGGAAATGCAAAAAAAAAAATGTACATTCAAGGAGAAAAGAGAACAAAATAAAAATTTAACCAGTTCTGGGTGCACCTCCAAACTCATTGCGGAGAGTTTAGATTCTGTTAGAGATGGATTTTATTAAACGTGTGACGTTTTTATTTTGAGATGCCAATACTTACGATATGCCAAAAGTAATATTCTTTGCAATTATTCAAATGTATAGAGAAGAGTTTTGAATGTCAAGTTCAAGATGTGTAAAAGCCATTCCTTTTTTTTTAATTTTATTTTCTAAGTTTTTTTTTATTTACATTCAAAATCATTTCCCTTTCCCGTTTCCTCCCTCCCCGAAAGTCCCATAAGCCCCCTTCCCTTCCTCTTTTCCCCATTCAACCCCCTCTCGCTTCTCTGTCCTGGCATTCCCCTACATCCAGTCTTTCCAGGACCAGGGGTCTCTCCTTCCATCTTCTTAGAAATCTATTGATATGCGAATTGTGTCTAGGGTATTCCGAGATTCTGGGTTAATATCCCCTTATCAGTGACTGCATACCATGTGTGTTCTTTTGTGATTGGGTTACCTCACTAAGGATGATATTTTCAAGTTCTGACCATTTGCCTAGGAATTTCGTGAATTCATTGTTTTTAATTGCAGAGTAGTATTCCATTGTGTAAATATACCACATCTTCTGAATCCATTCCTCCATTGAGGGACATCTGGGTTCTTTCCAGCTTCTGGCTATTATAAATAAGGGTGCTATGAACATAGTGGAGCATGTGTCCTTATTGCATGCAGGTAAATCCTCTGGGTATATGCCCAGGAGTGGTATAGCCGGATCCTCCGGGAGTGTCATGCCCAGTTTTCTGAGGAACTGCCAGACTGCTTTCCAGAGTGGTTGTACCAGCTTGCAATCCCACCAGCAGTGGAGGAGTGTTCTTCTTTCTCCACATCCTCGCCAACAACTGCTGTCTCCTGTGTTTTTGATCTTAGCCATTCTGACTGGTGTGAGATGGAATCTCAGGGTTGTTTTGATTTGCATTTCCCTAATGACTAAGGATGATGAACATCTCTTTAGGTGCTTCTCAGCCATTAGATATTCTTCAGGTGAGAACTCTTTGTTTAGCTCTGTACCCCCTTTTTTAATAGGGTTACTTGCCTCTCTGGAGTTTAACTTCTTGAGTTCTTTGTATATATTGGATATTAGCCCTCTGTCAGATGTAGGGTTGGTAAAGATCATTTCCCAGTTAGTTGGTTGCCACTTTGTCTTTTTGACAGTGTCTTTTGCCTTGCAAAAACTTTGTAATTTAATGAGGTCCCATTTGTCTATTCTTGATCTTAGAGCATAAGCTATTGGAGTTCTGTTCAGGAAATTCTCCCCTGTGCCCATATGTTCAAGGTTCTTCCCTAGTTTCCTTTCTATTAGTTTCAGTGTGTCTGGTTTTATGTGGAGGTCCTTGATCCACTTGGAATTGAGCTTAGTGCAAGGAGATAAGAATAGGTCAATTTGAATTCTGCATGTTGACCTTCAGTTGAGCCAGCACCATTTGTTGAAAAGGCTATCTTTCTTCCACTGGATGGTTTTAGCTCCTTTGTCAAAGAGCAAGTGACCATAGGAGTGTGGATTCATTTCTGGGTCTTCAATTCTGTTCCATTGATCTACATGCCTGTCACTGTACCAATACCATGCGGTTTTTAACACTATTGCTCTGTAGTACAGCTTGAGGTCTGGGATACTGATTGCCCCAGAGGTTCTTTTACTCTTCAGAATAGTTTTAGCTATTCTGGGTTTTCTGTTATTCCAGATGAATTTTTGAATTGCTCTTTCTAACTCTATGAAGAATTGAGTTGGGATTTTGATGGGGATTGCATTGAATCTGTATATTACTTTTGGCAAGATGGTCATTTTTACTATATTAATTCTGCCAATCCATGAGCATTGCAGATTTTTCCATCTTCTGAGGTCTTCTTCAATTTCTTTCTTCAGAGACTTGAAGTTCTAGCTCTAGCTAGAACTTCAAGTACTATATTGAAAAGATATGGAGAGAGAGGGCAGCCTTGTCTAGTCCCTGATTTTAGTGGGAATGCTTCAAGTTTCTCTCCATTTAGATTGATGTTGGCCTATGAAACATAACACAAAGAGGCCAGTTTGCAGCCTGAAGGAAACTCTCATTAGACCTCAATTATCCTTGCAGCCTTAGCTCAAGACTTCCACCCTCCAGGCCCGGGAGTAACCAGTTCTTGATATTTAGACACCACTGTCTGTGGGCTCAAGAAAGCATAGTTTTTCTAAATAGTTTTATGACGCCATGCCAACAAGAAACTGAGCCATGGACCAGCAAGATGGCTAATGGGGAAAGGCATTTGCCAAGGAACCTGGCAATGTGAGTTTAAACCGTGAGGTATGCATGGCAGAAGAAGCCAACCAGCTCCTACAAGTTGTCCTCTGACTGCCATGGGCACCTGGGAGGTTCATGTCCCCATCCCACGCCCCCCCCCACCCACCCCCCCCCCCACACACACACACGAATAAACAAATGTAATTAAAATCCCTTGAAAAAAAACTGCCTTTCACACAGTTGTCAATTCCCAATTTGGGACGGGCTCTTACTTCAATACCTATTTGTTACAATGTTTCAGTTGCCCCTCCCCCACCTTATCTTTCCGTAGACTTGAACAGAAAAGTGGCTCATGTTTTTGCAACCCTTCCCCCAAGGAGAGAATTAAACTGTGCAGGGATCCACCCTCTCTTGATTACTTACTCCTAACCAGGTACAAAGATGGAGTTAAAACTCCACCCCCAGTTAACACACGCCCACAGAAGCACTTGCTATGGCCCTCTGGCTGGTAATTTTCTCATCTTTGAAATAACAGCGTCAGAGCCATCCATCCACTCTATTTATGTTCTGGGATTTTATGAAGCTTGTGCCCAGCAAGAGAGAGGTGGGAGGAGGGAGGGAGGGAAGAAGGGAGAGGGAGGGAGGGAGGGAGGGAGGGAGAGAGAGAGAGAGAGAGAGAGAGAGAATTACTGGAAACAATACACCAACACTCGAGACAGTGTGTGATGGATTTGTAATCCTCTGTCTTCCTGATGCTTCTTCTCTACCCTTCGGACTTATCTAAATATGCTTATCTGTATTCTTATTATGAAAGTAAACAGAAATGGCTTGTCTCCTAGATGTTCTGAGATGACAATGCACTTGCAGGCTGGCTGAGGCGAAGGCTTGCCCAGGAGAGAACAGAAGACAAAGTGGGCAGAGAGGAGAATCCGCTGTAGTGGGCCGTGGTTCCATGAGAGGTCATCTACAGAGGGCCACGGTGACCCTGAGAACTCTAGATGCCAAAGGTTGTTTACATTTAACATTTCCAGCTTCTGTGTGCTTTTCTTTACAAATGGAGAAACTGGGGCCCCAGGGACAGAGGTGTGTCCTAGGTAACAGGGCACAGGCTTTTTCCTGGGACAGCCTTCTCTTTCTCTATCTGTACTTAACTTTCAGACTCCTGAACTGGGAATGTCAAAGCCGGCTGCTTCTCTGCGCCCAAACAAGGCAGAGCTCATACGTTAAGGAGACCTGGGTCTAACCTCCCCCGCATTCTTCCCCATCTGTGAGATGGGCTGCAAACCCCTTAACTTCTCTGAAGTGTTGCCTTTTCTGCATATGAGGTGGAGGATTTCACTAGCCCCTCCACATGTCAGTTAAGATGAGTGACCCTGAGGGCTGAGCATAGTGTGGGCTATGCAGCATGTCAGAGAATAATCATAGCTTGGAGCAGGTAAATAGATGACCAAGAACCAGTCACCAAAAGCATCAACCCTCACTGGTCCCGCTGAGAGCTCTGCTGGTCACTTCAAATATACGGAAAAGGCAGAGGAGTATTTTCACTAGGAGATGACAGAGTCAGAACTGGAATTAGATGTGTTTTCTAATTAGGCGGCTGCCAGAGAGATATTCCATCTGTGACCTATTGTTTGATCAAACAGTGCATGTCTTCTGAGAAAGGCAGTTCCGCAGAAAAAATAATTAAAACACAGAAATGCTACACATGAAACTCCGCCTGCTTGCAGACTTCCAAGGGTCTTTTTTAAGATGAGTCATAGGATCTGAAAGTATGAGCCACACTCAGGTTGAGTTCATGATTGATTAAAGGCCTATCTACAAAGATTAAGAAAAGCACAGGATGGGGCGATGACCAACTCCAGGAAGCATGTGCCATAGCTGTCACCTAAAGAACATCAGGAGGGGACAGCTAGTGAAACCCGGAAGGATGGCTTCAGGCAGACACAGCGCATGACATCCACCGCACCACAATCGCCAGTCCTCCTGGAAAGTAGGCTAAGGCTGGACCACTCAGGGTGTGTTGCTGTAGCAATCTCCTTCTAGATAAAACCTAAAACCATTCATCTTGGAGGGGAGCTCTTTAAGACACAGGATATTCCGGAAGGAGGTGAGACATTCCGTACCACAGGCAGCTCAGGAAATAAACAACTCAAAGTTTTCAGGAGGTTCCTGAAACAGACCAGATTCACTAAGCTCCTCCTTCCCAGAGCATATACAAACAGTAAGGACTGGTAGGAGACAGCTTGAGACAGGCTAAGCTGCCTGTAAGAGTAGATACCAGCCAAGCTGCTGGAAGAGCCTTGGACCAACTGAGCAATCTAGAAAGGACACTCTCCTACTTGTTGAGCTGTTTGCAACTGTGCAGTGTGCTCCAAGCTCTTAGTTCTGTGGACTGACAGCCATGCTGGGGTGGGCTTTGGTGACATGGCCATCACTGAGTCATTGCTGCTCCTGTGAATGACCTCTGACCCGTGTCCCTATATTTAACACCAATACAATTCATTGACTCTCTAAGTTGGATTTTGGTGACATCTGTAACTTGGTCTGATGTTGTAACTTGGTCTGATGTTGGCTCCCCAGCTTAGGAATTTGATGTTCGTTCTCCAGTTTATGTCTCACCAGAAATAGTGCTACATATCAGGGTAACTGTGTTGTTCAAGGCAGCAGCTTGAGGTAGTCTCTTTACCTGAGATATCCCATCTTATAAAGCAACACTGTTGACCTGAGTTACTCCATCTTGGGTCTAGGCACCAAGGCAGAACAGCCCTGTGACTTATAGTGCCTGCAAAATCTGCCCCGGCCCCAACAGCAGGAAGCACCGTCTGATGGATTTGTGCCAATAAATAACAGCCCAGTGAGCACCCAGTCCCATCAGAAACCCAAGATGCACAAGCCCATCATTTACACCAGGAAGAGCCCCTCACCTGGAGCACAAATGGAGAACAGGGCCAGTAAGATGGCACAGTGGGCAAAGGTGCTTGCTGCTAAGCCCAGTGCCCTGAGTTCAACACCCAGGACCCACACACGACAAAAAGACTCAAGTCCCAAAGGTCATTCTCTGAGTTCCACTCTCCTATGGCATGCATGATATATAGTTAACACTTTTATTTATTTATTTTGGCTTTTAGAGGTAGGGTCTCTATAGCCATGGCTATCCTGAAACTTACTATGTAAATCAGGCTGACCTTGATCCATAGAGATTCACCCGCCTCTGTCTCCCAAGTGCTAGAATTAAAGGCATTTGCCACCTTGCCTGGGTTAAATTTTTATTTTTTAATTACATTTTGTGTATGAGCGTTGGCCTGCGTGTGTGTATGTGCACTGTGTGCATACAGTGCCTGTGGAGGCCTGGAAAGGATGTTGGATTCCCTTGAACTAGAATTACAGATTGCTGTGAGCCACCATGTGGGTGTTGGGAACTGAATCCTGGTCTCCAGTGCTCTTCTTAACTGCTGAACCATCTCTCCAGCTTCTATAGTCAAATGTGTGTGTCTACACACACACACACACACACACACACACTCAAATATATAGATGTGCATGTGTGTGGTGAGTGTGTATATGTGTGTGTGTGGTGTGTATGGTATGTATGTATAAGTGTGTGGTATATGTTTATATGTGTGTAGTGAGTGTGTGTGGTGTGTGTATGATGTGTGTTTGTGTGTGTATAGTGTGATATGTGTGGTGTGGTGTGTGTGTGTGTGGTGTGTACTCTGTGTGGGGTGTGTAGGGTATAGTGTATGTGTGGTATGTGTGGTATGTGTGTATGTGTGTGATGTGGGGGGTATAGTATGGTGTGTGTATGATGTGTGTGTGTGTGTGTGGTGTGTGTACTCTGTGTGGGGTGTGTAGGGTATAGTGTATGTGTGGTGTGTGTGGTATGTGTATATGTGTGTGATGTGGGGGGGTGTAGTATGGTGTGTGTATGATGTGTATGTGTGTGTGGTGTGTACTCTGTGTGGGGTGTGTAGGGTATAGTGTATGTGTGGTGTGTGAGGTATGTGTATATGTGTGTGATGTGGGGGGTGTGGTATGATGTGTGTGGTGTGTGGTGTGTGTGGTGTGTGTACGGAGCAACTGAACACTGTGATGTGATTGGCTTGCTGACCCAGTCACCTTTCATTAGGAGACTTGTGTCAGAACACTGCCACAGTGAAGGACCTCCACCTTGGCCCAGGTGACACACGCCCTCCCCACACTCACACTAGGACCTGCACACCTGGACTTGCATTTAAACACTACTTTCCAAATGGCCCTGCACCTGCAGTGTCAAAACCTCATCCCTGGTCCCCACAGAGATGTCAGTCTCAGCAGTCTGCCCGCCCTGAGCCTTTAGGGTAACTTCTCTGAACCATGCAGGCTCCTTAACCCTTCTGGAGCCACACACACACACACCACGGTATGAAATGTGGGATCTGAGAATTAGCATTAGGAAAGACACCATCATGTAAATCCCTTGGCCAGTCAGCATTCACACTCAGGGCTCCATCGGCATCCAACGACTATCAAATGTTGTCCTTAGCCATCAGCTGCACTGTCTGATTCAGCCAGGAGTATAAGAGAGTGAGGCCAAGCACTCAGCACTCAGAGAGAGGCCGAGGTCCCCTCTGTATTGGGAACAGAAACCATCAGGACCCTGCTGGCCCTGCTTGCCTTCTTGCTTGCCTTGGCTGTACAACCTACCGCAGAAAGTAAAACTGTTTACCTTGCTGAAATACTTTGGACTGTATGGCCTTTTTCTTGGGACCCCAGACCCATCTGTACTGTTGCTCAGAACCACCCCAGTCCTTCCCCCAATTGTTACAGGTATGGATGGGGTCCAGAGGGAATCTACTTGGATTTCCAGGCCCCTGTGGTCCTGGAACACAGGACTGGGCCCGGGACATCAGGCAGCACTAGGAGAAATCCTAGCTTTGTCTGAACATCAAATGTCACTAGCTGCCAACTGACCAGGCCCAATTAATACACAGAAGAGTCTCTGGCCCCAGCCTGCAGCTTCTTGCAGCTTTTATAGTTTGAGCACCTGTGTGAAATCCCCTGTCTTCATGACCATCTGAGGGTGGTCTCCAGGTCTCGTGACTGTGGAAGGGAAGTGTCTATCACAGTTGACAGACACTTACATTGTGGTCATTAGGACATTCTTTTATTAGTAAACCAGATCGTGTCTTGTTGTGTAACTGGTCAGCGGTGTCAGCCTCAGCTCTGCGAATGTACACTGACTGAGCCAAGAGGACGAGGACGGGGGATCCACTCAAGCAGGCAGGGACACAACTGTGAAATCTTAGCTGTCTCTGCTCAGTCCCGTAGCAGTCAGACATCGCAGTGCAGGGCAGCAGCAAGGTCACATTGGATGCCATTGAAATCCCAAACGTTTAGCATGTGTTCTTCCCTTCTTCAAGAGAGCACTCCTTAGGGTGAAAGTGAACCAGAGACTTTGGAAAGGCTAGAAGCTCAAAATGGCATTGAGTCAGGAGACTCACAGTTCTTTATGTTTACATGGCACCCCAATCTGGGAACTCAGTGTTCCATGTAGCCCTAGGTTGGGGAGAGGATCATTCCCTTCTTTCATTTGTTAATGTTATGCTCAAGTCACAGGGACCCCAGAGACCACCTAGGAGCTAATTCAGATGCAAACACACAAGGGTCTTGCTCACATGTAAGGACTCTCACAAGGGTCACAAGTGAGAATCTCAAGTCTATTTATTGTAGTTACAGAAAGCTTGGGGAATTTTCACTGGGGTCAGCAAGTTAATATTTTTTAAACTGTTTTTCTGACACAACCCCGAGCAGGAACCAAACATGGAGGCAAAACCACCTGACATACAGGACGGCTAAGTTATCGATTCTCTGCAGGATATCTTAGGTTATCTCTATGTATCTTGACCCTGCTGTTGTGACCTGATGGGCTGTTGCTTGAGGCCAGGGGGGGTGAGGGTGGGAGGGGTGGCAGGAGGGAGGAGAGGGAGGGGGCTGCCATAGGATGTTTGCTCAAGTGGACTTTGTGGTTTTCCTCCTGGAATTAGAGTTTAACCCCTGGAGCTTCTTCTCAAAGACTGGAGTTGGTTGGGCTTGACAATTAATCTTAATATTCTCATATATTCTCTCTCCATCCCCTCCTCTCTCTCCATCTCTCCCTTCTCTCCTCAACCCTCCAAATGAACCAAGCTGAGGAGCCTCTGAAAGGGCATTCTTTCAGTTTGTGAACCCCAGACCTGCTGTGGGTCACAGAAGGTCTTGCCTGGGGGCACTTCACCCTCTCTCTGTCTCTCTGTCTCTGTCTCTCTCCCTTCCTCCTTCCCTCCTCCCCTCCCTCCCTCTCTCCCTCCCCCCTCAGTCCCTCCTCTCTCCCTCTCTCTCTCTCCCTAAGGCTCTCCTCTCTTCCTCCCTTTCTCTCTCCCTCCCTCCCTCCCTCCCTCTCTCCTTCCCTCCCTCTCTATCCTTCTCCCTCCTTCCCTCCCCCGCCCTCCTCTCTCTCTGTCTCTCCCTCCCTCCTTCCCTTCCTCCTTCCTTCTCTCCCTCCCCCTGCCCTCCTCTCTGTCTCTCTCTCCCTCCCTCCTTCCCTCCCTCTCTCCCTCCCCTCAGGCCCTCCTCTCTCTCCATCTCTCTCTCCTTCTCTCCTTCCCTCCCTCCCTCCTTCCCTCTCACCCTCCCTCTCTCTCTCTCCCTCTCCTCAGACCCTCCTCTCTCTCTGTCTCTCTGTCTCTCTCTTTCCGTCCTTCCCTCCCTCCCTCCCTCTCCCCCCCCATGCCCTCCTCTCTCTCCCCACCCCTCTCTAACTGCCACATAAATGCTTGGCATCTCTACAGAACCCCAACTCCAGTTCGGGAGATCCTCACCACTCCCTTCTTGGCTAAGCAAACAGAAAACCCCACACCCTCAAATGCCAGTCTACCGGAATGCTTCTTTCCCAGCCTCTGGGGTTCTCTGCTGGAGCACCCGCAAGACCCAGATGAGGTGGTGATGCGATCCGGGTGTATCAGACGGAGTTTATCCAACAGTCTTTAAGCTCAAATGCAAATGTTAAACCAGGCCCCCAGCTGGGTTGCAAGGAGGTCTCTGCAGTTGAATGAGGAGCAGCTCTTATTAAATTATGCATCCAGTGTGCCTTTTATAACGGGAGTTAGGTGCATTACCCTAGTCCATTAATTTCAGCAATCTTTGGCTCCAAGGCAATTTGGCTGCTTTGTGTAAAACGGTCCAAGTGGATGAGCCTCTGAAAGGGCATTCTTTCCGTTTATGAACCGCAGACCTGCTGTGGGTCACACAAGGTCTTGCCTGGGACACTTGTCCCTGTCTCACCATTACATTCTCCTGTCCTCCTGAGAGACTCCCTCAATACCCAGATGCAGTGTCCCACACACACACACACACACACACACACACACACACACACACACACAGTGGGATTCTAATAGTATTTCCTAATCACTGGGATTTTCTTCCTGCTCGGGAATCAGTTTCCTGAATCAGCTTTACAGAACAAAGGGAAGAGGGCTGGTGGGTGGAGAGACAATTACACAGCCTTTGGGCGGGGTTTCTGAATAGCGGCTGAATGGCAGCCTTCCTCATCCGCAGTGGGAACCGGTCCTCCCAGACCAGAGTGAAGGTTCTGAGGAGTGTCTCCTTTGTGTCTGCCAGGGTTGTGAGGGAACACAACCCCTCAAAGGGCTCGGGCTCCACATCAAAATCCATAGCTCATAGTGGGCTCAGGGTGTTAGCTAGGCTCTGCCATTTTGTGGAGTACCTCCATTTGGGTTAACCAGTGACAGTAATTTGGTTTTCAGAACTAAAATGGCTTGTTTCTTTAGATTCTTCCCTCCCGGCCCTATCGACTCCCCAGTAATGGGAGATGGTTATCGATCACCTAGCATTTGTTAGCTGACTACTGACTGGTTACCCCTAGCAACAGCCAAGTGAAGGTCAAATTAGGAAACTTTTCAAACTCCTTCCTCCCTTGCTGGCCTCTGCCCTCTATTGCCCCAGTCTGTAAGCTTTGATCCTTACAGAGACAACCTTACAGAGACAGACACACATTACAGCGCCTGCAGGATTTTGAGTCCACCCTCCTAGGGAATAAAATCTGTAGTCACAGAGTCACTTGTCCCTCTGTGTCTTGTGTCCTTCTGCCAATCTTACTCAGGTTCTGCCTGCATACTGGAACTGCGCAGGGCAGCGTGACAATGCAGGAAAGGGGACCAAAAAGGTCTCAGGGAAGAATGGAAGCTCAGCTCTTGACCTGGGCTCATCCCTGACCTAGAACTAAACTCAAGTCTCTCTCCGGCTCACCTTCCACACCTGGAATAAGTGGGGGTAGTAACAGTGTCAAATGTGGCACTGTTACAAGCAATGAGTCTGGGAACAACCGGGACAGAGCAGGGTTTACATTCAAGATTTTTGCACTCTGCCTTACGACTTGGGGATAAAGAGACCTGGTGCTGATCTTCCCATGGTGACTAAAGTCACAGGAGTTAGAAGAATAGACAGAGGAATTGCAGACAGTCCAGGAGAAAACTCAGAGGAATCAGCTAAAACATCCACCGGTAGCTTTGCAAACTGGCATTTGAAAGAGGATGATCTAACACTTAACCGATGTCTAGAGCACAGTTGGTAGCCAGACTTAAGAAATACAGTGTAAATATTAAATGTCATCATTTCCCTAGTCTCCAAAGGGAAGTTCTTCATGAGTAAGGTAGCCCCTGTTTCTGAAAAAAATCTCAGATCACGATTTATATCAAATTATAGGACAAATATCACATGTAAATAAGACACTTAGCAGAAGCAGCTACTGAGGCAAAACACTTCCTTGGCTCACAATCCTTTCCCTCAGTGATGGGTGCAATGTTTGCCAGGTAGATGCTAAGGGGTGGAGGGCTGTGTTAACATCTGTCCCTTCAATGAAGTGGGTTCTAAGGGGTGGAGGGCTGTGTTAACATCTGTCCCTTCAATGAAGTGGGTTCCATGAGGAACAGTGTCTGTCTCTTTAAGTTTCACATCTTTCGGTTTACCATGTTTGGCACATTTGTAGGCAATTTCTTGGGTGGATGGATGGATGGACGGATGGACAGACGGAAAGGTGGATGGATGAATGGACAGGTGGGTGGATGGATGGGTGGGTGGATGGATGGACGGATGGATGATGGATGGACTGATGATTGATGTATAAGTAGTGAGTGGATGATTGATGGATGGATAAATAGACAGATGGGTGGATAGATGAGGGAAGAAAGAAAAGACCAGTGTGTAAGACTCTGAAGAGCCTTAACTTACCAGAGACCCCTGAGTGAACCACATGGAGACAGGAATCGATGCAAAACGCAAGAGGAATTTTATTTAGTATCCAGCATACTGGGGTCGCCCTGCACATGGGCCTTTTATACAGATCTCAGGGCAGCCACCATTAGGCACAATGTGATTGGCAGAACAGTGTTACCTTTAAACTAATCGGTTGTTAGGGATTGAGGTAGGTGGCCAATGGACTCTTGGCCTTCCTCCCTGTGGTCTGAGGAATATAATTTAGCACCCCCCTTCTGGGAGGGGCAAGTGTTCCATGACCTTTCCAAAGTTCCTGAGTTAACCCTTTCAAGTGTACTGTTACTTTGCATTCTAAATGAGGACAACCTACCATGTAGTGAAGTCTACAGCTTTTAATGCTTAACGTGGGGCACACTGCTTGTCCATGACCTGCTGTGAGACACACCTTCAGTGAGTAATAGCCCCTAACTTTCTCACTGATACAATTTTTCCAAATTACACCGAATTAAAGAGCTTCCCCCGGGCGGTGGTGGCGCACGCCTTTAATCCCAGCACTTGGGAAGCAGAGGCAGGAGGATTTCTGAGTTCGAGGTCAGCCTGGTCTACAGAGTGAGCTCCAGGACAGCTAGAAACCCTGTCTCAAAAAACTAAAAAGAAAGAAAGAAAGAAAGAAAGAAAGAAAGAAAGAAAGAAGAGCTTCCCTTAAGAACACGTCCACCCTTGCATGCAACTAAAAATCCTGCTTCAAAGAAAACAAGGAGAAACACACCTGTGATCCCAGCACCCAAGAAACGGAGGGGAGGATTGCCACAAGTTCAAGGCTAGCCTGGGCTGCAGAGCAAAACCTAAGTAAGAGCTTCTTCAAGAGGTCCAGGGGCCAAATATCCATGCACTTCTCCACATTTCCTGGTCTCCTGACAGTGAGTTTGAGTCATGTGACCTTCCAGACAACACAGGCACTGAACATTAGGGCCTCTCCCACCTCTAACCCACCAAGCCAAGGCCCCTGCCAGCCCATGCTGGATTCATGAAGCCGCAGACTTGCCATTACAGAGCTGTGGACAGCAGTGTGGTCAACATTCTTCTGCCAACAGTCTTGAGTTTTAGGAACAGTTCCACATAAATTATTTTCGTAACCATTAAATATATTTTGTCTGCAGGAAAAAAAAATATAGTAGATACTAATGTACTGTGCTGGTTCATTTTGTGCCAACTTGATATAAGCTATGGTCATCTGAGAGGAGGGAACCGCCATTGAGAAAATGTTTCCAGAAAATCAGGCTGCAGACAAACCTATAGGGCATTTTCTTAGTAAGTAAATGACCGGGGAAGGCCTAGCACACTGTGGGTGGGGACACCTCTGGGTTGATGGCTCTGGGTTCTATAATAAAGCAGGCTGAGCAGGCCACGAGGAGCAAGCCAGTAAGCAGCACTCCTCCATGGTCTCTGCATCAGCTTCTGCCTACAGGTTTCTTCCCTGTTGGAGTTCCTGCTTTGGTTCCCCTCGATGGACTGTGACACTTGTGTGAGCCAAATAAACCCTTTCCTCTACAAGTCACTTTGGTCACAGTGTTTCATCACAGCATTAGTAACCCTAACTAAGACATGTACCTACCACACAAATAGAATGAACTGAGCATTTTGAAAATTTTTTATTAATAACAAAAATTTATTTGTACCACAAACTGTAATGTATGTGTATGTATGTATGTAGGTAGGTAGGTAGGTAGGTAGGTATTCACAAACATATATGCATCTACTCCTCAGAATAGCTGAATGGCTGAAGCTTTATTTTTAGCTTAGATCTTCAATTGTGACACCCTGGAGTGTTAGTCCCAGGACCCCTGTGGATACCAAAATCCAAAATGAGCTGGGCACAGTGGCACATGTCTGCCACCACATCTCTTTGAAGGTACAGGCTGGTCAGTCAGGGGTTCACGTCTTCACATACACAGTAGGCTCAAGGATTGCCTGAACTCTGTCTCACAAAACAAACAAACAAACAGGGGCGTCAAGATGGTTCAGTGGGTAAAGATACTCCCTCATGACCTGATTTTGCTCCCCAGAACCCACACAGTAGGAGAGAACTGACTCCCATAAGTTGTCCTCTGATCTACATACAGACAGGGAGAGAAAGAAATTGCTTTAAAAGTCATCCGTTCATATAAAAAAAAAAAACCACAAAGGATGAATAAGATTTTCATACAAAATGGTAAATGGCAAAATATTTGCATATAACCTATACAAATCCTCCCACTTGCTTTAAGCTATCTTCAGGCTAAGAATAATGCCTAATATGTAAATGCTATGTAAATAGTTGTCACCCTGTATTGTTTGGGAACTATGACAAAAAAAGAATACTTTGTACCTATTCAATACACATGCAAATTCTTCTCCGATTATGTTCAAACCGTGGTGGCTGAACTTGAACTAGAGCCCACAGAAAGAGGGCTAACTCTGTAGGATCACAATTGTATGCCAAACCTTCTCAGCCGCCTTTCCTCCTCAAGCACGGGACTTGAGACATTACTCTATTTCCCTCTTTCTTGTGGTTTGGACAATTATTTTAAGACAAGGATGGAGAAGGGGCGGGGGGGTGGGGTGGGGGTGATTCACGGATAAAGTGCTCTCACACAAACTCAAGTACTTGAGCTGGGATACCCATCATTCAGATAAAAAGCTGCATGTGACCTTTAACCCCAGAGTGATGAGGCAGAGACAGCTAGAACTCTGGGCTCCCTGGCACCGGGTCTAGCCAACTGATGAGTTCAGGTGTAGTGAAAGATCCTGGCTCAAAACAAGATGGAGGATGATAGAGAACACTTGATATCAATCTCTAGCCTTCCCCCCACCCCGCCACACACATGCACACCTATGCATATATGTACACGTGTACATATACCCACACATGCAAGTGCACACACATGCATGTAATAGGTGCACACGTGTACACAAGAAGAAGTAAGGAGTCTATGCTTTAACCCTTCATTAAAGGGTATTTTATTGAAATTAACTTCAAATATCTTCCAGGAGAGCACCACCATTTTCTGGCTCTAGCTTAAGTTTAGATTCTAGAGCCTCTGTTCTCCCCGATCTGAGTTTTCTGAACCCTGCTGATTTTTGGCCCCGGTGCTTCACTGAGAATGCAGCTGTGAGACAAACAACACTCAAGAGAGCTGACTGGAGAGGACTGAAGAAGGCTCAGCTGGCAAAAGTGTGGGCATGGCTAAGGGCAGCGGAGAGGAATCAGGAAGTGGGCTCAAGTCCAGCAAGGACCAGCGGCGAAATGGAAGTAGCAGGTTCTAGAAAGTGGGAGAGAGGACACATAAAGGAAGCTGTCTCCTGGGACGAGGAGCTATCTCAGCCATCCTCTGACAGGACTCGAGTGCCATCACCCAGTGAATCCAACTGGACAGGCAGAAAACCACAGAACAGCAGACAGATGGACACAGGACACACTGACAACCCACACAGAAGACGACAGGCACCCAGAGAGAGCCAGGGTGTCTGTCACAACTGCAGACCTAGGCTAAAAACAATGCTTTTGTCACTCAGCTATTCTGAGGAGTAGATGCATATATGTTTGTGAATGTACACACACACACACACACACACACACACCACATTACAGTCCGTGGTACACATAAATGCTAAGGAATGATTAGTATTATTTTTTGGGTTTCTCTGGTACTGTTTGTATACTGATGTTAATTCTGCTTCCTCAAGAGGGGCTGCCCCACCCCAACAAGTACTCAGGCGATTTCATGTGAACCTTCTCCCCATTCTAACTGGTCAAATAAAGGCTAGTGCCTGTGATTGGGCAGTGGAAGGGAAAGGTGCGGCTGGAGTTTTTAGAGAGTGGAGGAAGGATAGGGAACGACACAGGAGAAGGACAGAGGAAGAAGAGGAGGAAGGAAGATGGAGCAGAAACACATGGCCTGGAGAAGCCACAAGTAGAAAGGGATCTCCCAGCTGGGGAATAGATTAGTGCAGTGGTAAACCTGCTCAATCTAGGCGTACAGCTTATACATATAATAACTGAGTTGTGTGTCTTTTGCACGAGCTTATTGGGGTTGGAGATCTACTGCGATAGTGTTACCCAGGGTAACACCATTCTGTAACCATTGGTTGTACTGTAGTCCCAAACTACAGTCTCCAGACCTATAATAATTTGTCTTTCTATATTCTTGCCCTGTCCATCCACACAGCTGATTCAGAGACAGCCTGGCTGTAAGCTCATACCATGGACTGCTAACCAACCACATGGAAGACGACCTCCCCAACTTCCTCTGACCCCCATAGGAAGGGGCCCTCCCGCACTCTACCATCCAGTCCTCAGAGACCCTGCCATCCAGCTGTCTGTTATCTGACTGTCTGGTCGAGTAACAGCTTTCCTAATAAATCTCTCACTCAAAGGACATCTTGGTCTCTGCCTGGCTGGTTTTATGTCAACTTGACATATGTTAAAGTCATCTGAGAGGAGGGAACCTCAGTTGAGAAAATGCCTCTGTAAGGTTGAACCAGCAATTACTAAAGGAGGGCCCAGCCCATCACTTGTGGGAACGCCCCTGGGCTGGTGGACCTCGGTTTTAGCTGTAAGAAAGTAGGCTAAGCAAGCCATGGAGAACAAGCCAGTGAACAGCACACTCCATGGTCTCTGCATCACCCTCCACATGGCCTTGGCATCAGCTCCTGCCTCCAGGTTCCTTCCCTGTTTGAATTCCTGCTCTGACTTCCTTCAGTGATGAACAGTGATATGAAAGTATAAACCAAATGAATATTTTCTCCTTGCCAGGAAACTTTCCTGGGGCCCTTCCCTGATACATAGAGGAGAGTTGGAGGGTCTTTGCTGACAGGGCAGTCTGTAGAGAAGATAAGGAGTGGCTGAAGAGGGAATGAGCTAGGTGAGATAGTCAGGGGAATCTCACAGCTAGCATGCTAGCAATCAGGCCTTCTGTGACTCTGACTTGCTACCCATCAGGCCATTTTTTTTTCTCCTTTGATGGGCCAGCAACCAGGTGCTTCTTTATTTATACAAATTCCATAAAGAAAAGACAGACTAGTTACTATCCAAGTGGTACAGAATATTTGTTTTTTCATTACATGTCCAGGGTTACAAGTTCAGTCATAATTGGAAAATACAAACAGAAAATATTATTCTTATTCTTATCAGCTCTGTAACTCCAATTTAAAGAATATAAGGAATGTCTCCCCCAAAGCAAACCCATTTACTGTATGACAGCCTGCATTCAGGATGTCAGTGTTTGCTGTTTGAAAGCATCCCAGACAAACAGAAAGTAACTGAAACAGTCTTTCTATGAGCAGCAAATACTAATGCCCAACTTCTTCCCTATAAGTTTCGTCACACTATAAAGTAGGCAAAGCCCATTTTAGACAATCTATTTACTGAGTTTTATTTCTTCGGGAGTGTACCCTGTATGACTCCCCCCCCCCCCATTTTTAAACTACATTTTTAGAGACCTCTAAGTCTATACTAAAAAGAGATGTTGAATCTGCAACCTGTTCTCCTGGCCACTTGGGGTTTTCCAATTGTCTCTGTTTGCCCTGCATGAATTATACTGCTTGAGTTAGCTCAGGGGCTGATAGCCCAGGAAGATTCCTGGAGTAATGGCCTCATCTATCTCTGTGTTTAATGATCTCCAGAGCATAAAGAAGACTTCCAAATAGCGGCCAGATTAAGTTAATTTTAGGATTTTCCTAAAAAAACTCACATTTAGTTTTTCTCAGGAAAAAAAAACTAAAATGAATCATGATGCAGAAAATCCCCGATGATACAGTGACCATAATAATACACAATAACACAGAGGCCAAACTCAAAGGTTAGAGAGAGGAGGGCAGCGGTTGTAGCGATTGTCTCAGCTCTGCTGGACCTGTGTCAAGCAGCTGTGTAGGCTCCGTGACTCCCCATTTCCAGTGGATATGGCTGTGGCACACACACACACACCCATGCCCATCTTGCCAGAGCTGGCTTTCCTCCTATCTGCCATGGACCATATAGCAAAAGCACAGACCTCAGAAACTTGCAGATCTTTTTGAGTGGGTGTGGTGAAAGGACCCACCTCAGAAAGCCTCATCTGCGAAGGCTTTCCACAAGCAAACGATCAAGCAACCAAAATAATTCCCCTTGAATCCTGCTCTAGTTTACTCCCAATTACCATAATACAACATTCTAACCAAAAGCAGTTTGGAGAGGAAAGGGTTTATTTCGGCTTGCCAGCTCCAGTCCATCATTCCTGGACGTCAAGGCAGATGCTCAGGGCAGGAACTGAAGCAGAGACCGTGGAGGAATGCTGCTCGCTGCCTTGCTTCCTCTGTGCTGCTCAGCTAACTTTCTCATTCACTTCAGGACCACTTTCAAAGGAATGGCACCACCCACAGTGGACTGAGCACTGCTATATCAATGAACAATGAAGAAAATGTCCCACAGACATGTATGCCTACAGGCCAATCTGATGGGCACAGTTCCTCAGTGGAGGGTCCCTCTTCCCAGCTGTGTCAAGTTGATAACTAAAATTAGCCACCACAGACTCCAAACCCCAAAACTTTCAGCCAGCTCGATTATGTACTGATACCTATAGTCAAATTACCTCTCAAGGACAAGCTACCCACCCTGATGTCTTCAAAGCCTTCAGCAGTGTTCCTTCTGAGGACCTACCTTACGGGGGCCCTGGTGACTTTCACTTACCTACTTCTACGGTGACGGCTTGATTGCTTACTTGTGTTGAAGAATTTGCTAAAGGATTTTCCTGCAGAAACTGGCTCATTAATTGTCCAGTCCCTGTGCCACAATCTGACGTACAAAGAAAGCTTAGGCTAATTAACTGTATAAGAAATGTAATAGTCTGGGTGCTGTTATAACATTAAGGGTTGGGGGCTGGAGAGATGACTCAGAGGTTAAGAGCACTGACTGCTCTTCCGAAGGTCCTGAGTTCAAATCCCAGCAACCACATGGTGGCTCTCAACCATCTATAATGAGAGCTGACGCCCTCTTCTGATGTGTCTGAAGATGACTACAGTGTACTTACATACAACAACAAATAAATCCTTTTTAAAAAAATAGCATTAAGTGTTTGCAAGGAAAATTTTGCCAGCATACACTCTCTCTCTCTCTCTCTCTCTCTCTCTCTCTCTCTCTCTCTCTCTCTCTCTCTCTCACACACACACACACACACACACACACACAAGCAAAAGTTGAGTTTGGGAAATCAGAGCACTCATCTAAAAGTCGTCACTATCCTGTAAAGGAGATGGCTCAGTTGATTAAGCATTTGTCACACAAGCCTGAGGACCTGAGTTTGGCTTACAGAACCCACAGAAGCTTAGTATTGTCCATCTACAGCCCCAGCACTGAGAAGGCAGACAGGTGATTCAGAGGACCCGATGGCCAGCCGGTCTAGCTGGAACAGGATCCAGGCTCAGTGAAGGATCCTGTCTCAAAAACAAACAAACAAAACAAACAAAACTAAACAAGCCAAAAAACAAACAAACAAACAAAAACCACCAAAACCAAAAAACAGTGGAGAGGGGATTAAGGAAGATAGGAAGATATTTGGATGTTTATCAACCTGTCGCTCCACACGCATACGTGGATAACACACACAACATTACCAAAATGCATAATATTAAGTTTCCTATCAGGAAATTCTCATGTCTCATGGTCAGTGATTCTGTAGCAGATAGATACTAACGATAATCTCCATCTGCCTGCAATGACCCCAGGGACACAATTTGAACAACTTGCAAAATAAAGCCCTCACTTGGGCAACTTTCTTGGCTTTGTTGCCCTGGGTTGAGCCCCCTGGATTCTGGTTCTCCCATTGCCATGGGAATGGAAGAGCCTACTTCCTCTGGTAGGTCTGACAGTGGTTAGCTAAATGGCCTCGTGGTGCTTAAGAGGTGGCTGAGTGGTTAAGGCCGAGGCCACCCTTCCAGGTGACTCTTACTCAATTCCCAGCACCCACGCCGGGCAGCTCACAGCCATGTGTGACTCCGGCCCCATTACATTAAAAAAAGAAAGCATCATTCATTCACCCCACTTTCTTCTTGGGGAAAACAGACTGTAACAACAAGAAATAGGCAAATTTCCAAATTTCCAGAGCATATCCGCGGGGTGGGTGGGAGGGGTTGAACCTTACAGGAGGTGGCTCGGGGTGGGGGTGGGGGTGGGGGATCCGTGACACTTGGAAGTGATGAGAACAGCAGTTTTAGTGAGAGAATAAATCTGCGGCAGTCCCACAATGCTGAGGAGGGGGACCACGTGGGAATATTAGGAAAAAGGTCCCCCACATAGCACAAGTGTCCCCAGGCTGGAGAGTCTCCTACATAGGCAAAGAATAGTCAGTGGGGCAGACATGGCCACTTGTCATATATTCTGACAGTCTGACCATCAGGATTTGAGGATGTGGGATATGAAGGGAGGAGACGGAGAGGAGTTGGAGTGATTGCTAGGAGCTTGTCTTTGATAAGACCAAGAATGGAATAACACGGCCCCCAGTTCCTGGGCCAATAGGACTTTACAGTGAAACTTGTTAGGGCTTGACCTGAGATCTCACACAATACCAGAGCAGGCACGCTCTGCTCCTCTCTACCGTGTTCCCATTCATTTTGTTGGACAATCCCTCCAGGACTTAAGCCTTGGCCACTAAGTTAGCCAACAGCGTGCACTAAGGCCATTCCCAGAAGTACAAATGTGCTTAGTGTCATTTCTGAGCAAGTGGCCAAACCAGAGTTCAGGCCGTCGGAAAGGCCCAGGCCGCAGAGCCTGCTGGGTAAATGAGAGTACACGCTGCTGTCCTGGGAGACGGTGTTCACTCCCAGCACCCAGATACGGTGCCTCACAACTGTCAGTAGCTTCAGATCCAGAGACTCAGATGCCCTCTTCTGACCTCCGAGGGCACCTGAACACACACGGTAAACACACGCTCGGGCACACGCCAATCCACATAAAACAAAATAAATATAATCTTTTTAAAAAAAAATTAAAACCTGAGGCAGCATAGTCCCCATAGGTGTGAAGGAGAGACAGGAAGATCACTGTGTTCAAGGTCAGCCTGGGCTACTGAGTAACATCCTCTCTCAAAACAACAAAAGGAAAGGGGAATATTAAGAAAAAAAGAGAATACAAGGGAAGCGGGTGGACTGCCTCTCATGTGTGTGAATATGCCTTACATATTCATCTACTCCTAAGACAGCCTTTTGGGTACATCCAGAGACATACCTGTGCATGTGTGTGTATGTATGTGTGTGCGGGGTGTGTGTGTGTGTGTGCGCGCAGGGTGTGTGTGTGTGTGTATGTGGTGTGTATGTGTATGTGGTGTATGTGTTGTATGTGTGTGTATGTGTATGTGGTGTGTGTGTATGTGTGTATATGTGGTGTGTGGGGGTGTTTGTGGTATGTATTGTGTGATGTGTATGTGTGGTTTGTGGTTGTGTGTGTATGGTATATGTGTGTGTGATGTGTGTATGTATGTGTGTGTGTGCAATCGTACATGTGTTTGTGTGTGTATAGTATCTGTGTGTTTGTGTGTGTGGTATACATGTGTGTATGGTGTGTGTTATATGGTGTGTGTGGTGTGTGTTATATGGTATGTGTTTGTGTGTGTATATATGTGTGTGTGCATGTGCATACATGGTTGTATGTATGTGGTATGTGTTTGTGTGTCTGGTGTGTGTATGTGCTATGTGTGTGCGTGTGTGCAACTGTGTGCATGGGCATGCCTCTGTGTGTGATATGTGTGTGTGCATGCTATATATGCATGTGTGTGTGTATGTGTATGTGTGTGTGTGTGGTGTGAGCATGTATGTGTATAAGTACATGCATGCATGTGTGTGTGGTAGGTATGTGTTTGTATGTGTAGTATATGTGTGTGCGTATATGTATGTGTGGTGTGTGTGTGTGTGTGTGTGTGCAGTAAGCCGCACACCACACTCCCCATCCCACCCTCTAGCTCTTCCCCTTCATCGTGCTACCCTGGAGGTCATTGCTTCATGGGATGGCTTGTACTTCCTGATGTCCCTTCATCCTTCTGCATGTATGTACATGCTTGGCTCTTATTAATGAATACCTCTTTAAATTACACAGCAGAGGACACAGTGTAATACATAACCTTGAGCAACACTGTTCTGGCCCCAGCAACAACTCCCGGAAGTGGAATTGCAGGCTCCAAGGCCAAATGCCTTTCACATTTAATAGATTTTCCAAATGCCCTCAAAGGGGATTTACTGGTTTAATTTCCCTTCAATAAAACCACCAAATACTTTAATGACGCCACTGTGTTATTCCCAGAATTGGAGCTATTAATTTTTCTCTTTATTAAAAACATAAACCCGTAATCATGAAGCGCTTCCCGGCACAAGTAGCTCCAGTTCATGCCACAAACAAATATTCTTACAGATTCAGGTGAGTGATTTCATCCATATGTTCCCGCTCGCTCAGACACCGTCCAGAGGCAGGCACACGGGCCTGGAGGCCTTCGGAAGGCTCCTCCGCCTTGGTTTTGGCCGCCTCCCCTACTCACTCATTAACATGCTATCAGAATTGAAGTTTCCTTTAATCCCAGAACAACCTCATGTGAGGAGCCCTGAACAAACACGAATTTCAGAGATCAAAATTCCCAGGGAAATGGAAAATGTCAAGGCCAGAACCCATTCACATTTCAGGTACTTTCAGGGAAGAAATACTAACTCCGAGTTTCCAATTTGCCACAGCAATGGCTCATTAAGGCAAATTGAGATGAGGACGCGACTGCCCATTTCCCTTCACTCCGAGCAGAACGCCCCATGCTTTCCAAATTGGACACTGAGTACCAAGAGCCTCTCAGAATGAACAGGAGCCTGTGTGGAGGAAAGGAAGGTGGACCTGGGTGTGCCAGCCGGGAGCCAGCCTGAGCTGAAGGGCTGAAAGCTCAACCGCACTGGCTTTGGGGGAAATGCTCTTTTCTGAGTAAGATCATTTCACCAGGCAGTTTGATGTCAGTGTGACATGGTCACTATTCCCAAAAGACCTCCCCCAGAGGTTTTCATTCTCTCCTTCACTCTAGCATCCTCAAGAAAGATGGCTGACAGAACCTGAAGAATGAAAGCCCAGGATGAGGGGATCAGCATTGAAGAATGCATGTTGCTCTTCCAGAGGAAGTTTGGTTTTCAGCACCCTCATCAGGTGGCTCACAACAGCCTGTGACTCTGGCTCCAGGAATCTGTCTACCTCTGGACCCAAAGGGCACTAGTACTCGCATGTGCATATAACGCATGCCATGTTTCAATAACACAAAGTTTACTCCAAATGGCAGCATCCTAAGTCAAATAGCTGTCTCTGTCGGAGTCTGTCCTTTCTCCGTGTGCAAAGTCAGCTTTCATTACTAAACAACGCTCTCCTGAGACCCAAGAGTGTAACTTAGTGGTCAGGCATCTGCTCACTATGCATAAAGCCTGGGTGTACATACACACACACACACACACACACACACATACATGAACACATACACGAATATACATATACACATTCACACATACACATGTACACTCATGAACAAACACATGAACATGCACACACACACAGATTTTTATTTAAAAACCAATATACAACCATTTGTCGTTTCCAGAAATATGCCTCCCTAGTAAAACTCCACAGACTGAGAATCATAGCATAGAAAATAGTTATCAAACAAATAGTATCCAAAAACAAGTAGGCTTAGTAATTCTGATATTTGATAAAGTAGACTTCAAATGAAAATTAGTCAGAAAAAAAAACTATAGCCACTTGTGATGGTGAGCTTTGTCAATTTGATACAACCTAGCAATCACCTTTGGAAAGAATTACTGAGGGATTGTCTACACTGGGTTGGCTTCTGTGAGAGTCTGTAGGGGATCATTTTAATTAATTGATGTAGGAAGACCCAGTTCACTGTGAGTGACACCCTTCCCTAAGCAGGAGATCCTGAACTGAGTATGAGTGGAGAAGTCGAGCTGAACACAAGTGAGCGAGCGAGCGAGCAAGCAAGCATGTGAGCAAGCAAGCATGCATCCGTGCATTAGTTTCTCTCGGCTCTTGGCTGTGGGTATGGATGCAAATGACTGTTTATGAATGTTAACAGCTGTTTCAAGTTCCTACCACTGTGACTTCCACAAAATAATAGACAGAAACCAGGCACCATGAGCTAAAATAAACCCTTTATCCCCTGAGTTGTTTTAGTCAGGGTGTTTTGCCTCAGCAACAGAAATGAAGTTAGAACACCACTACATAGTGATAAAGACTGGAATTCATCAAGAAGAGATAACAGTTGTAAATATATAAGCATCAAGCACTAGGAGTCCCGGTTTCACAAAATAAATACCAGTGGTCACAAGAGGTCAGGTAAGTCCTGTTGGAACAATGATGGATGATTTCATTTCCCATTCTCATCTCTAGTCAGGCCATCCAAACTAAAAATCAACAAAGCAAACATAGAGTAAATTACACCATAGATCAAATCCGTGGGGCAAATGGACTTAACAGATATATACCCACAGGTAGTATTATAGACTAGAGTCACCACACTTTGACTTAACTCAGCACTGTTTCTGATGGAAGACACACTCTTTAGTGGTTCATGGCATCATCTACTTCCTGTATTCTGAGTTTTTTACTTTTAACTGAGTACTGACTGACTTTGGCTGATTCCTTGTCTGGGATGACCCCCTCTTCAAATCTCACTGAAATACCACTTCTACATTAACTTTAACGGCTTCCAAGAAGCCTTCCATAAGTTCTCACCCATCTGATACATCTGCTTCTGGCCCTCGGGCAATTCAAGATTCACAGTAAGCTTGTGCATTTACACACACAACTCATGATTCACACTGAGGATTGACTGGCTTACTCATTAATGTTCAGTCTTATATCAGCAAAGGGGGGATCCTGGCTGCCATATGTAGTCTCTGCATCCCCAGTTCCTATCAGAGGGTCAAGGAGAGGAAGTGCTCAGTAAATGTGTGTGTGTGTGTGTGTGTGTGAATTTAATATTTATTTATTCATTTGTTTGTTTGATGAGTTTGGGGCATCGATAGTTAACATGGGAAGGGTCGGAAAGAGGAAAGGAAAGAAAAATGATACACTTAAAATATAATTTCAAAGATTTTTTTTAATGTAGGGACATGAGCAACTGCTTCTGACACGAGACCAGCAATTCAAAAGTGACAGAACTCTGCTGACACTGGGTTACATCACCTCTTGTTGTGGGAAAAGTCTTCCTGAACATTATAGGATGTCCCTGGTATTCCAGCCCTGTACTTGCTAGAAGCCAGTACAACTTCTCTAATACTTCATCCTCGGGTATTCAAACCATACATATCCAGTACAGGATCAAAATCATCTTCCCCTCTACCTCTCACTCCATGAAAATTGAAAAGCTCTGTATGTTAGTGTGATGGTTTGTATATGCTCTGCCCAGGGAGTGGCACTATTAGAAGGTGTGACCTTGTTGGAGTAGGTGTGTCACTGTGGTTGTGGGACCCTCATCCTAGCTTCCTGGAAGCCAGTATTCCACTAGTAGCATTCAAATGAAGACACAGAACTCTCAGCTCCTCCTGCACCATGCCTGCCTGGGTGCTGTCATATTCCCATCTTGACAATAATGAACTGAAGCTCTGAACCTGTAAGCCAGCCCCAATCAAATGTTGTCCTTATAAGACTTGCCTTGGTCATGGTGTCTGCTCACAGCAGTAAAACCCTAAGACACTTAGTTACTTTCTCTCATTGATGCAGCAAAGTTCCTAACAAAAGCAACTGGAACAATGAAGGTTTGATTTGGGTTTGTGGTTTGAGGTGCGTCTTAGTTAGGGTTCTATTGTTGTGAAGAGACATCATGACCAAGGCAACTCTTATAAAGGACAGCATATACTTGGGACTGGCTCACAGTTTCAGACCATTATTATCATGATGGGAAGCATGCTGTTACTCATGCAGGCATGGTGCTGGGGAAGGAGCCGAAGAGTTCTATATATGCATTGGCAGACGGCAGGAAGCAGCTATGAGCCACTGAGTCTGGGATTGAGCTTCTGAGACCTCAAGGCCCATCCCCCAGCAGCATAGTTCTCCAAAAAACCACACCTACTCCAACCATCTCCTAATAGTGCCTTTCCCTATGTGCCAAGATTTCAAACACATTAGTCTATGGGGGCATACCTATTCAAACCACCACAAGGGGATACAGTTCATCACGGTGGGAAGGCATGACACGTGAGGTGGCTGGTCATATCACATCCATGGTCAGGAAGCAGACAGAAGTGAATACTGGTTCTCAGCTCACTTCTGTTCTGATTTTTGTTTCATTCAGTGTGTGACCCTAGTTCATGGAATGGTACCACATTCATGATAGGTCCTCCTTCCTCCCTTCCAGCTTCTCTGGAAACTTCCTTATGGATCCACACAGAGCGAGTCTAAATCCAGTCAAGTTGATACTTGGCATCATGGTGTGACAGAGTCTAACCCTTAATGACACATTTTCAGACTTGCAAGAATTTTAGCTGGAACAAGGAACTATTTACCAATGTGTCCTGCTTGCCGACCTGTTCTGTATAAAATGGATAAACTCTGTATCTGGGGAAATAGAGAAGAAAGAAAGAAGACCCAGCAGGTCTCCACAAGACAATTCTGGCTTCAGACACCCATGGGGCCGGGGGGGAAGGGCCTGGAATTGAAGCTGAAGAAACTTCATGTAATTTTCCAAGAAGACGGCTTGGTCCACGTGTGCAGTCTATCTAAGGTAAAGTCTCGATGACGAAGAATTTGAAAAATCAGCCTCCAGGAGTTGGGGTTTCTAACATTCGAAATGAAAGCACCAGGAAACCAGGGAGAAAACAAAGCTACAAACCACTGAAGGGCACGCGTTCTCTGTCATCAAAGTTCCCCATTGTGCCAGGCTTGGTGACTCCCACCTGCAACCCCGGCTCTGAGGAGGTTAAGGTGAGAAGACTGTTGAGCGTTTGAACCCAGGCTGGACTACATAGTGGATTCCAAGCCAGTCTGATCTAGAGAGTGAAACCCTTCCTCAATCAAACAAACCATGCTCAATTGAAGAAACATGGGCACCAGTCTGGAGAGATGCTCGGTGATTAGAGCACTGGCTGCTCTTCCAGGGGACCAGAGGCAGATTCCCAGCACCTATATAGTGGCTGGCAACCATCTGTAACCCCAGTTCTAGGAGATCTGATGCCCTCTTCAGACTTCAGCTGAGGCACCAGGCACACAAGGAGTACGGAGACATGCGTGCAGACAAAACATCCATGTGCATACATTTTTTTTAAAAAAAGAGAGAAACATGGACCTTTCTCTCCCTGCCCCGTATGTGCTTGCGCATGTGTATGTGTGATTGTGTGCGGGGTGTGTATAAGTGTGTGTGTGTGTGTGTGTGTGTGTATTTGGGTTGCATGTGTGTGCTGTTTGTGTGCATGTGTGTATGTCTGTGTGCGTATGTGTATGTGAGTGTGCGCGTGCATGTGGGTACATATGTGTATATGTGTGTGTTTGTGTATATGTGTGTGCATGTGTGTATATATGTGTACCTGTTTGTGTGTGTGTGTGTGTGTGTGTGTGTGTGTGTGTGTGTGTGTGCTGGAATTAAACCCTGCAGAGAGCAAGTACACTTCACAGAATTTTTTGAGTGTCCCTGTGAAACTGTTTCACACCCAGAACCTTATTCTCCCTGAGAGTCTCTTCTATGGATTTTTCTCTTTAAATTGCCTTTTTAGTAGACCCGAGTCCTCCCCCACCCCCCACCCCCCCGCCTAACAATCAACCAGGAGCAGCACAAACCCAGCACAAGTCCCGAGTCCAAGCATCGCAGGCTTGCCCTTCCTTGCCTCTCAAACAGGACAAGAAGGTAGGATGCTGGGATGGGAAATGTCAGGCTCCCTCTATGGGGTCACTCTCTCTGCTGTTGGGTAGACTGTCAGAGGAAAGACCAAGTGCACACACAAGAGGGTTCTACTCAAGAATGTAAGGTCTTACAGTTCAGGTCGGGGTTCCTGGGGCTTCTGCTCGAACATGACCTATTATTTATAGACTGGGAGGCATGCTGGGCTTAGGGTGCTCTTGGGGGTAGCTTTAAAAATGTTTACAATGCATGAGACGTTTTCTTTTAATGAAATGTCAAAGAGAAATTCAATAAAAGGAAGCTGTGAATAGAGCGGCCTTAGCAGAGAAAAGGAACTCACTCAAGCCAACGGTCAGCCTGAGGCTACGCCAAGGACCATCTCACAGAATGAGTAACACCTTGGTGCTCAGGTATTGGGCGTGGATGGACTCTCCGTGGACTTCCACATCATCCCGAAGCATCTGGAACTAACTTCCATTGGTCACCCCCCCCCCCAGCCTCTTCTGCTCTTTGGGTGCAGAATTTCCCGCCAAATAGCCCACACCTGCTTCCACACACAGCAGGAAACCCTTATGGTCCCAATCGTTGATGGTTGGGAGACCCAGAGTTGGCTCTCTTGTGGGGTCTGGTTAAAGCTTGGCTGTGCCTGTCCATCACGGTTGGCACGCATGCGCATACACGCTTGATGAAGACGTAGAGTATAATAGAAAGTGGGGGTGTCGGTAAGGGCAGAGGTCAGCTCCCCCCCACCCCGCCTCGAGCTGCAGTGGGGTGAACTCTGAAGAGTACAGGAACTCTGCAGTATCTACTTTTCTCGTTGTTATAACAAAAGCTACTTTAAGAGGAAGGGTTTGTTCAGGCCGGTGTCTTGAGACGGACCAGTCCGTCATGGTCAGGAGGCATGGCAGTCTCACTGGCTTAGTCTGGGGTGGCAGAAGGCATTGGCTTGTTAAATGTCACCAACTGGGAAAAAAAAAAGAAAACTCAGGCCAGAAAACAGACAGCCTATAACCTTCAGGTCCTCGCCCCTGACTCTAGGCTCCATCCCCTAAGTGTTCCATGGCCTCCCAAACATCACCCCCTGCTGGGGACTAAGTGTTCAAGCACAAATTTCCCCAAATTTGAACAGGAACAAACTTCAAATTCAAAACTCCTAGGTCATTATAGAAGACAAGACAAATAGTGCAGGCTATTTTGGGGGTCACTGTGTAACATGGAAGCATTTAGGTGGACAGAATGCTCCAGAGAAAGGTCCACACCAGTACCAGGGGTGGGTAAATATCAACAGTCTCTGGTGGGAGACTGCAGAGACATGCTAATTGTCATGCCATCGAGGACATTAGCAACTTATGATGCAACAAACATGGTGGCCCAGAGTGACACACAAGACAGTGAGCCTCAAACCACGGGCGGTGCAATGGTTAGTGCCAGTGGTCAACTTGACGCAATCTAAAATCATCTGGGAAGAGAGTCTCAGTGAGGAATTGCGTAGATTAGGTTGGCCTGCCCACTTGCCCGTGGGGACTTTCTCAATTGGTTTAACCGAAGAAGGAAGGTACATCCTGAAGTTGGGCAACACCTTTTCATGAGCCGGGCCCTGAACTGAGAAAGCTGATCTCTGGCCGTCACAAAGGCATGGATTTCATCTCTGATCTCGACTGTGAAAGTGATCAGCTACTTCAGGCTATGATGGGCTGTAATCTGGAACTGGGAGCTAAAACTAACTTTTTCTCCCTAAGTAGCTTTTGTCAGTGTATTTCATCATGGTAACAGAAACTAAAAACTGAGATAGGCCGGGCGGTGGTGGCGCACGCCTTTAATCCCAGCACTTGGGAGGCAAAGGCAGGAGGATTTCTGAGTTCGAGGCCAGCCTGGTCTACAAAGTGAGTTCCAGGACAGCCAGGGCTACACAGAGAAACCCTGTCTAGAAAAACAAACAAACAAACAAACAAAAACTGAGATAGGTGTCTTAGATGAGACTTCAAAGGACCTGGGAGAAAGGCACGAAGATCCACAGAACAGGGTCCTGTGTGCCTCAGGAGCTAGGGACAATACAGAGGGTAATGGGAGTCTTGGACGATATCAAGGGAGCAAGGGTATCCAGAGCCAGCAAGCAGCAAAGCCTCGACTCCCCACACCTCATTAGCCCACAGAATGCAGGCGGCACGGAGAAGGAGCCAGGGGCCAGAGACACAGTCAGAGCCCAGTTTCAATGACAATGCATTGAAGGCTCTCAAGGTCTCTCCCTGGCATGCCTGGATGGCGCACAGAGAGCTTGGGCTCACGGTGGCCTTGTTCCCAGCCTGGTAATGAAGTGTAGCATAAGATGCTCCACAATGATGTTTGAACCGTAACTGCAGAGCCCACCTTTGCCCGAATCGGTCTACACGGGATTTGGAGCTAGAGTTGAGAAATATGACCCTTGGTATATATGCATCAAGTTCAAGCCTTCCCTGGAGAACATTTAGATATCTATATTTTTTTTTCCCGATCTGGGATGAAATCTAGTTTGTTGGTTGCCTGGGAGACAAAATGTACTGCTTTGTAGCGCTTCAGTGTTGAGAGGGCTTCTACATTGTTTTGCAAAGAATCTATTTACCCTGCACCGAATTCCACAGTCCTCACGGTAGTACAGTCTAGGGTATTCCCTTTCATTATAAACTTCTTAGGAAATGAAGAAGATGGGCCTTGCTTCTGTTAGCTCTCGCTTTAAACCGAATTCCAAAATAGTTCCAGCCCAAGGTTGAACACATCAGATCCACAAGGTCATCGTGACTTTGTATCTCATATTAGGCCTGACCGCCATCAGCTAAGTACCAGACCTGTGCAGTCCGTACCTTCGCTGTTGTCTCTAGTCCACTCAGACCCTCAAGATAGCAGCGCTGTTCCCAGGGAAGGAAACTGAGACTTGGAAATCAGGGAAAGTGCCTAAGAAAACAAGACTTTAATCCAGTCCCGCATGATCCTGAAGCCGTGGCCCGACATGGCAGGCAGTCCCCACGCACACCTTCGAGTCATGTGAGGCTTTACTGTGGGCTGGCCTCAGGTCCCTGCTCCTGATGGTTCACACATGGGCTGTGTGCAAGCTTCAGTTCCAGACCCTGCATCTGCACAGAAAATGTTCGGCGTGGGAATCTAGATGCCACTCAGAGTAGCAGGAAAAAAAAATGACTTGGATCTTCCTGTGTGTGTGTGTGTGTGTGTGTGTGTGTGTGTGTGTGTGTGTGTGTGTGTGTGCGCGCACACTCATGCACACCACAACATGCAGAAGTCAGAGAACAACCTGAAGTATTGGTCCTTGCCTTCTAGCCTGTTTGAGACAGTCTACTGTGTGCCACTGGTTAGAACAGAATAGCCAGTCCTAGGCTTCTGAGTGCTCTCCTGTCCCCACCCCTAACCTCCCCCTGGGAGTTCTGGGATTGCAGACACTAAACGCCAAGCCTCTGGCTTTTATTCCAGTTCTCAGGATTCAAACTCCAGGCCTCACGATTACACAGCAAGTGCCTTTACCCACTGAGCCATCTTCCCAGTCCAGAAATGGGTCTTTTATTTGGCTGATAGATGCATGCCTCCTCTGTCCAAGCATAACATTTCTCAACAGCTCAGCCCTTTTCTCCACTGAGACCAGGTAACTTTAGGTTGCGCCAAGTTGACATTTAAAACTAGCCACCACGATGAGTCCAGTCCTCCGTAACCTGGCCAGCATGAGTCACTGTTCTTTTATATGACAGTCATCCTAGTTGGTAAGTCTTGCTTTTGACTCAGAAATGCTGCATTAAAGCAGACACTCCCAGTGTCATGTGGCGCTGTCTGCGACCACAGTGCTGAATCCAGCTTGGAAACTCAGTATGGTGTGTCAGAGCCTCCACCAATTGTGGGCAGCGCGTTCCTTGGTTTGAGGTTCTAAATTGGGTATGAGAGGGAAAGTCAGATGAGAGAAAGATAAGAGGCAAGCAAGGAGCCACACATTCCCGTCTCCTCTCGACTGTGGATGTGATATGACTAGCCACTTGAGTTCCTGTCTCTACACCCCTCAAGGATGTAGTTACCTGAAACGTGGAACTAATAGCCAAACAAACCCTTTCTGCCCCTGAAGTGCTTTCGCCAGGATATTTTAGGACAACACCAGTTGTCCTCTCACCCTGGCCAATTGAAGTCCCTCTTGTCTGCATTTTACCTTCCGTAGCTTATATCAAGATCAGACACCCTGCGTATTCCAGGGTTCTCTTGTTTCACCCTGCCTGAGAGACACTCACCCAGTCTGTTCTTGGAACCCCTGCCCTGAGGAGGTTGGTCCGGGTGTCACCCAAACCTTAGACAGTCCCTGGTGCAATCCACACGTATTAGGTGGATGGAGAGAGTAAGGGATGAATGGTAAAAGTCAGCTTTCTAAATATGGGGCCATTGTTCTGAAATAGAATCAAAAGAGGAAATTAGTCATTTCATTTTAAGGTATGTGCACATCTGTATAATTAAATGTAAAAATAAAAAAAGCCTGGAAAAGATAGATATTAGTTCTATAACTAACTAGCACCCTTTCTTTTCTCTCTCTCTCTCTCTCTCTCTCTCTCTCTCTCTCTCTCTCTCTCTCTCTCTCTCTCTCTCTCTCTCTCTCTCGGTTTTTGGTTTTTGGTTTTTCAAGACAGGATTTCTCTATGTGGACCAGGCTGGCCCTGAACTCAGAGATCCTCTTGCCTCTGCCTCCCAAGTACTGGGATTACAGGTGTGCGCCACCATCACCCAGCTTGTTTTAACTTTTTAAGCACTCAAACTTCCGATGACTTATCCTGCCTTTTCTCAGTCAGGCTGAGGGCTTCTGGAGGTGGCGGCTGTGACAGACTGGGGCTTTAGAATAGAGCGGAGCACCTGGGGAGGTAGTGACTGCCGCTCACATGCCACTCCCTCAAAAGTCTCACACACACACACACACACACACACACACACACACACACACACGGATCACGCACAATACCTGGAGGCCCGTGTTCCATGGCACACGACAGACAGGGATTGTCTTACTCCCTACATACAGAGCTGTCACTCTGCACCTCTCCTGGGCCTCTCCTAGCCATGTGCCCTCGGGCCCAGGTCCTAGCCATTCAGGAAATATTCCTTAGCACCCGGGACCCAGCGTATCCACACCTGAGCAGGAACACAGAAGAGAGGAGTGTACGACTTTCGATAGTTACAGCTCAGTCCTTCTGGGAACGTTCTAGAACCTCACGGTGTTTTCCTTGCTGTTGTAGCTAGTTTGTCTTGTTTGGTTGATTGGTTTGGCTTGAAACCATTTCATTATGTAGCCCACACTGCCCTCAGATCGGCTATGTAGCCCAGGATGGCCCCTAACTCAGGATCCTCAGACCTCGGCCTCTACAGTGCTTGTACCACAGGTGGGCCCCACCATGCTCAGCTCGGCCTCTCCCTCTCCCCACAGCGTCTGCTTTTGTAAAACGCCGGTTAACTCTGGTTTCTCTTTCTCTGTCTCCCTCCCTCCCATCCACTTCACAACCTGTCAAAAATCCCTCAGCTTTTGTGCTTCTCAACCTTCTCTATACTCCTGTCTGCATTTGTGGCCTAAGTCTTTCCATTCGCCCTGCAGCTTGCTTCTAAATGTTTAAAACTGACAAATGACTTCTGTGTTATTGTGAGATCATGTGAAGGGAGTGGGAGTAGTACTGCTTTTAGTGTCTGGGAAGGTATCTATTGTTATTGGTTACCAGTGTTTTCATGAGGCGAACACCAGCCGTGTGTTAGCCAGCTGCCAAAGAGGTCCCCAATAGTTCTTACCTCCTGGAATCCACACCTTTGTGTGGCCCCAGCACTGAACAACAGTGCTTAACTAATGGACTATTACAGGCAGTGGTGCATGAGTTTCAATGTGAAGTTATAAAGAGCATCTTGGCCTCTGCTGTGTGCTTTTCAGATTACCCAGGGCTCTGTGTGGTCTGGAGAATGGCCTGAGGTAGCAATACTTTCAGTTCTAAATGCATGAGTTTGCTAAGTGTATAGCGAGCAAAAGTAAGAGAGATAAATAGCAAGTGACAGGTAGATGATAAATGATAGATAGATAGATAGATAGATAGATAGATAGATAGATAGTAGATAGATGGGTAGAGAGATAGTAGATAGATATAGATAAATATGTAGATGACAGATTATTGATTGATAGAGATAGACACAAAGACAGACAGATAGATGATAGATAGACAGACAGACAGACAGACAGACAGACAGACAGACAGACAGACAGATATGGATAAATATGTAGATGACGCATTGATTGAGATAGATGACACATTATTAATAGAGATAGATACATACATAGATGACACATTATTGATTGATAGAGATAGATACAAAGACAGACAGATAGACAGACAGACAGACAGACAGACAGACAGACAGAAAAACATCAAGTCAGGTGCTCACCATATCCAGAAGAAGCCCACCAAGGAAGTTGAAGCTATCAGCTGGAGTTCTCAACCAAGCATTCTCACCATGGCTGGACATCTCACGGCTGCATTCCCTTTCCACCATGGTGGGGCATTCCATGGTTGAACTTCTTTCATCTTCTTCAATTCCCATTACAGGAACTTTTATATTATGAGATAGACAATAGTAACTTCTATCAGAAACAATTTGCCTTCTTTTTTAGCCATTCTTGGGGCACAATATTTTTGTTCTTGGACTCGTCTACTCGTCTCCCTTTCCCTTGTGACAGAGTTGTGGGACCAGCCCATCCCCAGACAAGGGGCTTTGGAGGACACTTTGGGACAAACATGGTTGGCTCTGAAATGAGGGTGGAGGCAACCCTGCTTTGAGCACCAGCTTCTCTGTGAGCTCACAGTGCTCGACCTGTGTGCTGACGCAGCCTCGGCAGCATCCTTGAGCATCTCACAGCTCTGACAAAATGCCTGACAGAAACAACGGAATTGAAGAAAGATTGATTCAGGCCCATGACTTAAAAAGGAATACCATCCCTCGTGGTTAGAAAACACAGCAGTGACAGCATGAGGCAGCTGGTCACATCTGTGGTCATCAGGCAGAAGGAGATGGATATTGGGTGCTTAATGGCTTCCTCTTTTTCCTCCCTTCTTTATTCTGTCCAGGATCCTAGGCCATGGAAGAGTTCAATCCACCCTTAGAGTGGGCCCTCCTCCTTCATTAAACCTCTCTGGAAACGTCCCCACGGTTTCTGCCTAAGCTGTCTCCTGGGTGATTCTAAATTCAGTCAGACTGACAATAAAGATGTACTGTGACACAGGCCCGAGTTAAATCATCTCTGGGGGGCAGGAGAGGTGGCTCTGTGGTTAGCAATACTTGCTGCTCGACTCTCAGTGGAGAGAGGGGGCCATTAGAAAGCTTCTGTGACAACATCCGCCCCCCGCCCCAGAAAGTAACAGTCTAGACCGGAAGCCATGGAAGAGAACTTTTAAAAAGCATGGTAAGGGAGCTGGAGAGATGGCTCAGCGGTTAAGAGCACTGACTGTTCTTCCAAAGGTCCTGGGTTCAAATCCCAGCAACCACATGGTGGCTCACAACCATTTGTAATGGGATCTGATGCCCGATGCCCTCTTCTGGGGTGTCTGAAGACAGCTACAGTGTACTTATATATAATAAATAAATAAATCTTTAAAAAAGAAAGAGAGAGTGAGAGAAAGAAAGAAAGAAAGAAAGAAAAGGCGTGGTAAGGATGCTTAAGTGAGCTCTGCACAATTGATTGCTTCTGGCCAGGGTGGGGTGGGAAAAGGCTCCGTCTTCTTTAAGAAGTTGGCCCCTGGGAGTTGAACTATGCTCCAGTGTGTATATGGGCAAGACAGTCAGACTTGTACGGGTTTATTCTGGTTTTTTCTTTCTTCTTTTTTCAGGGGGGAAGGTGATCACAGGGGTGAGGAGTTGGAGGTGGGAGAACTTGGAAGTGAGTGTGATTGGGGTGCATTATGTGAAATTCCCAAATAATCAGTAAAAATATTATGTTGGGAAAAAAGTGCTTTAAAAAAAAAACCACACTGAGTTGTATCGGTTTCATCTTTTTTTTTTTTACAAAATCTTTTTCACTTATCGTGAATTTAAGTGCTTATATTCAACCTCCTAATTAAAAGTATATGGACATATTTATGAAGAAAAAAGAAATACTCGCTGCTCTTCCAAAAACACCTTAGTTTCATTCCCAGCACCACTTCAGGTGACTCGCAAGTCTCTGTAACAGTAGCTGCAGGGAATTCCACACTCGTTTTTGGCCTTACACATTCGACATACACACAGAGAGATTACACACCTATACACATAAAGATAAGCAAATAAATTTCATCTGAACTTCTGACCAGAAAGAATGTGGCTGATAATAAAATGTCACTACCACTTTAAGTTCCTATATGGCAGGGGAACTGACCACGCAGGAATTGATGATAATCATTATCATTTACTAGAGAGCCAGCCATGTTTCAATAGCACAAAGTTTACTCCAAATGGCAGCATCCTAAGTCAAATAGCTGTCTTTGTCGGAGTCGGTCCTTTCTCCCTGTGCGAGGTCAGCTTTCCATATTAGACAGGTCTCTCCTGAGAGCCAAGAGTGTGACTTAGTGGTAGGGCATCTGCTCACCATGCATAAGGCCTGGGTACACACACACACACACACACACACACACATACACACACATACACATACACACATACGAACACATACACATGCATATAGACACATGCACATACATGAACACACACACAAATACACATATACACATTCACACACGTACATATATGAACATACACATGAAATGCACACACACATACACACATGAAGACATACACATGTGTACACACACATGCACATACATGAACACACAAATACACATATACACATTCACACACATGTACATACGTGAACATACACATGAAATGCGCACACACACACACACAATTCTAGAGGCCAAATCAAAGCCAGTTCTCCACACTTTCTAGGTCACAGCTCAGCATCTCACTGAGACCCTTAAGACTCTCTACTTAACAAGGGTGAAGCCTCCCAGGAACTCACCACTTGGCCACACTGCCTCCTCCCTCCCCTTTCGGTGCACTCCAGACAGTTGCATTGTTTGCCACAGACTCTGAACCTGTGACTGCAGCTTGGACCCAGAGATATGTGGTTCGAAGAAGCCCTTCTACTGTTCTTGCCCAGGTGATGCTGGGCAGGCAGTCCCCTGTCCCAGGTGATGCTGGGCAGGTTGTCCTCTGTCCCAATTAATGTTAGGCAGGTGGTCCCCTGTCCCAGGTAATATTGGGTAGGTGCCCCTCTGTCCCAGGTGATGCTGGGCAGGTGGTCCCCTGTCCCAGGTGATATTAGGCAGGTGGTCCCCTGTCCCAGGTGATATTAGGCAGGTGGTCCCCTGTCCCAGGTGATATTAGGCAGGTGGTCCCTTGTCCCAGGTGATATTAGGCAGGTGGTCCCCTGTCCCAGGTGATATTAGGCAGGTGGTCCCCTGTCCCAGGTAATATTGGGTAGGTGCTCCTCTGTCCCAGGTGATGCTGGGTAGGTGCTCCTCTGTCCCAGGTGATGCTGGGTAGGTGGTCCCCTGTCCTCACCTGAAGTGAAGATACTCTAAAAGCCGGCTGCTCTTATACCAGCCCCTGCTCTTATCCCAAGTCATTTGCCTAAGCAATTGCATTGCACAAAATGGGAACGATGCCGAATGCATTTACCTGCACAAAGGAGCTGGCTTGTGGGGTGGAAATGACATTGGAAGCTTTTATGAGCACAAAGGAGGGCCTTCTCCAAGTCTGAACCTGGAGGACAGCAAGCTATGCCACTCGGTGTGACAGCCTCGGCGCCACGTTCCTCCGTCTCCTGTAAGACCATCCAGCAAACGCCTCGAGGGTCACCTGCAAGAGGCAGAGGTCACTCCCGTCCTCAAACTTTTCGTCCTCTTTTCTACTTTGGTGACGCTAAGAGAATTACATCTGTTTCTTAGTAGTTGACATTTATCACCAAGATTGTGCTTAAGAAACTTTGTCTCCAAAACTAGTGTAAAGGCGGGAAGATGACTCAGCCGGTAAAGCACCTGCTGACTTAGGCCATGTGAGACACGAAGCTGGAAAGGAGATGGTAACGGGGAGAAGAGGTCTTAGGAGAAATGGGGCATCTTTAAGTGAGGCTGGTAAAATACACATGATGTCAAGACAGAAGGGGACACTGCAGGGATGAGAGAGCCCAGCAAGGGAGGGGGAAGAACAGGAGGGGGGGATGCAGGACGGGGGAGAAAGGGGACAAAGGGACTGAAAGAACAAAGTTCAGAAGTGCCATAATGAAGCCGAAACTCAAAAACTCGTATTGCTTCTACACTTTTCTGACATAATACTTTGTCCTTTTCAATCATGGAGAGACAGACAGAGAGACGGACAGAGAGACGGACAGAGACACAAAGACCCAGAGACAGAGACAGAGAGAGGGATACAGGGACAGAGATAGACAGACAGACAGACAGACAGACAGAGAGGGGGAGAAAGAGACAAAGACAAACAGAGAGAGAGAGATAGAGACAGAGAGAGAGACAGAGAGAGACAGAGACAGAGAGAGACAGAGAGTCAGAGAGAGAGAGAGAGAGGAGGGTGAGGGAGGGAGGGGGAGAGGGAGAGGGAGAGGGGGAGAGAGAGAGGGAGAGGGGGAGAGAGAGAGAGAGAGAGAAGGGGGAAGGGAGGGAGGGGGAGAGGGAGAGAGGGAGAGACAGAGAGAGACAGAGAGAGACAGAGAAACAGAGAGAGGAGGGGGGAGGGAGAAAGGGGGAGAGGGAGAGAGAAATACACAAGAGATTTTACATCCCCCAAGTCAAATTAGCAGACTCTTGTGTGTGACAAGCCACCACTTCACGATCTGCAGAGATGCCTCCTTCTCAGGAGACATCAGCTACCCAGGAGCACTTAGCTGGGGCGTCAGCCTCCGCCAAGCTAAGCAGGCCTGAGCATGAGGTAGTCACCATTCTAGAAACAACAGCAGGATCAGGGAAGACCTTTCGAGGCCTGAGTTTACAACACACATTGGTCATGGCTTCTGCTCAGCCCTGTTGATTGAAGTTTGATCAACATGCTAAAGCCAGGGCCAGGAGATGGAGAAACAGACTCCAGCCCTGGGTGGGAGGAGACTTATCCACCCGTTTTGACAGATTCCTTCCTGCAGCTTCTCTCTGGATGGGTTGGTCACTTGAGGTATACAAGCCAGGAAGTCCTGGTCTGGAGCAAGGGAGCACTGGCTCCTCAGACACACACGGCCCCCAAGCACAGTGCTTCACTCTATTGATGTGCTCAATTACATAAGCTTCCAGTGCACAGGGCATGGAAAGACTGGCCACTCACTATCCCAAAGTGACTTCCCACCCAGTATATCCCAGATCTCAGACCAACTTCCCTCCCCAGCATATCCCAGTGACCTCTCACCCTAGTATATCCCAAATTCCAGAATGGTCTCTACCCCGGTGTATCCTAAATCCCAGAGTGACCTCTGACTCCAGTGTAACCCCGTGGTATGTCAGTCCCCAGAGTGACCTCTACCCCAGCAAGCTGCAAAGAATCAACACAAGTACAGCTGCGCCCTGAAAATTCTGTCTTCCCAAGAAATCTCCCCTTTCTGCTCACCGCGCTTCCTTCCCTAGTCAAGAGCCAATGGAACAATCCGCATGGCTAAGGGGCCTTAGTTAGTAACCCGGATTGTGAACAGGCTCTGGAATGGGATTTATGTGCTACCATGTTGGTTCCGGCGCCGCCCCTCACTCCGCGTCTCTCAGGCCGATTACCCTCAACTGCAGATCTGTACATGCTGCGTTTGCATAATACTCTTTAGAGATATGTCCATTGATTGGTACATTTTGTACAAGCACGGGTTCGTTTTGAATATGCTGACAATGTTCAATTAGGAAATAAACCAGCAACGGTTCGTTTCTTTGCATTCAGCCCTGTGCGCACCCCCCCCCCCCAGTGTGATGGAGGAATGGCGACATCCCACAAAAAGCAATTTGCACTCACACAGAGGCGTTTTGTTGAAAGGTGGAAAGACTCCATGACTCAGGGAAGTCATCTTAAGTACTTAGATTTGCAAACTACAGTTCTCACAAAACTACCCCAAAAGTCATGGGCTGTACTGTATTGCTGCCTCTGTGATCATGGCCGTGGGAGAGCCTACAGCGCCACCTTCTGGGCATTGGTGTCTGCTACAAGGGTACTCTGTGCGGGGTGTCGCTCTGCACCTGATAGCCTCCGAGCCTCGCCGTCGTGAAGGGTGTGGCCTCTGCAGTTCCCTGAAACCTCCTACCAAGCGTCTCCCCACAGAGCGAGCAGCTCTCCCCCAACGGGCGTGCCAGAAATGTACAGGAACAGGAAGGGCTCCCAGGAGCTGGCAGCCACGTGGGGGTAGCACCCCCCATTCTCCCTTACCTTTCTGAGGCCTCAGTTCTTTTATTCGAAAATTTAAATGAGACCAGACTTTTGGGGTTGTGGTGCCCAGAACCAACAGCAGCTATAACATTAAGCCTGAATTTCCTCTAAACGATGCTGCAAACCTGGGCATGACCAGCAACAGCACTCCTTACAGTGGGAAGCGCGGGGCACCATGGGATTAAGCACCCAACAAACTCTGAGAATAGTTGTAAACGGACGCAGGGCTATTTCCTCCCCATTCACCGGTTGGGAGAAAACTCATTAAATATCTTGTTCAATGATAACTAGAGCCCTTGGGAATGTTCTGTTTTCCTCTGAAGATCTGATGGGTTTTGTACGAGCAATAAATAGACAATAGGCAGACTAACAGGAGAGACGGCAGGCAGGTTTTTTATTGTGCACAGCAGCTAAACAAGGTATGGGACTCAGAAGAGAAGGTCCAATGACTGAGGTTTAAATACCTCTTCCTGGTGGGAGGGAATGGAGGCGCTGGTGATTTTAGGCAGTCAGAGAAGGATTCAGGGTGGGTAGGCACAAGACTGAAAGCTGGGGCTGGATTCCTCTGGATGTGTGACTCTGAGGCTCCCTTCTTGCAGGATGAATTCAGTCTTCCCTGGTTAATGAAGTTTCAGACAGACTGAAGGCCGGGGCTGAGGCAAAGCGCTAGCCTGGTACGCACAAAGTCTTGGGTTCCATCGAGCGCCCAGGAGGGTGGTGCAAGCCTGTCCTCCCAGCACTTGGAAGGTGCTAAAAGGAGGATCAGAAGTTCAAGGTCATCCTCAGGTACTTAGTGAATTCAAATGCACCCTGGACAATTTGAGAACCTGTCTAAATGAAAGGAGGAGGAGGAGGAGGAGGAATAGAAGGAATAGAACTTAAGGTCTTCTCTTGGCAGGTAGAAAAGGAAACTCGGATTATCACCAAGAGTTGGGAAATTGTGTAGCCTGGGGAGTCTGACAGAGCCATAGGGAGCCTTATTTATTAATTTATTTATTTATTTATTTATTTTGTATTCTTTGAGAAATTCATACAGTATGTATAATCATATTCTTTCCCATTCCCCAACTCTTGCCCGATCCTTCCCCACTTTCTACTCAACACCAACTTTATGTTCTTCCTCTCTTTCTCTCTTAAAAAGAGAAAAAGAAAGAGAATTAAAAAAAAAAAGAAAGCAAAAAAAAGCTACTGAAAAACCCAGAGTCCAGTTTGTACTGGCTCACTGCTCCTGAGCTAGGCCCGTCTGAGGTCGGCCTACCCAGCCTCACTCCATGGAAGAGAGCCGCCTTTCCCTCCCCCAGCAGCTAGCCCTTGCAAACAGCTTCTTCCCTAGGGCTGGGCTCTTGTATCCACAGATACTCCTCTGGCTTGAGCTTGTACAAGTTCTGCCCCTGCCGTGGTCTCTCAGAGTTCATTTGTGCAGCCACCGCTGTCAGTCTGTGTAGTGGCGTGGATGATAATGGCCCCATAGGCTCATATGCTTCGTGCTTGGTCCCCAAACGGTGGAACTGTTTGAGAAGGATTGGGAGGTGTGGCCTTGTTTAAGGAGGTGTGTCACTGGGGGTGGGCTTTGAGGTTTTAAAAGTTTACACCACTCCCCAGTTAGCATTCTCTCCCTCCTCTCCCCTCCTTCCCCCCTTCCCCCCCTCCCCCCTCCCTCCCCTCCCCCTCCCCCTCCCTCTCCTCCCCTCCCTTTCCCTCTCCCTCCCCCCTCATTCTCTCTCCCCTCCCTCTCCCCCCTCTCTCCCCTCTCCTTGCCCCTCCCTCCCTGCTTCATTCTGTCTCCCCTCCCTCTCCCATCATGTTTGTGGATTGAGATGTAAACTCTCGGCTCCTTCTCTAGCTCTGGGCTCACCTACCTTCTGACACGGACAAGGACTCTTAACCATCCCTCTGAAACTGTAGGCCTCAGACAAACTCTTTCTTCTATAAATCGCCATGGTTATGGTGTTTTGTCACAGTAATAGCAAAGTACCCACAGCAGGAGTTCGGTATTGCGGGGACTGGCCTGCCAAGCTGCTTTTTAAAGGAGTGCGGAGACTTTGGAAAGCAGGCAAATACTGTAACAGTGAAAGCTGTAGGCAAGGCTCACTTAACGGGTTATGCTTGTAGGAGTCCGGAAGGCTATAGTGCTGAGACCAGCGCTGGCAACGGAGGCCCAGCTCGTGAGCTTTCAGAGGACACCAGTATCAGCAGTAGGACCAAGACCATTCTGGTATACATTCTTTAGTTGGTTTTTGCCCTTAATGGGGGTTTGCTCCTCCATTGCGGGCAGAGGAGCAAACGTGTACAGCCACTATGTAAGTCAGTATGGCAGTTCCTCAGAAAGATGGGAGTCGATGTACCTCAAGATCCAGCTATACCACTCTTAGGCATATACCCAAAGGAGGCTCCATTCTACCACAGGGGCATGTGCTCAACCATGCTTACTGCTGCTCTATCCATAGTGGCCAGAAACTGGGAACAGTTTAAATGTCCTCCAACAGAATGGATAAAGAAAATGTGGTACATTTACACAGTGGAGTATTACTCAGCTGTTAAAAATAAACAAACAAACAAATGGCATAATGAAATTTGCAGGCAAATGGGTGTAATTAGAAAAAAAATCATTCTGAGTGAGGTGACACAGACCCAGAAAGATAAATATGTTATATATTCACTTATATGTAGATACTAGCTGTTAAATACATGATAACCAAACTACAAGCCATAGACCCAGAGAGGTAAGGCATAACTCTCAACCTTCCAAATGTTGTGGCTCTTTAATATAGTTCCTCATGTTGGGGTGAACCCCCCATCATAAGATTATTTTTGTTGCTACTTCATAACTGTAATCTTGCTACTGTTGTGAATAATAAATTAAATATTTTTTGAGATCGAGCTTTGCTCAAAAGTGTTGAGAACCACTGGTATAAAAGAAGGGATAAGGATGGGAGACATGGCGGGGGGGGGACTAGAAAAGGTTTTATGGGTGTACTGCAGCTCTGCGGAGGAGAGGAACAGGAAGACCGGAGGTGAGGAGGAGGAGACATGGGGTTGAGGGAGGGAATGCACAGAGAGACAGCTAGAATTGAAAAAAAAGGATCTGCTTGCTGCTAAATTGAAACGTATGGGACTAATTCAGTGACAGAGGAGACTTCAGGACAGACTGATATTAGCTCTGTCGCACGGTGATTAATAACCATTCTAGTGCGTGTCTTTAAACGGAGAACTAGCAGGGCAAAAAGACAAACCAAATGCACAGTCTAGGGAGAAGAAGCTCACCAGGAAATTTAATGATGGAGTCACGGCTTGTGCTGAAAGAGACAGTGACCCAGTGAGATGGGGGTGGGGGGGAAGAGAGCAGCCCTCCAGGGCAAGACCCCACCCAGCTGATCCTGAAACTGTTGAAAGGAAGAGGCCTGAGAAAGGCCAGCAAAGCCGCAGAATATCAAAGCGTATGCCAGGGCGGAGAGATGGCTCAGCGCTTAAGAGCGCTGTCTGCTCTTCCGAAGGTCCTGAGTTCAAATCCCAGCAACCACAAGGTGGCTCACAAACGTCCGTAACGAGCTCTGACTCCCACTTCTGGAGTGTCTGAAGACAGCTACAGTGTACTTACATATAATTAATAAATAAATCTTCAAAGTTTATGCCAATGTAATTCAAGGAGGGGGATAGGGGTCAGGCTCACCAAACAGGCAGACAAACTTGGCCTCATGGGCCATGAGGTTCTTTCTGACTTTACAGTCCGGAAGTAAAGGCTTGTAGGATCTTCCTCCACCGTTAAGGGAAGCTGCTGAGAGCAGGCCGAGTCAGGCACCTCTCGTGGAAGCCCTGGGAGGCCGCTGCCCACAGCTGTGGAAAGGAAGCCTGGATGGCATTGAAGATGCCAGGATGTTGGAGGTGCCAGTTCCCTGAGATGTCTGCCAGGGAGAGAGAGCTTCACACAGAGCATGGAATCAACCCAAGAGAGATGGAGGGAAGCCACAGGAAGCGAAGCCCAGAATGGGAGTTTCGGGATTGGAGTGCGGCTCTTGCTTGGCTTGGTATCTCTTCAACACGTTCCCCCACTCCTCCTTTTTGGAATAAACAGAGAGGATCACTGAGTAAGTAAATAAGCTCACTCCCAGTCATGAGGAAAGCTCTTTCTGCCCAATCTAGAAAGCTTTCACAACCGAGTCTGCGAAGTAAACAGACAATGTGTAAACCAGCCGAGGAAACCCCGCTTTCTGCATCTGCGCAGGAGACTCACACAGATTGGAAGGTCACAGTCGAGCCAGATGGCTGAAGTTCATACAACACTCTGAGCACAGAAAGGACTGTGTGCCCGGGGGCTCAGGTCAGAAGAGGTCGTCCGCTAGCAAGCCATGGATGGAGGTGACCTCATGGTGCAGAGACACAGTTGGGCCTTGTCTCCAGGGACAGGCCTCTCCCAGTAGCCTCTGCCTGGTGCTGCTGTCCTGATGGGATTCTTTCAGAGGCAGACGTTGCTTTGGCAGAAGGTCACCTTTTTAGAGCTGCCCCAAAGAGTCAGCTCAAAATAGTCACAGAAGTGAAGGGCACATTCTGCAGGTCCCTACTGCCACTCTGTCAAGGGATGGTGGAACAGGGGAGTGTCTGGAGTTCTACTGAGTTTGATTTGAATTTTATTTTTTTGCAATGAGCAAGTGAGAGTTATAATAGTAATATAAGAAGAGGAAGAGGAAGGGGAAGAAGAAGAAGAAGAAGAAGAAGAAGAAGAAGAAGAAGAAGAAGAAGAAGAAGAAGAAGAAGAAGAAGAAGAAGAAGAAGTTGTTTAGTTTTTAAATCTCCCACAGTTGCAGGAGAACAGGCTGACCGGCCTTTCAGATACTGACTTTAGTCAGTCATACCTACGCTTCTCAGACCTGACTCAGAGTCCCTCCATGGTGTTAGTAATGACCTCCCACATTGCCATTAGCAAGCCCCCTTCAGACCTCACAGGTCCAGTTCTCCTGGATCCGGCTGGAGTACCAAGAAATGATGGGCTCTTTCTGAAAAGCGGCACAATTCTCTCGGAATGCCCCGTACATGCACCGTACTTCTGTCCTCCAGTCAATGACTCCCCTGTGGGCTTACAATCAGCACCTGTCCCCAAACAGCTCAACTTTCCAGGCACCTGAGGTGCTATGTCCTGAGCTGCCCACCCCCCAGCTTCGACCAGGCACGCCTATCAGCTTCTTCTCAAAATAGATGAGTGAGAAAAGCCGCAATGGACCCAGTATGTACTGGCAGACTGGCCTTGGGGAGTTGGCATCCTAGCTAATGCTGTATGCAACTGAGTGTTATCTCTCTGGCTCTCTCCCCCTTCTCCCCCTCCCTCCTCAGTCCCCCTCCTCCCCCTTCCTCCTCTTCTTCCCTCCTCCCTCCTTCCCCTCCCTCTTCCCTCCTTCCTCCCCCATCCCCTGTCCTCCATCACCCTCCTCTCTCCCCCTCCCCCCTCCATCTTTCCTCACACAAGTCCCCTAAAACAGCTGTCTTTGTGCTGGGTCTCTAGACAAGGAAGTGAAGGTCAGAGGAGTGGATGGGCTTGATTACTCACGGTAAGTGTGAGTTAAAGCCAGGCAATCAGATCCTTAAGCCTGAAGCCAGAAAAAGCCCTTTGCCTCAGTGCATTGGGATGATGATCCACCTGATTTTTAGAAACAGATAGAGAAAGCCCACAGGGAATAAACTGGGAGGAAGACCAGAGTTCTCCTAATAACTCTCCTTGTCTGCGTTCTTACCCTGTGGTCTGCCCAGGCTGAACACACTAGAGACACCATCCAACAATGACCTCCCACAGCGTTTGTTCATTCACTACAAGCAAAGGGAACAGGAACCTATCCAGTGCCACACTAGGAATTGGTCAAGTCAAAATCCAGCCAGCTTGTGTTTACAGCCACGATTCTTCCTCAAAAGCAAAGGAGAAAATGAAGACAATCTGGAATTCAGTCCCTATTCAGGACTGGGAAGATGGCTCAATGGAAGGAAAGGCCTGAGTGTGAGGTTATCTCTCACACTTAGGAGCTCGGGTAAATTCCAGGTGTGCATGACGTCTCCCCTGCTACACTAGCCTCGTGCAGCAGAGGCAGGAAATCTCTAGAGCAGGCTGGCTAGCCAGAGTAACCTCATCAGTGAGCTCTGCGCTCGATTGAGAGCCCCTGTCTCACTGAATTAGGTGAAAGGGTAAAGAGAGATGACTCTTGACATCAACATTGGGCCTCCACATGCATGTGCACACACCTGAACATGCATCCACAGGTGTGCTGACGCACATACAAACATGCATACAGATACGGGTACGCCGCGCACACACACACCAAAAAATAAAAAAAAATAGAAAGGGAGGGTCTGTCCTAATTCAAACAGGGAAAACTCTTTCATGGGATCAGACACAAGAACAATGCTACTCTGAAGCAGGGGGACAGTCATCACACCAGCTTACAGGGTGAGGAAGCTCTGGGTCCAGGGTGTGAAGTGTCCCTCACAGGCTTATGTATTGAACAGTTGGTTCCCCAGCGGGTGGTACTGTAGGGGAGGCCGTGGAACCTTTAAGAGGTGGAGCATGACTGCGGGAAGTGGATCTCTAGGATATGGACCTTGACCTGCTTCCACGTCCATCTCCCTGATGGATGAGCCCAGACATGAGCAAGCTCCTGCTACCAACAGCTGGGATCTCTTCTCCCGCCGTGCTCCCTGCCGCGACGGACTGGCTGTATTCCTTAAGCGGTGAGCCAAAAGTAAGCCTTTCCTCTCAAAGTTGGTTTAGCCTCATATTTTGTCACAGCAGTTAAGAAAACCATGGGCAGTTCTTGAGTTTGCAACAAGAAGAAAAAAAAAAAACCTTGAGTACCTGTCTATGATGGTTTGTATATGCTCAGCCCAGAGAGTGGCACTATTAGGAGTGGCCCTGTTGGAGTGGGTGTGGCCTTGTTCGAATAGGCGTGGTGCTGTGGGCAAGGGCTTTAAGACACTCTTCCTAGCTGCTTGGAAGTCAGTCTTCCACTAGCAGCCTTCAAATAAAGATGTAGAACTCTCAGCTCCTCCTGCACCATGCCTGCCTGGATGCTGCCAAGTTCCTGCCTTGATGATAACAGACTGAACCTCTGAACCTGTAAGCCAGCCCCAATTAATGTTGTCCTTATAAGAGTTGCCTTGGTTATGGTGTCTGTTCACAGCAGTAAAACCCTAAGACAGTACCCATGCATAGTAAGGTTGCTTTCCAGGAGTCACAGAGATGTGTGTGTGTCCTTATTCCCACATTGCAATGAGAGAGCTGGGGTTCAAGAGTTTTTAAGAATTATTGATTTAATTATTGGGGGGTCACATGTGAATGAGAATGTCCAGGGAAGCCAAGAGGATGTTGGGTCCCCCAAGGCTCAAGTGACAAGTGGTTGTGAGCCAGCTGATACGGGTTTTGGGAACTGAACTCCGTTCTTCTGCAAGAGCAGCAAGCTCTCTTCACCTCTGAGACATCTCTCCAGCCCCTCTCGTGAGGGTCTCAATCATGGCGCCAGTGGTGGTTCGAGTGAGAATGTCCCCCATGGGCTCAGAGATTTGAATACTTGGTCACCAGGGAGTGGCGCTATAGTGGGAGGTATTGATTCCCTAATTGGTTCTTGATTGTGTCAATAAAGGAGGTGGAAGTCAATCGCTGGGCAAAGGGGAAAAGGTTGGACTTCCAGGTCCCAGGAGGAAGAGAAGGGACAAGAGAGTAAGAGCAGAGCCGGGCAGGCAGTGGAGCGGAGGAAGCAGCAGACATGTGGGTCTCGGGCACCTATAGTTTGTGGCCTCTGCCATTGGTGGAGGCCAAGGAGGATGGGGCAGGATATTTTTCACCCAGCCGTTGAGTTATCTGACTAGTTTTAAAATATTAAGGCTGTCTGATGTTTTCCATCCGCGGTGACTGAGGTGAGCAGGAGAAAAGGCACGGCTGGGGCAGTCTTTGGAGGCTTGGCCGAGCTAGCAGTGAGAGGTTGAGGGAGCTTGGGCAGAGCTCTCGGGAAAGAACTAGCATGTTTTTAAATTTACACGGAAACATGGGAGTATTTAAAAGGATTAGGAGGTGTGGTCTTGTTGGAGGAAGTGTGTCACTAAGAGTGATCTTTCTAAAAAGGTAAAGTTCAAGAAGCCCATTCCAAGCCCAGAGTGTCTCTCTCTCTCTCTCTCTCTCTCTCTCTCTCTCTCTCTCTCTCTCTCTCTCTCTCTCTCTCTCTCTCTCTCTCTCTCTCTCTCTCCATGCTGCCTGCAGGTCCAGTAGAGCCCTCAGCTCCTTCTCCAGCACCATGTCTGCCTGCGTGCTGCCATGCACCCCAGCATGATGATAATGGACTAAACATCTGAAACTGGAAGCCAGACCCAAATAAACACTCTGTTTTATAAGAGTTGATATGGCCACAGTGTCTCCTCACAGCAAGAAACACTAAGAGAGTACCACAGAGTGTCCTGCATATAGTGGAAATAACTGTCAAGCACACTGGCCTCAACAGCAAAAACACAGGCAAAGCTACTAAAGGGAGCGGTGATGTCAGAATGTCCACAAACACGGACTGACCCCACTTTCATCCATTCCTGGGAGAGTGCTTCAGCAGAACTGGGGCATGTGCTGGCCTCCCAACCAGCGGGTGGTGACTTGACAGACAACCTTGCTGGAAAGAACGAACAGCTATCCCAGACCGTGGCTAAGTAGACCTTTCTTCTTTATAAATCCCTGGACTTGTGTCTTTCATTGTGGTAAGATGAAGGTGACCACTGCTCCTTCATTCTCAGTAATGCTTTGAAATAGATTTCACGGGGACACAGTTACAAGGAGTTGGTGATTTACAGTGGCTTGAGCACCAGGAGACAGGGCCACTGCCATCTCAGAGGCCACAGAAACTCGACTGAGCACCTGCTTTCAAGTAGCGTCCAGTGGAACAAGGGTCAATGCTTCGCTCTGCCAACCACCGAGAACCAGCTCAGAGTGTGAGCCAAGCCGGGCTCCTCTCCCTTCCACTACAGAAGGAAATCATTTTCTATAATGTGGTCTTCAACCTGCTCCCTCGGAAGGAAGGCATGTCGTCTGTTATTCAGCCTCCACCCCACTACTCTGGCCAATTTTCCTGGGTGCTGATGTCGTCCCTCTATGTGGTGCGGGTGTGCATCTGATCTGCAAAAAGCCATCGCCTCATAATCTGACCATCAGAGAGGCGTAAAGGGGGGCACACTAGCAATCATATTTCTGTTTTAAATTCCAATAAACATGAGCAGAAGGGTGAGGTTTGAAGGTGCGTATTTCCATCGGCTTCTACGGCCCCTCCCCTGAGGGATTCCTGGGTGAGCATGCGTTCTGTCTGTAGCCATGTTGATTTAGTGTGCATGCATATGCACATATGTGTGTGCGTGTGTGCACTTGTGTGCACAATCATGTGCAAGGGTGTGCATGCCTGGGTATGTGTGTATGTGTATGTGTGTGCACATGTGCATGATTGTGTGCAAGGGTGTGTGTGTGAGCATACATACACACACAAAATGATACACATGTGTAGGTCAGAAGACAACTTGCCCGAGTCAGTTCTCTCCTTCCACTGTGCGGGTCCCAGGGATCAAACTCAATCTGTCAGTCTCGGTAGCAAGCGCCTTTCCCCTCTGAGCCATTTCTCACTGGCCCAACTCTTTGTTTCTTCTTCGTGTCATCTCTCTTGCTATATCTACAGGAGACCGGACCTACAGAAGCTGCAGGAATCTTGCCATCACAACTTCTTCAGGATGGCACACAAGATCCAGGAGCCGCACGAAGAAAGGCACACAGATACCGACAGGATGAAACCCCAAAGGAAGAAAAGCAGGACAAGTAATCACCAGCCACCAGCACCCCAGCTCAGCTACAGGTCACCACAGTCTGCACAGGAAGGATGCCACCAGAGTGCCACTGGTGTGAGGTTCGAGCCACCTCCATGGTGTGTGAATGATCCTTACTTTGTGTTTGCATCTTTCCTTGAAACAAATTAAATCATAGCCTGAGTCCCCATTAGTCTACCATGACCAAAATTCCAACCCTACATCCTACATGAACACCCCAAGGGGAAGAAAGGTATAGAAATTGTGGTATATAGAATATTCCAGAATGTCTTAGTTATGGTTTTACCATGACCAAGATTCTGTCCAGTATCATCAAGGCAGGACAGCATTCAGGAAGACATGGTGCAGGAGGATTCTACATCTTCATCTGAAGGCTACTAGCAGAAGACTGACTTCCCGGCAGCTAGGATGAGAGTCTTATAGCCCACACCCACAGTGACACACCTACTCCAACAGGGCCACCATTTTCTAATAGTGCCACTCCCTGGGCAGAGCAGATACAAACCATCACATTCCACTCCTTGGCCCCCATGTTTACTCAAACATGTGAGTCTATGGGGCCATACCTAAACATAGCATAATAAAAAATACATTTAGTCCAACTTCCAAAGTCTCCACAGTCTATAACAGTCTCCCCAATGTTAAAAGTCCAAAGTTCAAAGTCTCTTCTGAGATTCATCCAATCTCTTAACTGTAATTCCCAAAGCAAGACAGGAAACCAGCTGGGCAAACTCCAAACTCTGCATCTCCAAGTCTGATGGCAAAGCAGTCTTCAGATCTCCAACTCCTTTTTCATCTCTGTTGACTGCAACAAACATCTTTCTCCTGAGCTGGTTTCACTCCCTGTTAGCAATTTTCCTCAGCAGATAGCTCACAGTTCGGGCATTCTAACATCTTGGGGTCTCCTGTTGTAACTCAAGAGACCCCCCAGGGTCTCTGCTCAGGCTCACAACCCCTCAGAACACAGCTTGACTAGACGATTGCTGTAACAGCATGTTTGTTTACTATTTCATGTTCCACGTACGTGGTACGTGGGGTTGCCCCTCCTCACAGGGAGAGTCAACCCTGAACAAAGAAAGCATACATCTTTTATACCCTTCTTGTAATGGGGGTGACGTGCTATAAGTCATATGTTTTAAAATTTACAGGTCAAGAGGGTTTTTTGTAATGAGATTGTTGACAGTTTGTGGCCTTCATCGGAACTCAGTAGTAGGAGGGGCAGTGGGGTTGGGGGGGGCGGTTATTCAGAGAACTGTTACGTCTTATTTTGTCCTGGCTTGGTCACTGTGTCTGCTTGAAACTTTTGTTTTTACATTCTTAGAGCCTATGTCTATGTTTTCAGAAAACTGTTCGAAGGTCAGGGCAGAAGCCGCTGCAAGCTGCCAGCTCTCTGCAGAGCAACTTCTCTCGGCCGTTTCTCTGTCTTAAAGGGGCAGCCTCTCACAGAGAGGCACTGTGACTGAGGAAGGACCATTGCTTTCCACACTCCAAGGCAACTTATGTTACAGCCTCTTGTTTCAATGTCTGGGGTCCACACATGCTCTCCTGGGCTCCTCTGAAGGGCTGGCATCATTTCTCCAGCTCTGCCCTCTGAAGCACTCTAAGCTCAGGTTGATCCTCTCCACTGCTGCTGCTGTTCTTGGTGATCATCACATGGTACTGGCATCTCCAATACACTGCTGTCTTCTGCTGTAACTAGGCTTCACCAACAGCCTTTCATAGGCTCTCTTCATGGTGCCAAGCCTCAAATCCTTTGCATGACTCCTTCAGTCCTGGGCCATCAACTGTAACTGAGGCTGCACCTTCACCAATGGCCTTCCCTGGCCTCTCACAGCGCCGAGCCTCAGCTGCTCTCCATGACCCCTTCATGCCTTCAAAACCAGTACCACCTGGATTATTCTTACAGATTACCGAGTACAGCTGCAGCATGAGGTACAGCCTTGGCTATTTCTGGAACACAGCTTCTTTGTGCTCTCAGAAAACACTTCCCAGAAGATTTCACTTCAGTGATGCTGGTCTCTTCTTAATCACCGCTAATTTCTTAGCTCCAGCTAACCAGCCTCAGTTGTCCCAGTAGTCCTTCAAAAACCAGAGCCACATTGCCAAATCAGCCATGTTCTGATGCTTGGCAGGAGCTGGAACATAGCCCCCTTTTCTATTACACAGCCACTAGCTTTCTATTTTCTAACTCCTTCCCTGCCTAAGCCTGAATGTCCTGGATCTTGCTCTGTAAATTGACCTTGAACTCAGAGATCTGCATGCCTGTCTCCTGGAATTAAAAGTGTGTACCACCATACCTGGATCTATCTAAATTTAGCTGGGTGGGATCTTGCCCCAAAGTCCCACTCCCTTAATCTGTTATCCCTAGAACACAGGATTTGGCTCCATTTTACTTCCTGAAGCCTCTTTAATACTTGAACCATATATTTATACTTTTCCCTTCCAAGCTTGCTATGCTTGTTCAAAATATTCTTCATGAAATTTAACCAGAGAATTAAATCTATGATGGGAGTTTCTGGGACTTCCTTTGTCAGTACAATTAATCTGAGTCTCTTCACCTTAGCCTCAGGCAGACTCTTCAGACAAGGGCAAAAAGCAGCCACATTCTTCACCAAAATACCACAAAAAAAACAGTCTCTAGGTCACATTCTGAAATTCTTCTCCACTGAAACCTCTTGGGCCAGGTCCGCACAATTCAAATCACTCTCAGTAACAAGGTCTTCCATATTCCTACTAGGATGGCCCATTAGGCCCAACTTAAAGCTTTCCACTGCTTTCCAAAGTCCCAAAATCCACATTCCTCCAAACAAAAGCATGGTCAGGCCTATCACAGCAATACCCCAGCCCCTGGTGCCAACTTCTCTCTTAGTTAGGATTTTACCGCTGTGAACAGACACCATGACCACAGCAACCCTGAGAAGGACATTTAATTGGGGCTGGCTTACAGGCTCAGAGGATCAGGCCATTACTATCAAGGTGAGAGCATGGCAGCATCCAGGCAGGCATGGTGCAGGAGAAGCTGAGAGTTCTACATCTTCATCTGAAGGCTGCTACCAGAATACTGGCTTCCAGACAGCTAGGATGAGGATCTTAAAGCCAATGCCCACAGTGACACATCTACTCCAACAAGGTCACATCTACTCCAATAGGGCCACACCTTCTAATAGTGCCACTCCCTGGGCCCGAGCATATACAAACCATCACACAAGAGAATCTCGATATCTTCGGTGCAGTACTGAGGGGCAATTTGAGATTTGGGGAGCTACTAGGTGTTCAGTTTAGATCAACATAGAAGATCGTTAAGGTAGCCCATCTCCACCTCGCCCCTGCGAGTGTACTTCCAAAATGTCCCTTCAGTTCAGGTTTACCCAGCATCCCTAGCTGGTCTAGTTTCATTCTGTTACCTGTGGCAAATACTATGACAAAAAAAAAAAAAAATCAACTTAGGAGAGAGGGAAGGGTTTATTTTACTTATGCTTACAGGCCACCATCCGTTATTGAAGGAAGTCAGGGCAGGAACCCAAGGCTGGAATTTAAACCAAAAGCATGAAGGAATGCTGCTGACTTGCTCACTCTCCGCTCGCCCTCAAACCCATGCCTGGCTAGCTTTCCATAAAGCCCAGAGCCACCCGCCTAGGTGGGAACCCAGGGAAGAGACCAGGCCCTCGTCAATAAATAATCTAGACAAGCCACCATAGACACGACCACCACAGACCAAGCAGACCTAGACAATTCCTCAATCAATGTTCTCCACTCAATGACTCTAGGCTGCCGCAAGCTAAAAATCAAGGCTAAGTAGACACCAGCCACCCTCTGTGCACTGGTCAATTCTGGAGACTCGTGTGGTACCGTGGAAGCCTCACAAGGCTCGGTGCTATAGCTATGGCTATCCCCGCCTTGGTAGGTTGAAAGACTTAGCCATAGCAGGTAGATTCAGCCCATTTGTGTAGAGCTGGGAGCTCGGCCTGAGACCGTGGTCTCAGCCAGTCTGTATCGTGCATCCTCCAGAACACCTGGGTGAAACAGGAGTCATCGGAGCTCATGGTAGCAAAACCCAAGGCCGTTCCAGAGCAGTTCTATTAGTCATTCTATTGGCGGAGAGACATTCCCTTAACTCTGGGTGAGATTCTTCATCTTCAGTCTAAGCCGTGGGCCACCGTGCCTTTCTATGAGGGTTATGGCGAGGTGACACTTTGGACCAGAGGAGGGCTCAGCCCCACAGTTGGCTCCCAGTCTAGTGCCTGATAGGAAGGTCACATTGTATTTAGACAGAGAGAGTTCAGTGCCCCTGGTCAAGCAGTGTAAGCCCCTTAGCTCTTGGCTGCTAGCCTGTCCAATGCTCCGTCTCCATGTCCGCCTAACAATGGAGCCTGGCCTTAAGAGAGTCTGCAGTTGATGCGGTGCCCACTATTTGGCGTTTCTAACCATTTTGGAAGAGGGACCTTTCATTTCTGATGCAAACTGAGTTTCTTGCTTATTTCCTTTCTTACTTCACAGCGTGCTTTGCCCTCTCCCACAACCCCAGTCTGTATTCCCACCAGGACCTGGGGTGGGGGTGGGGTGGGCTCTTGTTAGAGCTCCCTTCATCTTTCCCTACTTGAAACAGATTTTTGCCACAGTGATTTTGTCATAGGGACTCGTCTCACTGGGTACCAGAATATAGACCAAAGCATGAGACTTTTCTTTTCCTTTTTTAAAAAAAATTATCATCATCATCATTTTACATAGGATCTTACATAGCCCAAGCCAGCCTCAAACTCATTATGGAGCTGAAGATACCCTGAGTCTCTGACCCTTCTCCCTCCACTTCCCAAATGTTAGGATTACAGTTATCCCACATCACGTCTGGCTTACTTTAGGGTTCCTTTTGTATATCTCCAAGGTGGTTCTGGGACACAGGTAGAAGGAGCCAGCGCAGCTGTAACGTGGACACATAATGAACAAAAGCCACTGGGGCCCCTTCTGCTTGATGGTGACAGAGGTCTGGGTATGATATTATTATCAGTAGTGGTCAGTGGCGCTTCACTGATCAATCTGCTGAAAGACAACGACCCAAACAGAAAGGCTGGGAACCCTTCCTGGAAGAGATTCAGCCCAACTCTGCAGGAGTCCCTGACAGCCAGTCCTTAAAGCACCAAGAACTGGTTCCTTGACTCAGAGCCCTTTACAGCACTGAGGAGTCTCACCAGGCCCCTCTACAAAGACAAGGAAGGAATGAGGACCTGACTACTAATCCTTTGCAGATGGCCCTCCTGCTGAGGGATCTCGGTCAAGTGACTGTATTTCTGAAGCCTCAATTCCTCATGTACAAAATAAGGCTCTGTGAATAGTAAGAACATTACTAAGCCCTGGACTCAATGGCCAACGCAGGGGGGAAGAGAGAAAGGCCACGGAGCAGCCGGGCTGAGTCTTTTGTCCTGCACAGTCCTGGTTCTCCTCTAAAGAATGTGCGATCTTGGTGGCTGCAGTTTGTATCCTTATAAAACTTTGAACTCTTGTCTGCTGATGTCCTGGAGAGGCAGAATGATTGTATTGTCTGAGATTTGAGGACATCATCCACAAGGCGTACAAAATTAAATTCAAGTATGGACTCCCAGGTGGGCTCAGCCTAAGATCTCCCTGTACACCTTTGCAGTCATTTATCAAGGGGTTTATTGGCAGTAACTCCTTAACATCTGTCACTTGACACCTTTCTTCCCTGTGTGATCGGATCAAACTGACTGGGACAAACCTCATCCCAGTGAAGAGGGACAATTGAGACCAAACCACCAGATGGCTGAGCAGAGAGGTCTTCAGAGAATACAGTTCGGAAACAAGGAGGAGGAGTTGTCAGATCAAAATGAAGTCACACTGTGCACAGTGGCACTGGCCTGTAATCTCAGAGTTTGGGAAAACAAAGCAAGGACATTTATAAATTTGAGGTCGGACCCTGTCTGAAAGCCAGGAACAAGAAAGTACAACGTTACCACCCGATATGGGTACCCAAAGTGACTGAAATTGCCTTCTGACCTCAGATCCTAGTTGCATTCTGTTTGTATCTGTTTCAGATGGAGAAACATCTCAGAAAATTTAAAACTAACTCATAGCTGCTTACTGTACTCTGATGTGTACAATTATGTACCAGGAAGTTCTGTTACTGAGAAGCCATTCTGCTAAATAAGTATGTGTGTTTTGGAAGGATGCTGTCCTCCACGTGGCACGGGACTCAAGTGCATCCATGTTGGAAGAATGGCATCCTCCCCATGGCATGAAGCTCATAAATATGAGTTACTACTAGCCGTGGGGGATTATAGAGGCCAGAAGGGGGGAAGAGCACTTTCATGTGCTGTATTCCGGGCACACCTGTATACTTGGGTGTACACATTAAGAACATCTGCACACACACGTTATTGATCACTTAATAACACATGGCCAAAGGCTGGGAGCATTCCAACTCACTCCTCGTCCTCTGTCAATTTTCAAGGGAAAAATGTAAATGGGTTTCTCTCTTCCCCAAGAACCATAAAGCAGAAATCACAAACCTAGTTCCTGGGAAGTCAGAGCAGGAGGCCTGAGTGAATAAAGGAGACCCAGACACGGCCCTTTCTAAGGTCTGTGTCAAGACTTCTCCCAACAATCTTAGAAGGGGGACTATTAGGGTCTCTTCATTTTACAAGTGAAAAGGTGAAGCTCAGAGAGACTGAGCCACTAACTCCAGGTCACACAGCTGGAGTTGCAGGACCAACGTGAGTAGGACTATACCTTTAACTCATCTTTATACCTTGAACAGCCTGAGCAGAAGCAGTCCACACAGGACCGGTTTGCCTCCTTCAGACGCTGGTAACCAGCTACATAACAGAACGCATGCATATCCAGGCTGGTTTCTGACTGTAAGAGCTTTGCTGAGCTGAAATGCAGCTAGCACGTCCTGAGAATGTGAGCTTTATACATTTTATTCTTTTGGGTCGAGGAGACTGAGCTTGGGCACTGGTCCGGAGCTCCTGCCTCTACTTCCCAAATGCTGTAGTTATAGCCCTGAACCACGGTGCCTGTCCTGAGGACCGCTGACAATGTTTCATTGAAGAGTGATGGCTCGGCATAAAAGCGAACTTTGCTGAGCGTACAGCGGGGACCCTCACTGACCAGTCAGCGTCCTGCTCCCTGAAGCCCCGCCCACATCCCATTCTCAGTCCTAGAAGCCTACCGACCTTTGTGGAGGTCCAGAATGTTGCCTGTTTTGGCGTTCTGTGAAAATGAAATCCCCCTGCGTGTTGTGTTTGCGGCTGGAATTTTCCATTTGGCAGAGCAGTCCTAAGACTTGTCCCTGGGATGAAGGTGTCCACTTGTTACTTGTAAAAATACTTTATTACTATTATTATTGCATGGGGTGGAGGAAGCACGTGTGCAGGCCAGAGGACCACTTTCTGGAGACTGAGGTTCTTTCCAACACACCCCCCCACCCCACCCCTTGCCTGGATCCCAGGGTGGAACTCAGAGCCTCAGCTTGTATAGCAAGTGCTCCACAGACCAAAGTCCCATTCTCCAGCTGACAGACATATTAACCTGTTATGAATATTGCTGTCTTCTGAGCGTGTAAGACAGGTTCTCCTGTGGCCGAGGCTGGCCTTGAACTCCTAATCCTTCTCTGAGTGCTTGAGCTACAGACCTGCACCACCATGTCAAGTTTACTATTGTTTCTTTAAGTTACGAAAACAGAAGGGTTAATTTTGGCTCGTCGGCCTGGAGGTCCAAAGTAGAGGGGCCACATCTAACGCTGGCAAGGCCTTCCTGTAGGCTCACCTCTCCAGGCAGCGCAGATTCACCAAGTGAGCGAGGGAGCGTTCTTGTCAGATTTTAACCCGGAATAGAAATGTCTTTGCATCTCTTGGGAGTGGAGTTGCTAAGCAACCTGGTTTGTGTACTTTTAACTAACTGTGAAAGTACAAAACTTTTCTCCACGGTGGCTGCTTTCATGTTCACAGCCACGATATCGTAGGATCATTTAGGGGGCTTCTTCAAGTGAGAGTTAATTTCTATAGCCCCTTTCTTCTTTAAAGCGGTCATGTAAACATCAGTCTTCCAGGTTTCACCCACTGGGTTGAGAGGAAAAACAAAGAATTCGTGAGCCCTCGTATGAAACAGCCGCCAGCCACACTCCGCAGTCCGGAAACTCAAAATCCTGGAAAGCCCTGCGAAAACGCATTCCACAAAGAACTGGCCCGAGGTCCTGAGAACCAGGCTGATGGACTTGGCAGGTCCCCAGCCCCGCCCACCCCGCTTCAGGAGGCGGGACTTAGCCAAGGAGAGAGAGCGTCTCCAGATGCCCCGCCCACCCAGGGATAGGCTGCTTCTGCGGAGGGCGGAGCTGTAGGGTGGAGCCCAAAGCCTGAGCTCCGCTAGAGAGCCCCGCCCATCCCACGCTCAGCTCCGCTCCGGGGGCGGGCCCTGGAGAGGCTGGGGCGGGGCCTGCCGGGGGGTGGAGCTCCAGGCTCCGGCCCTGCCCACCGCGCTGTGTTGGGACTGGTCCCCGAGTGGGCACACGGTAGCTGCACTCGCGGCGCGCCATGGCCGGGTTGTTGGCGCTGCTTGGCCCGGCAGGAAGAGTGGGCGCCCGGCTGCGGCCCCTGGCCCCTGGGCTCCTGGGAACCGCCACCTCCTGTGCTCCACCGCTCTGGGCCTTGGCCTTGTCCCGCCCGGGTCCGGACGTCCGACTGCTGCGCACGGCCCGCGGGGACTGTCTCAGCCGCCAGGTAAGGCTCCCCAGACCCACTTGGACCCAGATCCCCAAGTGACCGGAGCTCCGTGCCAGGGCCAGCTCCAATGGACAGTTTTTACATTGCACCTGCCCGAAATGGGTCACCTCCAGGGATCCCTTAGTTCTCAGATCCCTAGAATCCGAGAAGAATCTCTTTCAATTAGCAGCCGGAGAAACTGAGGCTGGGAGTGGTATGGTGCGCTGCCCAAGGTCATGGAGTCGCCCGCCGAGCCCCAGTTCCGAAAGCCAGAACAGTGGCGTTACCGAGCCGATCACAAGGGGCCTGAACTCTATATGAACTTCCAATCCGGCCCCTGGAGTTGTTCCTTTTGAAGTTCAGTTCATGCCTGGGCACTAGGCCCAGGAGGCGCGATCACCGGGTACCGGTAAATCTAACGCTTCCCTGTGCGTGTAGCGTCACCCTTTTTATGTAGCTGGCAGAGCAGGCTCAGAGCGGCGGGCAGTCCACCCCGTTTTGTTGTGGTTACTTTCCCCGAGTACTAAGAGTGAAAAGTAGCTTCGTGTTCAGACAGCAGCGCATCTCAAGTGTTTCCAAGGTCTCTTGTAAAAAAGTAGTAGTTTAGAAGTAGTAGATCAGAAGCGTCAAGGTCTGGAGGAGTCATGATGACCACCGCAGGTCTGAGTACTGTCTACTCCTGTGCATTTTCAGTAAGTAGCCAAGGGGATTGGTCCTTTTCCTTGGGTGCCTTGCACAAACATGGACGGACTTCTTCCCTTCTCTCCTGCCTGGCAGACAGGGCACTGGCCTTAGCTCTGCTCCTGAGCACAAGGCAGGATACTCAGAGCATGCCATGCTTCCTGGTGATTCTTCAGGCCACAGCATAGCTTCCCTCTCCTCCAGAAAGTCTTCCCTGACTTCCCCCACTCCCATACTGTCTCTTCTCTGGCACTCAGATCTTTGCTGCCTTCACGATCTGGTTCAACCTCTCACCTTGTTCTGCCACATCAGCCCTGTTGGCAGCCTAACCCTATCCCTAACCCCTAACCTCTAACCCGAACCGCAACCCCTAACCTCTATCCCTAATCCTAACCCTAACCCTTAACCCTAACCACACACTGTGCCCTGACAGGTGTGTGATTACAGCAAGATTAGTCTGGTCCCACGCTCCTAGGATCCATGTCTCTGCTTGCTAAGTCAATCACTTTGATCACATGCTATCCCTTCTCCATGTCTGTAAAATGAGATGTTACTAGGTCATTTCCCAGAGGGTGAGCGTGATAGGAGCTAGCATACTAGCTGGCATCTGGTACGCCATGCCGACACCAGTGATTGCTGTCATCCGTGTCCGTACACACCGCCCAGGGCCTCCAGCACCCAGGCGCCGAGCTTGTACTTCAAAAGATACTCCTTAAGAAGCCAGCTGTGGGGGAAGGGTCTGCCCTGGGACTCAGTCCAGCATTCCCACTCCACCTCCAACCTGCCTGCCTTCACTGGGAGGCCAGCTGGGGTCTCCAAATGTTCTAGACAGTAAATCAAGTGTCTGAGCGACATGCCAAACTCTTGCCTACAGCAAGGACCGCTCTGTGCCAGAGATGGGGACATACAACACACAAGGAGCCTGCCCCTTCATATCTCAGGGTTCAGAGTCACATAGACCAGTGAGTGGAGGCCATTGTGACCCTGGGGAGCAGGACGGGGGAGGAGCTCATATGCAAGTGGCTTGCCGGCTTCCCTTATCTAAAGGGCAGCATCCCTCCTGACTCCATGCTTGTCTTGGTGCGTCTCCGCCCTAGTATTTCACAGTTCGTTCTCCTCTGCTTCCTAAAGTCAGAGTCTCCTTAGAGGTCTGTCTGTCGGTTTGTTGCACTGTCCCCTGCTCTGGAACACTCTGACCCAGAGAAGATACAGAAGGTGCGGTGCTGGGTCTGGGATTGGGCTGTGCTGCCTTTGGCTATGTGCTCGCCACCCCCATCCCCACCCTCACCCCACCCCACCCCTACCCTCACCCCCACCCTTACCCTCACCCCCATCCCCACCCTCACCCCACCCCACCCCCACCCCCACCCTCACCCCCACCCCCCTCCCCATCCCACCCCTACCCTCACCCCCACCCCCACCCCTACCCTCACCCCACCCCTACCCTCACCTCACCCCCACCCCCACCCCTACCCTCACCCCACCCCCACCCCCACCCCTACCCTCACCCCACCCCCACCCCTTGGGCTTTGCAGATCCTCTGTTATTCCGGGGATATTGTGAGGACTGCATGAACTAAGTTTTTCCTGGCATTCAGAACGCTGCCCGATACAAAGTCTGGCACATGCGGTGCTTATCAAACAAATGGGAGCAAGTGCCACCACGTGATTGGTGCGATCGGCCTTCCTGCCCCTTTTCTAATATGGCTTCCTCTGGTTGTTTCCAACCAGGCCGGCCTTCAACTCGATAGGCTTGAACTTCTGATCCTCCTGCCTCCACCTCCAAAGGGCTGGAACTATAGGTTTACGCCACCAAGCTGGGTTTATACTGTGGTAGAGGAAAAAACGAAAGCTTGGCACATGCTAGACACTCTGCCACTGAGATGCGTCCCCGCCGGAGCACTCTGAGGTCAGTGTGTCAGTGTCACACACTGAGGGAAGTCCAAAGCCCCTGCAGGTCGCAAACAGCAATCCTTCCTGAGGGAAGAGTGTCTACCACTGCCCTATTGCTTGCAAGAGTCTCTCGAAAATCCCTTTGCTTTAGCTTCTTTAAATCCCTCTCGGTCTTGGAAGAAAAATGCATGGTCTTTCGTGTCCTGCAAGAGTCCTTACAGGAGAGGCTTTTCCAGAACATTCTGGTTCTGGTTTCTGAAGAAAAGCCGCCACTGCTTTCTTTTATTGGCCAGCCCACTCTCCCCTCCTTGAGGCCCACACTCGCCTGCTGAGAAGCTTGCAGGGGCTCTGGTTCTTTCTGATAAGCAGTTCCCTCCCCCGGGCTGCAGATGGGGCGGCCGAGCTGATAAGCCAATCTGCAGACCCTCCCAGTGCCTGCACCTCCGCTGGGCCAGGGTCAGTCGAAAGCCCATTGACACTCGGCCCAGGCAATCTCAGTCATGGCCCAGCGCAGCCACAGCCGTCTCTGCTGAGGCCCCCATTGTCTCATACTCTCAGATTTGGCAAAAGGCCTTCTGGCCCAGAAAGGAGACTAGAAAGGCAGCCAGACTTCCAGCTGGAAAAGAAACAGCAGCTTCCACCAGGCTGGAGGAGCAAACATGAGGGCCAGACATTTGTTTGTTTTAGAGAGGGGAGAAGGCTGGAGAGATGGTCCTATGATTTAGAGCCCTGGCTGCTCTTGCAGAGGACCTGGGTTCAATTCTCATCACCCACAGGACAGCTCACAACTGCCTGTAACTCCAGTTCCAGGGAGGCCTTCTGGTGCATAGATATACATACATGGAAATAAACACCCATACCCATAAAATAAATAAATATTAAAATTAGAGAGGGGAGCCTTGAAAAGCCTAATGGGATACTGTTTGATTAGGAAGGCTACAGTGGAGGGACTCTTGAAGGAGGTAACATCTGCATTTCCACCCGACCTGAGGGATGGACACATACACACTCCATGCCTGTAGCACATCCTGCTTTAGCAGGGTCAGCACAGAGGCCAGATGAGCCAGGGCTTTCTTCTCTAAACTTAGTGAAAACTTTCCAGAAATGATGACAAGGCCCAGCCCTCAGGCCTTTTCCCGGATCTGCAAAAATCAAAGTTGGGCTCACAGGTCGAGGTACAAACAGAAGAGCCCTCTAGGGACTCAGCAGCCACAGAAAGCAACAGTTGTGCACCCGGGGCTGGCGAGGGACACCCGAGGGTGCTGAGCCTTATCCCACAGGTCGGAAGTGAGGACCCAGAGCCGCAGCAAGTGGCTGCCACAACGGGTAAAGATAAACCCTGTGGTCACCTGCAGCGGGACACACAGATGACTGTGTAGGTACAGTTTGGGAACTGCTGTGCAAAACACAGGGCCATTTCCTTCTCAGAAGGGGAGTCCCGTCCCATCCTGAGGATCCTGTCGTGCCCATTTCCTTGCTTTTGCAGAGTTGCTCAGGGGCAAAATCAGGGAGTAATCTGCCCAGCTGCAGGATCAATAACCAGAGGTGGCATCAAGAGCCAAAGACTCAAAAAATCCTTTGGTCAAACGCATTCTCTCGCGGAGGTGTGTTTTGTCTAATCCAAGTGTGGCTGGGATCTCTGCTGTCTGTCCCAAACTTCTGCAGACTTGGCAGATGACCCTGTGCATGGTAAGATCACCCCACATGACCAGCAAGATGGCTTGGCGGGTACACTTCTTGCCTTGCACACCTGGCAACCCTAAGCTCAGTTCCTGGTTCCCGCTGTGTGGTTTGAATGAGGATGTCCCCTTAGGCTCGGGCATTTGAACACTTGGTCCCGGTTGGTGGCACTATTTGGGGAGTTGCGGCCTTTCAGTGGGTGTGGCCTTTGGGTTTGTGTTCCTCCCCACATCCAGCTTGTTCTATGCTCCCCCCTCCCACCACCAAGCCTGCCACTTGCTGCCTATCCCCCCCCCCCCCAGGATGGATTCATCATCTGTCTGGAACCGTGGGCCAAAATGAAGTCTCACAGCTCGCTTTTGGCCACGGTGTTTTATCACAGCAGCAGAAAAGCAAATAATACACAGACACAAAGGTGAGGGAAGAGAATCCACTCTACAGAGTCGTCCTTTAACTCCATGTACATACTGCGCCGTGCGTGCCTGTGTGCACATGTACACACACACACAAAGATGGCTACAGTGTGGCTAATTTCTTTCCACACTCTGATCAGTATTTTGTCCAGGAATCGGCCTGCCCTACCGTGTTTCCTGTCTCAGTGAAGGCGCGTGGTTTTGGAGCTCCCTCCAGTTCCAGCCCTACTCCCCTCTTGGGGTCATGCGGACCTGGACTCAGATGGTCTGAGCGGCCACGTTAGCCACTTTTCTCATTTCTGTGACCTGATATTGTGTAGAAGCAACACCAGGAAGGACAGGCCCATCGTGGCCCAGGCTTGGAGACTATTCCATCTTGGTGATGTCATGGGGCAGGGGCCAGGGACAGCCGTCCAATTGCATCTGCAGTCAGAATGCAGGGAGGTATTCATGCTGGTACTCCGTTCGCTTTCTTTTCGTATTCAGCACCAGAGCCCTGCCCAGGGAATGGTGCCTTCTATGTTCATGGTGGGTCTTCCCTCCTCCGTTAACCCCCTCACAGACCTACCTAGAGGTGTCTCCTAAAGTTATTCTAATCAGGCATCACACTTCTGGCCTTGATAACAAGCCTGTGTCGCTCCTCTGGTGCTCAACACATTTATTAGCTCCCTTGCTAGAGGTCAGAAGTCCAAACCTTGCCTCAGTGGGCTAAGGCCAAGGCGACAGCAGGAGTCCTGCTTCCTGAGGTTCTGGGGCAGAATCCACTGTCCTACCTTTTTGCAGCTTCTAACAGCCTCCTGCCACACCCCTGGCCACACCCACATATCAGTTAGCCTGCAGTACAGCATCTTCAGGCACCTGCTAACACCTCCTCCCCTTGGATTCCAACTCCTGCCCACTGCTTTCCCTTCTAAGGACCCTTCTATGTTTTCATTGGACCCACCCAGTAAAACCCAAGTTCCCATTCCCATCCCAACATCCATGGTCAAGTCCTTCTGTGCTAGGAGATGACCTGGGCATCTCCCAGGCCATTGTTCTGCTGACCTAGCCTGGCTTAGTGGGAGTGGTGGGAATTGACATCCCAGTAGGTAGGCAGGGGTTCACAGGTCAGATCAGGGTAAAGGCCAGTGGCAGCTGCCAACCTCCCCTCCCCTTCCTTGGTCTGCGTACAGGAGCCCAACAGAACCACTGAGCCAGGAAGCAGCGGTGCCTCGGGAACAGAGAAAAAGCTAAGCAAATCGCAGCAGCTGAAGAAGGTTTTCCAAGAATACGGGGCCGTGGGCGTGTCGCTGCACATCGCCATCTCGCTGGTCTCCTTGGGGATATTTTACACAGTTGTTTCCAGGTACAGTTTTCTTCGGTGTTCATTATTGTCTGTGGCTGGAGGTGGTAGCTCACACCTGTGAGAGCTTGGGACGTTGAGACCAAAAATTCCAAGGCAACCTGGGCTTCAACATGAGGCGCGTCTACACATAATGGAAGGGAGGGAGCGAGGGAGGGAGGGAAGGCGGGAAGGCGGGCATGCTAGGGGTACAGCCCAGTCGGTACAATCACAAAGCCCTGAGTTCCATTCCTCAAACAGCATCAGCCACACCCATAATCCCAGCGTTCAGAAGGTGGAGTCAGGAGGGTCATAGTTCCAGATCACCTTTGGTGACATAGAATTTGAGCCAGCTTGGGCTCCGTGAGATCCTGTCTTAAAAGCATTCTTTTGGTTTTTTGTTTTTGTTTTCGTTTGTTTTCCGGCTGTAACCTAAGCTAACATGGGTGAATTTTGTTATTGCTATTGGTTTTTTTTTTGATTGGGTTTTTTTTTTTTTTTTTTTGGTGTGTGTCTCATTTGCTGAAACCAACTATTCATCCAGTCCCTTGTATTATTTTGTGTTTTAAAAATATAGATGGCTCAGCAGGTTAAATGCTTGCCACACAAGCCTGACTGCCCGGGTTTCGGCCCTAGAACTCACAGTGGAAGGAACTGACTCCTGACCTCTGACCTCTGTTGCCCTCTGACCTACACACACACACACACACACACACACAAACACACACACACACCCATGGTGCACGCATTTCCCACTCACATGATAATCATAAGTTTTTTTTGTTTTTTCTTTTAAGAAAAAGTGAAAATACTGTTAACCTAGACAAATCAACTTCTTCCTTTAATCCATGCTGTGTTTTGTCTCTCTCTCTCTCTCTCTCTCTCCCCGCCCATCCTCCACCCCCAGCGGCATAGACATGTCTGCGGTCCTGCTTAAGATCGGCTTTAAAGAGTCGCTGGTGCAGTCCAAAATGGCGGCAGGCACCAGCACGTTCGTGGTGGCCTACGCCATCCACAAGCTCTTTGCACCGGTGAGGGTCAGCATCACCCTGGTCTCCGTGCCCTTCGTCGTCAGATATTTCCGCAGCGTCGGGCTCTTTAAACCTCCAGCCACCAAGCCTTGAAGCCAGTTTCATCCGATCTGCCGGATTTGGGGTTGTTTGCAAGGTGGTTTTCTTTTTGGTTGGGGGGAAAGGGAGGGACAGAGGCTAATTGCTACGCCCCCTATGGGTTGGTTTTGCTTTGACCAGCAAACAGCTGGTGTTTTAGTTTACTCCTCTTCTTCTTCTTCTTCTTCTTCTTCTTCTTCTTCTTCTTCTTCTTCTTCTTCTTCAATGCTGTTCCTCATGTACGTGACTTAAAATGTCACCGAGGCATCAAAATGAGTTGACAGCCAGGCCTGGTGGCACAGGCCAGTAAAGCCAGCTGCTCTGGAGGCTGAGACAGGAGGATCTCAAATTCAAGCCTACTTGAGCTACTTAGTTTAGGGTCAGCTTAACAATGTATAAGCCTGTGTCTTGTTCACCAGTGAAGAGAGGGCTGAGGCCATTAGTCACCCGGCCTGGAAGGCGGGTGAAATGCAATTCCCAGCACACAGTGAGACTGCCTACAGATGGTTCCTCTAGATCAGTGGGGCAGAAGTGCCGTCTGCAAAGCCCCCTGGGGGGGGGGCTAGCCTGTGCTCAGGTTTTTGAAGAGCAGCGACTACCGCGCTCGCTAGCTTCTCAAGCCCTGCCTGCCCTGATCTGCTCCTGGCTGCAGCCTGCAGTTTAATATGCAGTATTCAGCAGACAGCGGCCAGCGCGACAATCAGAGAGGCGAAAATTAACAGTCCATAATCATGTCCCACATTAACATCAAGCCCTTGACATCCACGGCGCTCGATTGTCTCTCGGGCTTCATCAGCCCCAGAGCGCCTTGGAGACTGGATGGGCGGGGCGCTACGGCTGACGTTTCATAGATACTGGGCGGTGGTGTTTGTAAAATACAGAACTGCTACCCAGTTGTAATGTCATCACTGGGCTCCTGATGCCCATATTCTGGGGACCTCAGATACTGACAAGGAAGCTAAAAGCATCCTAGCTCCCTTAGACAATCTACTTAACCCTCTGAAACTTGAGGCATTCCAGACCTGATATGTTTACAGTGTATCATTGGATTTTTTGTAATTGAATTAATCAGATGCGTAAAATATTTGTACCACTTTCTAGAGGGGGGCAGGGGGAAAGGAAAATTATTGCTTGTTCTAACTGTAAAGAAACCAAAAAATGCTGGGGAGAAGAGAGATGTCTTAATTAGGGTTCTATTGCTGTGATGAAACAACATGACCAGACTCACAGTTCCATATAACAGTTCATCAAAAACAGGGCGGGCAGGACCCCGGAGGCAGGAGCTGTCGCAGAGGCCATGGAGGGGCGCCGCTCACTGGCTTGCGCAGCCTTTCTTTCTAACAGAACCCAGGACCACCAGCTCATGGGCGGCAGCGCTTCTCAACTTGTGAGTTGCGACTCCTTTGCCAAACCTCTAGATTCAAAACAGTAGTGAAATTAATTATGAAGTAGCAGTGAAAACAACCTTATGGTTGGGGGCCACCACAACATGGGGGACTGTATTAAAGGGTCACTGCATCAGGAAGGTTGGGACTTGCTGGTGTAGAAGGGAGGTTAGAATAGAAATTCAAACCGAGGCTCAAACTGAGGCTGCCTCCTCCAGGAAGCCAGAACAGACAGATGACCAGGAATTGGCTCCGGGACTCAAGCCTCCCTCTGGGCAGGCTGACTCGGGGGGCACTTGTTCTGTCGGACCCAAAGGAAACTCCATTCCCTCAAGGCAACCCAAATATCCCGAATCCGGTTCACCAGACTATAGGATTGCTGCTGGTTAGATAAAGAGAGCATTCCTCAGGACTGGTGAAACTGGTTCTCTAGCAAATGGTGTCATTTCTCTTGGCAGAAGGGACATGTGGCTCTCCCACTAATACATACCTGTGGCACATGATAGCATACCGAAGGGCATGCTGGTATCCTAAGAACCTGATACACACCCCAGTGTTCTAACCCTTCTACCCTAGATTGCCCCCACCTCACAGGCTTCCCTTCCCCCAACTGTTCTCCGCCCTCTTAGCTTCTGCTGCACTCTATTCCCTGTCCTGTGCTAGTTTCCCCTCCATCTCACGGCTACCCCTGGCCATGTCCAGTCCACTCTCTCTGAACTCTCCCAGGTGCCTCTGGCTGTGCTCTCCTATCTATAATAAGAACCTCCCGCAACCACACCAAGTCGGTCTATAGTTCTCCCCGCTGGGAGCTAGTGTTTGAACTTTGAAGTCTGCTCAGCTGCATGGTGGGAAGGACTGTGTTTGTTCGTTTTTTTCTTGCTCACAATTGCTTTTAAATTACATTGACAGCCAGGAGACAAAGGAGAGAACTGTTAACTAGCAGAATGCCTTTGGCAGAGCTCTGGCTGACAGTCTCTTAGCCCACGGTTACCCGAGCCTTTTGTCTCAGTTAACATTTAAAGGAGTTTTTTTTGTGTGTGTGTGTGAGACAAATTCTCCATTCGTGAGATCTCTGAAGTGGGGTTGTCTTATTTTCCTTAGTACATACAGTCCACTGCCAAAAAGCTTTCACTGATTTCAAATCAGGATGTATTACAGAAACTAATTCCAAGGGCGTCCACTAGTGGCAGGCGGACTGGGCGGGGCCTCGCCGTCATGCCTGTGTTCAAACAGCCATGTTGGCTTCAGGCTCTGAATGCTCAACCCAGCTGCTCCCTCGTTCCGGTTCCTACGTAACCTCTGTGCAAAGAAACACATTGAAAGCAGCCATAAAACTGGTCCTACCCACAGCCATGTATCTTCCAAACCTAACCCCGCTCCCAGGCCCGTACCCAGCAGCCAGAACACAGAAGAGTTGAGGCTTAGCAACTAAGGCACCAGCAAGACTCGCAGATCTGCTCCTACCCCTGTCTCCTCTAAGTGGAACAGGAGCAAGGAAACTTTATAAAGATGGAAGTCATTGTGTATCTCTGGTTTTTTAAGCAGACCAAGTGATCGGCTTAGAGTCTGTGGAACAAATAAAAATCTTTGTCAAAGTATGTGGTCTGTCATCTGGTAAGCCACCACTGCTGCCAGGCAGGGAGAGTGCCCTGGAAATGTGGCACAAATCTGCAGAATTAATAGCGTGAGCTGTAGGAGGCGGGTCCGAGCTCACCTTGCTTCCCTGTATTACATCTCACTTACCTGCAGCTTGGGTGGACAGTGACAGCGATATTGCTACTTCAAAGCTGGTTAGCTCAGCACAGGACTGGGACCAAAGGCCTCTTGTCCCTTCCACTAGGGCATGTTCTCAAGTTCCTGATGGTGGTCCAGCTGATGACATTTCACCTGGCCACTTGCATTTCCGGTCATCTGACACCTAGTGTCCCAAGTTGGCCGCGAAGGCCTGTTTCTCTGATTCCACGTTCCCCCTGTGGTTGATGGACAGATGGTACTGACCGCTGGGAACTCTGTTGGGAGCATATCCAGCAGGCCAGAAAAGCGCCACAGCTGCTCATGTAGCCAACAGGAAGAGATGCTCAAATGAGTACCATGCGCTCCAGGTAGATGGTATACAGTTATATATTTAACAAGTTTGCATACATGACAGAACTCCAACATAAAAAACAACCTGTAACATGCAGAAACACCTGAGTCAGGTCAAGACAGAGGTGGGGCACAGGCTCCCAAATAGTGGTTGAAGATCCGAAGCCCACCGGGCTTCAGAAGGCTGAGAACAAGAGGGCCCTGATGGGTGCCACTTAAAAACAAAGTCTATACAACTCTTTATTTTGACACTTAAAAGATTACATTTCCATTCCAACAGTTTCCCCAGGCCTGGCGACCTAATAAGTTACACACACACACTGGCACTTGAAGGCTATGATGCAGGTGATCAGGTGATCACCGGTAACTTTCCCACAGTGAGACCCTCACAAGACACCTTGGGGCATAGGCTGGGGGGACAGCTGCAGTGGAACCTTCCCTCCAGATTACTAAATCAGGACAAGCAGCATGGTTCCTGAGGGCTGGGCAACAGGAGGGGCTTCCTGGATGCAGGCCAAGGACTAGTTGCTCAGCAAGGCACCCTGAGGGCAGCGATGGTGGTCCGGGTGGACGGGCGGCTTCAATGGGGCGTTTCTCACAGTTGCACGGTGCCCATGGCTCAGGATTCCCTAAGATGATTTGCTAGTTGGCTCTTTGCTACTGAGGCCAGCTGGAGGTTTGGAGGAATTAGCTTTGATCCAAGGGTGTTCAAGGACTTCTGCTAGTGTTAGCCTTTGGCTTGAGTTGTGTTTTAACAGTCTTGAAATGAGGTCCCTGGCTCCCTCCGTCACAAAGTCAGGGAAAGTGAATTCAACCTGCAGAATAAATGATAAGCCAACACAAACGTGGGTCAGAGGTGAAGACGAATAAACACCAGCTCTCGGCAGAAGCCTGACAGCAGCTGCAGCTCACCCGTGATATCCTTCTGTAGGTCTCCTGGTAAGTGTGTGCCTCGAAGGGAGGCATCCCCACTAGGAACTCATAGCACAGAACACCTAGGCTCCAGAGGTCCACCTTCTCATCATGCATCCGGCCTTCAATCATCTCTGGGGGCAGGTAGTCCAGGGTGCCACACAGCGTGGTTCTCCTAAAACACAGAGGCTGGGGTTGACACAGACACACTACGTGGTGACGTGATGTGAGCGCCATGGCAGGCCAGCGCTCTCAGACAGGCGCCACCTAAATGGTCAGGGGGAAGCGTGTAAGAACACACCCTAGCCAACAAACTTCCCCCAGACCCACCCAGCTCCAGAACCTCTTAGGAAATCCAGAGAAAATGGTAACTCCTCTCATCCCACTAACACCGTAGAGGCCGAGGCAGGACAGAATTCTGGAGGCCAGTCTGGGCCTTGAAGCAAGATGACATCTCAGAAAACAAAGACAAAGCTGCTCTACACTGCTTGCTCTGTAAATACATCCTGGGGTTCCGCGTGAGCTCTCAGTGACATCGCCACCATTTTAGGCTTGGTACATTGTAGTTCCAGCATCCGGTAGGATGTGGCAGGAGGGTTGACAAAGGTTCACAGCCAACCTGGGCTACAGCGTGAAATTATTTCATTTATGGGGGGATAGGAAAGGAAAGTCTTGGAAAGGGAAGAGTCTACGAGATGAAAGAGGCAGCCGTGCACTTCACGGAACCTCGCTGGGCTCTTCAGCACTTTGGCGGTTTGGTTTAGGGTCTAAAGGTTTTCTTTTTATTTTACGACGCATGGGTAGCTGGAGTTACAGATGTTGTGAGCCACTGTGGGGTGCTGGGAACTGAATCCAGGTCCTCTGCAAAAGCCTCCAGTGCTCCCAGCAGCTGAGCCATCTTCCCACCTTGTTTTTTTTAAGTGTCTTGCTATATATACAGCCCGGACTCTACTCCAAGCAGGCACTCTCTGGCCCCAGCCCTCCAGCTGCTGCTGGGATTACAGGCGTCCACCCCCACGCCCGACTGAGTTGTTTTTAGACAGTCTAACCAGTTGAGATCCTTCCCTCTCTCAGCCTCTCAGGTGCTGGGGTTAAAGGACACATCAGCACACAGGGCTTGGTTATGTTTCCCTCTTACCTTCCATAGAGAGGACAGAGAGGGTGTGTGTGTGTGTGCGCTTATGGCCGCTTTTACTTAAAGAGTACCGATTTTAAAGCAGCTATAAGACTTCATGGACAGCTGGAGAAATCAGAGTGTGGACTGAATATTACCCACTAAGAATTACACGACCCTTCTTGGAGGTCACAATGGTGTCTGACTGTGCAGAGCACAATCCCTGTCTTAGGGATGCACACTGAGACATCACATCGTGATGACAAAACTGACTTTAAATGTCCACAACGCTATCACCAGTGCCCAGGGCTCTAGGGAGGCACCGTGGGCCTCTGTGCCCAGGGCTCTAGGGAGGCACCGTGGGCCTCTGTGCCCAGGGCTCTAGGGAGGCACCGTGGGCCTCTGTGCCCAGGGCTCTAGGGAGGCACCGTGGGCCTCTGTGCCCAGGGCTCTAGGGAGGCACCGTGGGCCTCTGTGCCCAGGGCTCTAGGGAGGCACCGTGGGCCTCTGTGCCCAGGGCTCTAGGGAGGCACCGTGGGCCTCTGTGCCCAGGGCTCTAGGGAGGCACCGTGGGCCTCTGTGCCCAGGGCTCTAGGGAGGCACTGTGGGCCTCTGTGCCACCATCTCCAACTCGGCATTTTCTATCCATTTGGGTTTTGAAAATGAAAGCTGGAACCAACCAGGAACAGCCAATGGGGACTACTGTAGGATTCCCAAAGGATGGTCCCCAGTAACCAGGCAGCTATGGTGGGACTGAATTTGAAGCTATTAGAGTAGCTGACAAGATTCACACCTTTGATTCCCCCTGAAACCTGCAAGCTGGGTCTCACCCTGATGCCGCCACTAGACAGGTGACAGTCCTGCTTACACACAGCCCCATGACACTCTGGTGTTTGTGTCACTGGGTAACATGAGCTACAACAACAGCCTGCCACAGTACTGCTGGAGATAAACAGCTGACCTTAAACTGCACAATTTTTTTAAGAAAACAGGCTGTAAATTTTTTTAAACTACTTCTTTGCATGTTTGCACTCTGTGTGTGTGTGTGTGTGTGTGTGTGTACTTCAAAGAGCAAGGCTGGAGGACAGCTTGGCAGGCCAGTTCCTCCCTCCACCAAATAGGTGCCAGGTCTTGAACAAACACCCTTACCCTTTTAGCTTTCTCATCCGGTTTCAACAGGCTCTTAAAAGACATTGTCTGGTAATATTTAAAAAGTAATCCCCAAGGAAACCAGGAAAGGGGATAACATTTAAAATGTAAATAAAGAAAATATCTAATTAAAAAAAAGAAAGAAAAAAAAACTAGTCCCCAAGCCGGGGGCTAATGGCACACGCTGTTTCCCAGCACTCGGGAGGCAGAGGCAGAGTCAGGCAAATTTCTGTGAGTTCAAGGCTAGCCCAGTCTACAAAGCAAGTTCAGGACAGCCAGTGCTACACACACACACCTGATTCAAAAAGAGCAAACTGGCAACACCTTGACAACAGATGCACACACACTACTTTAAAGACACCCATTCCAATGAGCTATCAAAGTCGTTCAAACCCAAAGTCAACTTTCAGATTTGAAAATGTGCCTACTTTTGAACATTAGATAATGACTTTGTTTGATCTGTAAAGGGAACCTTTACAGCCACTGACAAAGCAGCAGGAGAGCTCCCCCCCCCAAGCTGCACCCACACCACTGTGGTACTGAAGTTCCAATCAACTGGTGCCCAGCTCCGCTCCTACCCACTCCCCCACACCTGTGTCCATCAACCATCAGCCACATGTCCAAGGTCATCACCTTCTTCCACACCTGTGTCCATCAACCATCAGCCACATGTCCAAGGTCAATCGCCCTCTTCCACACCCGTGTCCATCAACCATTAGCCACATGTCCAAGGTCATCACCCTCTTCCACACCTGTGTCCATCAACCATCAGCCACATGTCCAAGGTCATCACCCTCTTCCACACCTGTGTCCATCAACTATCAGCCACATGTCCAGGGTCATTGCCCTCTTCCATAGCCTCTAAGGATACCCAGCATTCATGAGCCAGAGCGACAGAGCCCAGGTCACAGAAAGAACTTTATCAGGTCTAAATGGATCCAGTGTTCCTAGGTCAGCCAAGACCTACCTCTTAGACTAGCATTCGGCTAATGCATTGCTTGCACGCACACACGCGCGCGCACACACACACACCCCGCCCAGCTCCCCCAGGGCTTCTGCTGGAATCCCATACCTGGAAGACGGAGCATGTACAGACCACCCGAAGTCTGCAATCTTCAACTCTCCGTTCGAGCCAAGCAGCAAGTTCTCTGGCTTAATGTCTCTGTGGATCACTCTCTTCGAATGACAGTAAGACAGAGCGTTTGCCAACTCAGTGATGTACTGTTGGGAGAGAGCACAGGAGGCCTAGGGCTTAGGTTTATGTAAGGCCGTCAGGCAACTGAAAGGTGACCCAACACAAACTAACGTGTTTCTTTCCAGGTCTTGAGGCAAGCACCGCAGAACATGGGTGAGTCTGTGAACACCCGCTGCAGACTGGCAGCCCCACGCAGGACTCAGCTCACAGGAGTAACGGAATCTTGAGAGCCTGGCAGGGAAGGCACTGGCTGTGAGCTGGACCGACAGAACCGCACAGCTATCGATAGGAACAGCTAAGCAATATTTCGACATCCTAACGGCCCTGACCAGGCGCAGACCTTGAGTTCCCACAGCCTCCAACAGCTGAAGAATCTACTGCCAGCCCAGTCTGCTCTGCAGGCCGTAACAGGATACTCGGGATAACTATGGCGCATGCCTTTAATCCCAGCACTTGGGAGGCAGAGGCAGGCGGATTTCTGAGTTCGAGACCAGCCTGGTCTACAGAGTGAGTTCTAAGATAGCCAGGGCTACACAGAGAAACTGTCTTGAAAAACAAAAAAACAAAACAAAAACAACAAAAAAATCTATATGAAAAGGAAGTAGACAAAGATGGAAAGGCATTTTCCAGCAAACCTGTCTTTCTATTTGATCCCGCTGAGCCTCCCCAGGCCTGGGGTAGCCCGGATTCAGTGGTGGCCACTTACTGAGCACACACAAGCATTCAGCCGAGTGTTTATTAATTGGCAAGAAAAAAAAAACTGCTTTCCCAAAAGGAAAAGAAGACCAGACTTTGATATTGTTATTTTTATGAAGCATCCATCACCCGTTTCAATGTTTTAGAAACATTCTTCTCCATCATCCTTCTGATTGGTTTAATAAAGAACTCAACGGCCTATGGCAAAGGAGGAAAGGATAGGCGGGACTTCCGGGCAGAGAGAGGAACCCAAGTGAGGGGAATCATGAGCCAGAAGAAGAGGAAGAAATAGGCACGGGGACTGGCGGTATAGCAGAGAGGGGAGGAGCCATGCGGCAGAACGCAGACTAGTATAAATGGGCTCACATAAGCTATACAAGCTAGTCAGAGCATGCTTAAGCTAAGGCCAAGCTGTTGTATTAGTAAAGTCTCCATGTCATTACTTGGGCGGCTGGCTGGTCAAGATAGTCCAGTGATATGATTTCTTATTAATAACTAATTATAGAAAATGATTAGTGGGGGTGGCAGTACGTCAGGCGGGCATGATGACAGCCTTGAATTCCAGCATATAGGAAGCAGACAGGGTTTGAAAAAGAAAAAAAGAACTGCTGTGCTTTAAGGACAGAGGCCACAAACTGCCTTGAGAAGGGAGGAGGGGAGACTGCGACTGGGAGGAGACGTTTGCAGGACAGGAGCTAAGGGAACTACAATACAGCAATGGGAAAAAGAGATACACAGGCATCTAATGACAGACACAAATGGCAAATAGCCAATGTCACATGCCACTGGAAACCACAGACCATCAGAGAGATGACTAACCCACCCTGTCAGAACCACTGATGTGCAAATTCATGGTGACAAATGCCGAGGAGTGCTGGTGTGGAATACCTAACTGCCACGGCTGACCGCCGTGAGACACACATACACGCTGGGGTGCAGTGTACGGTGAAGCTCAAGAAGAGGGGTGTCCACAATCCCCACATACAACGGACGAGCTCAAGACAGGTGAATACTGACCGCTAAACAAACACGCCCAAGCCCCATACATTCTCCCCAGCTGAAGACCTAGAACCAACGACAGCCAGAGTTCCCAGAAGACCTCAGTTCCCAGTAACAATCTCCAACGAAGGAGCCAAGATCCTCGAGGAAGAAAGAAATGGCTGCTTCTAGGACCAGGCCTGGAAGTAAAGATGAGGCCAAGTACCCGGCACCAGAATGAAAGCACACACAGCCCGAAGCCCGGCAGGGCGCCCAGGAGACAACACTGGAACAACAAAATAAAGTAGCACAGGCGAAACATAAAACAAGTCCTCTGCATTTTACTTTAGAAGACAGGAGAGACTGGTTACGCTTTCAGAGGACACAGGTTCAGTTCCCAGCTCCTATCTGGATGTTTACAACCATCTGAAACTCTAGTTCCAGGGACTCAGACGCCCTGCTCTGGCCTCTGTGCACAGAGAAAAATGCAAGCAAAATATCCACGTGGATAAAATAAAGCTAAGAGACACCAACAGGAGGAGCGAGCAATCTCCCAGCATACGGCGCCAAATAAGTCCCATTCCATTCTCTCCTCAGGGGGAGCAAGCTTACTAGCTCTGAGTGTTCAGCGTGGGAAGCGGGACACCCAAGGCACAGGACACTAGCCTGCTACCTAACGAGCGGTCACTATATGGAATGCACAGTGGTGACGTGACAAAACCGCACTTTAAACCGAGATCAGTACCTACACCCTTTCTAGTCACAAAGAACACAACACAGAAGCACTCTGAAGAAAAGTGCGGGCTTCTGCACGCCAGTCATGCACCGTATTACTTAGTTATAAAGAAAGTATAAGAGAAAAAATGTTCAAGCAAGAAATTATGTTCAAGTAAACACACACACACACACACACACACACACCCTGATGACTCGGTATATCGGCAACTAAGCTGCCTTGGCTTTCTTCTGTTTCCAATATTTGATCCTATGATGCCCTTTCCATGAAGACAGAGCGACTCCAGCATAAAGAAGGTGCGTTAGGAAGAGGGCGAGGGGAGAGTGGGCACTTACAGTGGCTGTTCTCTGCTCGTCAAACTTGGAGAGCTTTTGAAGCTCTCTGTAGACTGTTCCGAGGGGTGCATATTCTAGAATCAGATAAACCCGGGTGGCGTCATGGAAATACCCGTACAGCCTGAGGATGTTGGGGTGCCTGCAACAAAGAACAAAGACTGTGACACTTGGCTTCAAAGTCAGCTCAGCATGGACGGCTGACCCCTCAAGAAATAAAGACAATGGTGTCACAGAGCACACACGAGGTCAGAACGCAGATCTGAGCCCAGCCGAGGAGACGACACCTTAAACATCTCCACGCATGGATTTCAGAACAGAAGCTGATCGGGTTTAGTTCTCACTGCTCCTCTCAGCCATCTTTATTCTTAGTGGGAAAGGATGTGTCTGCTGACAGCTAGCTCGCTCTCTCTCTCTCTCTCTCTCTCTCTCTCTCTCTCTCTCTCTCTCTGCTTCTGTGAAGGAGCACACACAACCAGGCAGACAGGGTGGCAGTCGGCAGGTGCCAGGCAGCACCACTCGCTGCCCCAGTCCCCATCCTGCCCTGCCAGAGCTTTGGGATTGGCATCTGTGTCAAACTTGGAAACACTGAAAGCAAAAGGGGAAACCAATGCCACCAACCCATCCAGCGTCTTCCTCAGATCTCCTCCTGATGAAAACGCTGCTCGCTTTAAGCCCTTGAGCAATGTTCCCTGAGGGCCACGTCACCCGTGTCTATGGGGAGGGGCACTGTCGGGCGGCTTCCCGGCTCCTCCAGCAGGAGGAACACTCACCGTAGGTGCGACTGGATCTCCACTTCTCTCCTAAGCTGGTGCTCCACCCCGGCCTTCTCCAGCTGTATTTTAAACAGCACCTTAAGGGCCAGGATGAACTTGCTTTGCTTCTCTCTTGCCAAATAGACATTTCCAAACTTCCCTTTCCCCAGTGGGCGGCCAATGTCAAAGTCTTCCAAAGTCCACTGCCTTCTACAGAGGAACAATTAAAATAAGAACTCACTAACCGTGGCTCGTAGCCATGCCAACGAGCAGTCAACCTGGTCATGCCCAGACAACGCTCAGTGCCCGCCCCCAGCGAGCATCAGCCCACACCCACCAGAACGGACACAAGCTTTAGAGCCCAGCTTTCCCAGGTCCCAGCAGCACACTGCTTCAGGACAGACTGACTGACAACCCTCACCACCGCAGGACAGCAACAGTACTGGACAACAGTACTGGACAAGACACCCTTTCAGGACCATGTAGGGACCTCCTCCCTGCATCCACGCCCTGCCCCCCGCAACCCCCAGAGAAGCTAACAGGCTGTGGAGTGGAGTCACTCTGGTGGGAAACAGAGCCACCGTCACTGGTGGGAGCAGGGAAGAGCCAACAGGTCATTCCAAATCGCTACCCAAATTGTGTACAAGTTCATGGAATTATAGCATCTTTTGGCATGCGATTTTTTTTTAACTACTTTTTAAAATAAAGTTGTAACAAAACTTTTCTATGAAAAAGTAATTAAGGAAAAAGAACTACTTGTGAGTCCCTGGTTAAGTTTGATTTTAATGGGGATGACATGAAGATTAGTGTCCCACAACCAGATGGGTGTCCTTGTAAAAGAGAAAGAAAGCTTACTTTTTTGTGTCTTCAGTCTTCTGTATGGATGTCTGCTCCTTTTCAGAATTATTTCCTGTATAAAAATAAGTTAAAATACTGTTTTTAGATCAACCAAATAAAGTTCTTTTAAAAGAGAGAATCTACGAAGAGATGAATCAAAGAATGGTTCCATAGCTGGTCGAGGTAGCGCTCACCTTGTCCCAGAACTCAGGAGGCAGAAGCAGGCAGAACTGGAGTTCGAGGCCAGCCTGGTCTACGAATGAGTTCCAATACAGGCAGGGCTACACAGTGAGACCTTGTCTCAACCAAAAACAAAAAACAACCACAAACACAAAAAAACAAAAGACAAAAACCAATCCATCACCAAAATACTACTGGTACTTGCTAAACCTGGGCTTTTCATTTTCCTAGGCAGAGACTACTAAACCATAGACCACAACCCAACTCCTGCCATGTGAGTGAACATTAGCAGGCCAGGCCTCCAACTCCAACAATGTCCATCCTCTCCCTGGAGCCTTTCCTCAGGAACACCTTCCACATGGAAAGCAGCAGGGCTCCATCCATAAGCTGCCACTTCACTGCCCCCACCTGCTCTGCGGGAATCCATCTGCTTCATAGGAATTTACTAACAATTGGGAACAAAACACAAGCAGTCACCCTCCTTCCAAAACCTCATATGAAAATAAAGCCACTAACTCAAGAACATGCACCCCAGGGCCACACCCCAGGGTCCTCGGGTGCCCAGGTGTGAGACTTAAACAGCTCCCTCAGGCTTCTCTTTCATGATTCATCATCTCCACTCACATCGTCAATATCACTACTGCTGGGGGTCAGAACCATGACCTTTTGCAGGATATTTAATCACCCTCTAAACCTGAAGATTGTGTTATTTACTGGAAAAACATGTTTCCAGTTGGGATGTGGCTCACCCTCAGCACATGCCTTTAAGCCCAAACAATGAAGGTAAAATTAATTTGTAGAAGGAAGCCCCTATGTTTGAAAGTATGTTTGAGTGACAGACAGTGACGAATCAGAAAAAGATTTGACAGAATAGGATATGCCCAGCTCTCATAGAGAGAGGAAAGGGAAGCTACTTAAGAGAACAGTACAGAGAGAGTGATTGATTTGGGACAGTTATACAGAGAGCAAACAAGCGAGACATAGGTGAAGACAAAACAAGCCAGAGAATGAAGAGCCCGAAGATGAGAACATTAGTGTGAGGCCAAGCAGAGCAATTCAGTCAGAAGCTGAGAGAAGCCAGACTGAATCAGTCAGCTTGGAGAGGAGTTTGTGCCAGAACAGCTGAGTTAAACCAACCACTAGGATTTAGAAAGAGCTAGAAAGGGTGAGCCTATTCAGCAGGAAATCTCAGAGACTGAACAATTCTAGGCCTAGATTAGACTGTACAGAGGTCAGAGGCTTCCAGGACTAGGCCCAGGTTAGCAGACGGAGGCAGTAAGCCTCCAAGACAACAATTACTTCAGGTGAATAAAAGTTACTTTTACAATGACCCCAAAATATGACTTGAAACCAGAAGAGGCTACCCAAAGCAACACCCCAGCCTAGTGTGTTTCAGACATCAGAACAGACAGCGGATGACGGTGGCTCAGCTGAGAGGTGGATCTGAGGGCAGCACAGATCCTTCACCTCTGTCTACTCCTCTGCCCTCAGAGCTTGTTGAAGCATCTCTCCTCCTGGAGGACCTGGGCACCTTTCCCTTGCTGGAGCTCAGGATACCACATAAGCTTCAGTCATCTGCCCCTTCCCATTTCCTGTTTTGTGACTGGTATCTATGCACGAAATTTAAATGGGTTTCTCCAGACTGTCTGTCCGCCTTGGCTTATTTATACAGACTGTTCTTCATGAGGCCTAAGTTCTCTCCCTCCTTATACTGCTACAGCTATCTCCTGCCAACCCCTCTTTCAGATCTTATCACACAGTGGTCTTGCATCTGCTTCCTAAATGAAGTGGCAGATGTGCCCATCCCTCTCCTTTCTGGAGTTGTCCTGGGATAAGTTAAGTGCTGAGATTTGGCCCCTTCTGTGTAAGTGCCTGCCAGGGTTGGGAGGATGCAGGTCAAGGCTCTCTCAGAGGCTCTGTAAGCTCCCACCAGCTGCCATGCAGTCCCCAACATCAGCCGTGTTCCGGCACAGCCGCACCCACTGGAAACAGGAGAGCCGTGGGGCCTGCACAACTGCTGGACACAAGTCCAGGAATGCTGAGTCAGTCACTACAATTGCTGCTCTCTCTCTAACCTCGGAGATTTGGTCTCTGCATTGTTATGTATTATTATGGTTGCTGTATTATCAGGAACTTTCTGCATTATGATTCCTTTTATGTCTTCCTGAGAAAAACTGTGTGAGTCTTAGGAAAATCCTAAAATTAACTTTACCTGGCCACTATTTGGAAGTCTTTCTTATGGCTTGGAGATCATTAAGCCCAGATAAGCACAGATCTAGAGGAGGCCATTACTCCAGGAATCTTCCTGGCTATCTGCCCCTGATCAGACTAAAGCTATATAATTGACAAACTCTGACTGGCCAGAACAGGCTACAGAATCAAGGTCTCTTTTTAGTACAGGTTTAGAGGTCTCTAAAAAATGTAGTTTAAAAATAGGGAGTCATGGAGGGTACACTCCTGAAGGAATAAAACTCAGTAAATAGACTGACTAAAATGGGCTTCTCCTACTTTATTATAGTATAGATGATGAAACAGACAGTAAAGAAGCTAGGCATCAGTATTTGCTTTTAAAAAGACGGGTTCAGAGATTTTCTGTTTGTCTGGAGTGCTTTCAAACAGCAAACACCGCCATCTTAAAAGTAGGCTGTCATATAACAAATGTGTTTGCTTTGGAGGTGACATTCTTTAGATTCTTTAAATTGAAGTTATAGGGTTAATAAGAAGAATCTGTTCTGTTTGTATTCTCTAATTATGACTGAACTTGTCAAACTTTCCCCTGACCACCTCACCTGGCTCACTCTCTCCTCTAGCCGACTCCTTACCTCCTCTGCCACTGGCCTGTCAAGAAGGACCCTCCAACTCTCCTCCCCATGCTGGCGAAGGCCTCCCTCCCAGGCCCTGGGGACCCAGCAGTCTCTCCATTACATCCAACACTTCCTTCTGCTCCAGAGAACCTCCAGGAGCTCGGACTCAGCCGGGTCAGCAATGACATCTGCACCCAGCACCGGCAGAGCCCAGACCCAGACACACCATCATACTCGAGCACGGACATCTCGTTCTTTCCCTCCTCCTCAACAGCCACAGCACCGAGGCTAGGGGTCAAGGATAACCGGCAATCTATGCATTTGAGCATCCGATGCAGTGACAGCACCGCTTACCGGAGGCTGCAGGCTGCTCAGTCTTCTGGGACACAGGTCGGGGGACACTGGCAGCTGGCAACTGCTTTAGCACCGGCTTCTGACCTGCTCCAAGTTTCTGGGCTTGTGAAGGGACGCGCTGGGAGTTGGAAGGACACAGGACCCGCTGGGCCTGGCCACTGCTAGCGGATGCTAGGTTCTGAGAAGGATTCTGCTCAGTTACCAAGACGCGTTTTGGACCGAAGGGAACCGTGGTCTGAGATGGAGAGAAGACGGGAGTTACGGCTTCAGGACAGGCTGATACTACCCCGAGAAGCAAGTTTCCTTTGCAGTCTAACAAAACTCACACTACCTTGAGTAACAAATGGGAATGGGGGCCAGAGAGGTGACTGAGTAGTTAGGAGCACTGATGCCCTCTCTGAGGCTTGGGCTTCAGTTCCCAGCACCCACGTGGTGACTCACAACCGTCTATAACTCCAGATCCAGATCTGACCCCCTCTTCTGGCTACATGCAGGCAAACATTCATCCACAAAAGATATACATATATAAATAACTCTCTTTAATAAATAAAGAGGGAGGAGGCTGAAGTCACTTCACCGTGCATGCGCCCTCAAGGGAGTCTTGATCAGCTCACACCCTGCTGCCCTAACCACTAGGAATCCTCTCCCTCCCATCCAGTGGCCCTGAGCACCTGTAAAACCCAGAAGCAGGCACATCACACCTGTAATCAATCCAGTACTTGAGGCTGAGGCAGGAGGAGCACTAGGTTCTAGGCCAGCCTCGCCACCTGAGGCAAACCCAATTGTTATTGAAACTTTATTAAATCCTTGCAACAATTTTACGTTTAGGAAAAAGAATGATAGAATCAGCGACTGGGTCATCCTCAAGCAATTTTGCAAAGCAGTCTAAATCTAAGGCTATGCTGGGTTTCCATGGCTCTCATTACCATTATCACAGTTAATTCATTTCCCCAGTTTCTCTTTCAGAGTACTGATTCAACGAAGTCTCACTTTATAATCCTAGTCAGTTCCAGACTCACTATAAAGAACAGACTGGCCTCTGTCTCAGTCTGCCTACTGCTGCCTCCCAAATACCCACCAAGCCCCAACCAACAGAAATATTTTTTAAGACTGTAATCTCCAAAACTAAAATGCATAGAAATTACTGAGTTTTCAATAGGAAACCCTGAAAAGCAACCATTGCTACACTGGATTGATTACTTGTGGAGACTGTGTCAGTCTGAACTCTTAAGACCCACGAATCACACTCTGAGAAGTTGGGACTTCCTCATTAAATGAGAAGCTCAGGATTCACCATGAGCTCAGAGGGTACGAGGTTTCCAGGGCAAAGCCATCTTCCGCAGAAGTAGAGGCTTAGGATGCCTCCAGGCGGGGGTCACAAAGGGACCCAAAGTTTCCACCCAAAGCCATGGTGGAAAGAATTCAATTACCAACAATTACGAAAACAATTTGCACATGAGCTGTTCAGGTTTGCTCAGTGACTAAGGACCTGGGTTAGAGCCCCTGGACCCACAAGATAGAGAGAACCCACTCCGGAAAGTTGCTCTCTGACCTACACAGTGCACACAAACAAAATGCACATCATTTAAAAAATATGATTGTGGCCAGGCAGTGGAGGCACACGACTTTAATCCCAGAACTTGGGAGGCAGAGGCAGGTGGATTTTTGAGTTCAAGGTCAGCCTGGTCTACAGAGTGAGTTCCAGAACAGCCAGGGCTACACAGAGAACCCTGTCTCGAAAAACAAAACAAAACAAAACAAAAAAAAGATTGTGGGGGATGAAAAGATGGCTCTTTGGTGGATGTCCCCCCTGGAAACCCCTTTACCCCTAGATATCAAGAGGGATTGATTTGCTGAAACCAGGGGCTAGCAAACCACAATCCTCCCACGACAGTGCCAAATCCTCCCCTCAGAGATCACGAGCATCACAGAGCCTTCAAGTGGCTTATCAAAGGTTGCCCTGGCTGGAGAGATGGCTCAGTGGTTAAGAGCACTGACTGCTCTTCCAGAGGTCCTGAGTTCAATTCCCAGCAACCACATGGTGACTCACAACCATCTGTAATGAGATCCAATGCCCTCTTTGGGTGTGCATGATGACAATTTCATGAAATAAATCTTTTAAAAAACACAATTGTGAATAAGGTTTACCTTGACAGGCCCGGAGACACAGTTTTCTTTACATCTGTCCATGTCACCTGAAGAGAGAGACAAGAGCCTTTCATCTCAGCTTGGTACAAGAGAAGCAAGCTGACAAAAGATGAATACCATTACCTGATCTGTACCATGCACACTCCTGAGACCCTTCCCTCCCGCACTCCCTGCATCATGTCACCCACTCCCCTTCTTCTCTTCCCTCTTAAACATCTTCTTTCTGCTTTAGTACACCACGTTCAGCACTCACAGGTTGCTTGGAAGACCTCCTATCTTAAAAAGCACCATTTGCCCCGCAGCTGCCTCAGGCCACGGTCCTATCTCTCCTCTCCCTTCCAACAGCAAAGCTCCAGAACGACCTACCTACCCCTCTCTTCCTCCCAAGCCTATTCCCATTGGGCCTTTTAAATCCACTGGGATGCCGGTCTCTCAGCTCCCCCCACTGTGGTAACCTCGGCACACTTCCTTGTATTCCTGAGAAACAGGTTTCTCTACTATATCGCTAGCTGTCATTTCCTACGTTCCTGGCTTAGTCTCATTTCTCCCGAGTCCAAGTCCTTCTTCACCTTTGCATCAACACCAAATGACCTTGACAGTTTCATTCAGCTCAAAGATTTATTATGAGTAAGGAAATTGCACATGGCCACAGCAGGCTGAAGCTTGACTTTCCCTGTTCAGATCAGGGAGGCTAGGCAGGAGGCAGAAGACTTAAGCAAAGGACCATAGTTGCACCTACCTCACGAGAAGCCTGTTAGGAAATGGAGCTCCTGGGCCCAAGGCCAACTTTAATAAACAGCCCTGCGTTTTAGCCTTCCCATGATAGCTATACCAGGGTCTTATCCCTAAGAGATTTCTATTTCCTGTATCTGTAGTGGAGCCAGGATTTCTTTGTTAGGTTTGGATTTTTTGAGACAGGGTCTCCCTGTGTAGTCCTGGCTGTTCTGGAACTCACTATGTAGACCTTGCTGGCCTTGAACTCACTTGAGTTCCTAGCTCTGCCTCCTAAATGCTGGGATTAAAGGAATGCAAGACCACACCCAACCTTCTGTTTGTGGTTGAGACAAGAGTTTCATGGATCCCCGACTGGTCTTGAGCATACTATACTGTGGAAGATTACTTTGAACTTCTTATCCTCCTGCCTGAGGTTCCTCAGTGCTAGGATTATAAATGTCATCACCAGCCTTAGTGTTTCAAGTACTAGGAATCAAATCCAGGACATGCTAGGCACGCACCCTACTAACTGAACTACGGCCCCAGACAGGCTCTCACATTGTAGTTGAGGCTGGCCTCAAATCGAAGGCTATCTTCCTGCCTCACACGGCTGATGTGAGCAACCACACACTTGTGTGTGTGTGTGTGTGTGTGTGTGTGTGTGTGTGTCTAGTGAGGGTGGAGGTGTTGAGTCAGGGACATATGTAGTTTAGGCTGGTTTTTCAGACCTACTGTGTAGCTGAGGATGACCTTTGACTTCTGATCCAGTTTCCACCACCTTACCGTTGGAATAAATAGCGGGGCGCATAAGGGCAGTGCTCGGGACCAAACGTAGAGCTTCTGAGATACTCTACAAACTGAGCTTTAGCGGGTCTACGACTTGAACCAGACCCTCAAGTAAGTCCCAACATAAGCTGCTCAGAAGGCTGCGGTTAAGAGTAGCACCAATCCTGGGCACTCTCCGAGTTACTCCCGTTCGTCCACGGGCTCGTCGAATCAACCTAGACTCCGATTCTCCACCCGAAGCAGTTCCACTAAGCCGCAGATCCTGCATCCACCATCAGTTTGCAAATTACTTGGTTAGCTGGTGATCTGGGTCCCCATTCCCGCAAGAACCTAAAACCAAGCCGGGAAAAAGCCGCCTGTATCTTTCTTATACGGAATGCAAACCCATTGAGACAGTCCATTACCCCGATGCCACACAACCTTCCCCTTCGGTTTGCAGCATCCAGGCTGGCCCTCACCCAGCCATGTCCCCTTCCTACTCACAGGCAGGAACCTGCTCCGGACAGAAACCTCCAAGCGATCCCGGTAGCTCAGCCGTTACAATTCAAAGGTTCTCCTTTTAAAATAGGAGTTAAACCCTCTATTCCCAGAGCTGATTGGCTAGAGCCTTAGCAACACCGTTCTGTGATTGGCTCACCGTAAACGCGACCAAGGGAAGCTCGTTCTCTGCCGCGGCTAGGCGCAGGCGCACTGAGCTGTCGGAGCCCGGAAGTGGTGCACCAACGGCCCGTCCAATCTGCGGCCGTTCTATAGCCCGCCGTGCTCCCCAGGATCAGGCGTTTGCGGGTCACACACAGCCCTTTGGCTTTAAGGCTGTCGCGGAAGTGATCAGCTCGGAGAAGGTGAATGAGCGTCTCGAACGTGCCAGTGAGTAAGATGGCGAGAAGGGCAGGCTTGCGAGTGAGCGGGGGGAGGGGGGGGGGAGGATGTTGCTCGGCGCTCGGCTGCATGCCCTGTGCACATGCGCACTCAGTGCGCACTCAGAGCGATCGATCGGGCACGATTCGCGCCTCCATTTTTCTAGAAGAGAGCGGGAGACCGAGACCCTGATCAGCGGGTACGGGGTCAAGGGGGCATAAGGAAACTGGCTAGTGCGGTTGGCTAGGCTCTGTGGTGGATCACGTGAAGGACCGGGGCTAGCGGAGAGGATGGCGAGAGGCCCTTCGCCCCAAGTCCGTGTCCTAGAGTTGGCCGGCCCGGCCTGCACTCCGGGTCTCAAAGGGCCTCGGTCCCGGTGGGTCCCTGCCTTCCGCCCTGAGCAGAAGTGGGCGCGCGGCTTCGCTTTGCGCCCCCTGCATTCCCGGGTGTTAGCTTCCCGGGGTCGGGCTCCTCCTGTCTCGTGCCTCAGTGTTCCCTCCAGGAAGGATATAAGTAATCTGTGCCCCATGGGAAGTTCAGTGAGGATTAAGTAAAGGCTCAACATTCCCCCCACCCCCACCCCGTTTTCTCTAAATGTCGTGATACAGCCCCTGATGTTTCCTGACAGGAGTGAAGAGATGATAGGTCAGTGGTTAAGTTCTGGGCTCCGGAGTGTGCAGGCTCCCCGTCAACTTTGGGGGGTTGGGGTGCTGACCTTAGCTTGAACGGGTGCCCTAGATTCTTGGAACTCATTTCACCCTCTGTTGTGTCCAGTGTCTTATGCAAGGTAGATTTGTTTACATTTCTTTTTTAAAAAAATTATTTAGCTTTTATTTTATGTGCATTGGTGTAAAGATGGCAGGCCCCTTGGAGTTACAGACCGTTGTTAGCCGCCATGTGGGTGCTGGGAATTGAACCCAGGTCCTTTGGTAGAGTAGACAGTGCTCCTAACCACTGAGCCATCTTTCCAGCCCCGATTTTTTTTCTAATGTACCCGAATATGTTGAATAGCTTCGTTTAGTGATTGAATGTTCATTAGGTGCTTGGCATCCTATCTGGCAGTAGGAACTTCGTGGTGTTATTGGTAAGGCCTCTGGTCAGTGTGGCCTTGCTAGTCTTTTTTTTTTTTTAACTGAGCCCGGGGTGTCTGTCAGCAAGCTTTGTAACTCTTGGCTGTTTCTCCAGGCTACCTTCTTGCTTGATGTCCCCAGACTCCTATAGTCAAACATCTAACCACACACATCCTTATCAAATTATCTACCCAGGTTGATTAAGAAACCATCATCTTCAGTTTTGTTTGGAGAGCTTAGATCTTTCCAAATAAAAATAAGAGCATAATGTGTTCAGATTTTTACATTTCTTACTTGTTTTGATGGTAATCATTTTTTGTTTGTGATAGGGTCTCACTATGTAGCCCTGACTGGCCTGTGATAGGGATATGTAGACCAGGCTGGTCTCAGAATCACAAGGATCTGCCTGCCTCTGCATCCCAAGTGCTGGGAATAAAGACATGGGGCAGGTATTTGACACATTTTTATTAAGCAGTTTAACTTAGGATCTTCCCAAAGCATCAAACTTGGCTTATTTTTCATTTTGTGATCCTCATTTGTTTTTTTATGATGTATTTGTGTATTCATGTACTACCTCATCAAGTTGTAAAATTATAATAATGAGCTCAGTTGCCTGAAACAAGTTTTAAAAATAAACACAACGGTCACTAATAGATTTACATTCCAGCTGGTGTAAAGTCATCCAGGCATCCGACAAAACATAGCTATCTGCCTATTGCAGACTCCACTGTTAACAGAAGATTCAGAGGGATAGCAACAGAGAATAAAAGTTGCAGGTGGGTAGTTTATCAGGGAAGAAAAAATGGTCAGGGATTCTACTGTATCCATCAGTGACATTCTTTGAATAGTTTCTTTATGCACTTTCTGTGCACCATTTTGATTATTAGCCTCCAGTAACTTAGGTAACAGCTGAGGAACCTAAACCGAGGAAAAACGAGGTCACCATCCAAAGATAAAGCGCCTACTGGAGCTGAGTGGATGTGTGTGCTTCTGCCTGGCCCAGAAGGTCTGTGTTTCCAGTACCCGGCGCACGCCTGCCTTTTACTCAGTGCCTGTTTTTTCTTGCAGCAGTCAGAGAAACTGTCATCCTCGTCTGCAAAATGTACAGAACCAAAGTGGGCTTGAAGGACCGCCAGCAGCTCTACAAGCTGATCATTAGCCAGCTGCTGTACGACGGTTACATTAGCATCGCCAATGGCCTCATCAATGAGATCAAGCCCCAGTCGGTCTGCGCACCCTCAGAGCAGCTCCTGCATCTCATCAAGCTAGGTAAACTGGGCGTGGATTCCAGAATGATGGTTTACATGCTTGCCCGGGGCAGTTTTTGAGATTACTCGTGTGTGCTTTCAGTGTCGATGTATGCAGAATACAGTGGTGGGTACTGAAAGTGCGAGTGGAGTCCAGGATGGAGCTGCTTCTCGTGTATTTGTGCCCGTCTGTGGGGCACTCCCTCAGGGCCCAGCTCAGGACGCAGGGCACACTGGCCCTCTCATCCCTGTAAAGATAATTCTCCTGCCTCCCCGGACTCCTCCGCTTGGTTCCCCTCTGAGCAGACGCTGCCGGAAGCTTGCTTTGTTCTGTGACTCAGTTCCACACAGTCTTCACCTTCCCACGCCATACTCGCCAGATCTCTGTTGATATCAGGATCGTGGTTGGCCATCGATATCTGTTAAATAATTTATTAAGGGTCCCAGTGGTGGCAAACCCCAAAGATTTACACATACCCAGCCTTTTAAGTCCCTCCTCTGTCCTGCCCAGCCGTTGACTGCCGGCATCTCAGTGTCTGACGTTTACGCAGACCCAGATGAACATCACAGTGCAAGCAGCAGCATAGGCCAAACCCACCCCATGCCTGCCTTACCCCTCAGCGGCGTTTCGAATCCCCCAGCTGCATCTAGGTGTTACTCCCAAGTCTTACGGGAAGTTTGTTTTGTTTCAGGTTGCTTTCAGTCTGTTCCTCCTTTCAGCAAGTGTTCACAACACAGGGACACATACACAGTTCTAGGTCAGGGCACATGCACATATCAAGAGGTGTTTAAGACTTTAATTCTACATATCCTTAGAAGTATATAATGTTGGGCTGGAGAGATGGCTTAGCTGTTAAGAGCACTGGCTGCTCTTCCAGGGGTCCTGAGTTCAATTCTCAGCAACCACATGGTGGCTCATAACCATCTGTAATGGGATCTGATGCCCTGTTCTCACACATTGGGTATATGCAGAGAAAACACACATACACATAAAATAAATAAATGATCTTTTTTTAAAAAAATATATGATGTTGAAGCAATATAATGTTGAAGACTTGTTCTGATGGGTTTTATTTTAAAATTTTAAACAAACAAGCAAGTCCCTAGCTATAGTTGAGGCCTGCTTTTGTTTTGAAAAGCAAGAGTTGATGCACGGGAAGAACCCGCAAAAGTTCTTCGTGTCTTTTGATTCCTCCTTTTCCAATTACTGTTGTTGTTTATGTGATACTGAGGGTATGTCTAAATCCAACCCTTTCTTGTTTGTTACGAGGGATGGTTTTATTATTTTGTGTGTTTGAGATTTTCCCTGAATGTATGTGTGCTATATTGGATGCACAGAAGGCCTGAAGAGGGCATCGCATTCCCTGGAACAAGAGTTGCAGGCAGTTTGTGAGCTGCCATGTGGTGCTGAGACGTGAGCTAACTCCTCTCAACCACTGAGCTTCTCTCCAGCCTCTGCATTGTGCTTTGGGTTTTTTTAGGTTTATTTTTTATTTTCTGTGTATGTGCATTTTGTCTGCATGTATGTGCGTATACCATATGAGTGCCTGATGCCCACAGAGGCTAGAAAAGGTCACCCAGTCTCCTAGAACTGGGATGGGTGGTTGTGAGTCACCCTGTGGATGATGGAAACTGAACCCAAGAACAAGTACTCTTAACCACTGAGCCATCTCTCCAGCCTCTTTGTTTTGCCTTGAAGACAAGGTTTCACTGTGTAGCCCTGGCTGGCCTGGAACTTAACTTATATAGACCAGGCTGGCCTCTGCTCAACCCACCTCTGCCTCCCATGAGTGTTAGGATTAAAGGTGAGCACCACCATGCCCAGCCTTTGCCTGCCTGCCTGCTGACAGTAGGATCTCATGTCTCCCAGGCTACCGTGAACTCGATACGTAAGTGGTGGGTCTTAAACTCAAGATCCTCCTGCCTCAGACTCCTAAATTCTGGGATCACAGGCTTCTGTCATAACACCAACATACTATTTATAAACTTCATTATACTTAAGCATGGCATTCTTTAAAAATATTTCACTAATGTTAGCAGTACAACAACGCACATCAAAGCTACTACTGACTGGTCATGGCCCTAAAGGTTAGAATTCAGGGCTGGAGGAATAGAATAGTTCAGTGAAAGGCTATTTGCCTGCCGGGTGTGAGACCCCGGTTGTCCTCAGCACCACAAAATAAGCCGAGTTGCCTTCCGTTCTGAAGGGCGCTGCTGCTTTCGTCACACTGTGTTGTCCTGTTAGAGCGAAGGCTGTGGAAGCAACCCCCCCTTTCCTAGCCCTCTCTGCCCGTGGAGCGTGTGCCTTGCGTGGCATGGAAGGGTCAGGGCTCACGATCGATCCGCTCCAGAGAGGATCTCTGCATTACAGATCTTCTCATGCTCTCCCTCTTGATTCCTTTAGGGATGGAGAACGATGACACTGCAGTTCAGTATGCCATTGGTCGCTCTGACACGGTTGCCCCCGGCACGGGGATCGACCTGGAGTTTGATGCAGATGTCCAAACCATGTCACCTGAGGCCTCCGAGTATGAAACCTGTTATGTCACTTCCCACAAAGGCCCGTGCCGCGTGGCCACCTACAGCAGAGACGGGCAGTTAATAGCCACAGGATCTGCTGATGCTTCCATAAAGATACTGGACACAGAAAGAATGTTGGCCAAAAGCGCCATGCCGATTGAGGTACCATTCCCGCCTCGTTGCTCCAGACAACGTGGCTGCGTTGTCACCAACTCTGGTTTGCCTCGTGGGGCTGTGGGCTTGGACCGAGAGCCTCTGCCTTGAGCATCTATCTCTCCTTTTCTTGTTGGTCCAGGTCATGATGAATGAGACCGCGCAACAGAACATGGAGAACCACCCAGTGATTCGAACTCTTTACGACCACGTGGATGAAGTCACGTGTCTTGCTTTTCACCCAACAGAACAGATCCTGGCCTCAGGCTCAAGGGATTATACTCTAAAATTGTTTGATTATTCCAAACCGTCTGCAAAAAGAGCCTTCAAATACATTCAGGTTAGATAAATCGGGAGCACTGGACTTTTAGATATGGTAGATTCATGGCTGTTTTCTTAGACTAGGGGATTTCATGACTTTTTTTTCCAAGTGGCCTCAGTGATCACTATAAAGGATGTGCCCTACATGGCACTTAGATGAGATGCCATTGGTGTAGGGTCACTGGCTGTCCTTTGCCCAAGCAAGACTGCAGATGAGCTGGGTAATCCCAGCACTCAGGAGGACTGTCACAAGTTCAAGGCCAACCTGCTGCATAGTCAATTACTTGCCTGCTTGAGCCATAGAGGGAGACCCTGTCTCAAAAGGAGGTTTGGGGATGGGTCACTTCTATGACACTGTGGGATCAAGCCTCAGGACTGGGGGGGGGAACAACCAAAACAATGGAGGGAGCAGGGAAGAGACAAAAGAATGCCCTGCCTTCCCTAAAAGTGCTCAGTAAAGTAACCTAGGCCTAGTCCTGGAAGCTTCTAGCCTCCATAGAGTCTAATCTAGGCCTAGAATGTTTTCAGCTTCTGAGATTTGCTGCTAAATAAGCTCCCCCTTTCTGGCTGGCTGGTTTGACTCAGCTGTTCTGGCCCAACTCTCCCGGGCTGACTGAGTCCACCTGGCTTCTCTGGATTCCTCCTGGATCGCTCTGCTCGACCTCATACTAACTTTGGCCATGTGCCCTGGTGTTGTGGCTCCTCGCTCTCTGGCTTCACCTGTGTCGAGTTTGTTCCCTCTTCACCCTGTCTCTAAAACTCCCGGAAAACTTCCTCCTCCTCTTCACTGCCCCTCAAGTAGCTTCCCTTTCCTCTGATTCATTCTGTCAAATCTTTGTCTGATTCGTCACTTTGCCACTCAGTTAGACATGGCTTTCTCACATGAGTGCTTCCTTCTACAAACTAAATTTACTGTCATTGTTTGGGATTAAAAGTGTGTACTAAGGGTCTGTTTGTATTCCAGCCAGAAGGATTACTGGCGTGTGCTAAAGGTGAGCCACACGGCAACTAGAAACAGGTTTTTCCAGTAACTAACACGCTCTCGGGGTTCACGATGATCAGCTAGTCTACAAAAGCGCCAGTTGGAGTGTAGCTCATCTGAGAAAGCAACCTGTGGTCCCCTGCTGAGTGCTGCAGAAATACTCGTGTTTCAGAAGCAGCTTCTGACCGGCATCTGGATTTTCCTGAGAAATCCCTAGAGCAGATTACAGAAGCTTTTTTCCATCTCTTTTTTTACATCGTGGGTGTAGCTGCCTCAGTCCATTTGTAAGGGTCCATCTGATTCCGTCCCGTGGACATTTGCAAGTGAAGGTCCTGTCTGGTTTTAGGAATATGTGATCAGTAACTAGTTCTAGAAAGAACCAGTTTTCTGTGTCCCAGAAAGTGCTTTTGTCCATTCTGTCCCCCGCAGCTCAGTCAGGTGCAGGTGACTGACACTGTGCCTCTGTCCCCAGGAAGCTGAGATGCTGCGCTCCATCTCCTTCCACCCTTCTGGAGACTTCATCCTCGTTGGAACTCAGCATCCCACGCTTCGCCTTTACGACATCAACACCTTCCAGTGCTTCGTCTCTTGCAATCCCCAAGACCAGCACACCGATGCCATCTGCTCCGTCAACTATAACCCCAGTGCCAACATGTACGTCACTGGCAGCAAGGACGGCTGCATCAAGCTCTGGGACGGCGTCTCCAATCGCTGCATCACAACCTTTGAGAAGGCTCACGATGGCGCGGAAGTCTGCTCTGCCATTTTCTCCAAGAATTCCAAGTACATCCTCTCAAGTGGAAAAGACTCTGTAGCTAAACTCTGGGAGATCTCCACGGGGCGGACACTGGTGAGGTACACAGGTGCGTGAGAAGTGCTGCCGGGACTTCAGTAGTCCGAGATCAACTGCTGAGGGAGGAGAGGGGTTCAGAGAAGGTCCCAGAAGAGAGCGCCAGTGTCCATATATATGTGAAGTAGACCCTCAGACAAGAAGACAGCTCAGTACCCCTTTAATTTAGTTCCTGTTAGTTTTTAGGTTGTAGGGGTTGTACCCAGGCTCTTTTTTTATGTTGAGTCTGTTTGAATTTGCCCAGTACAGTCCTCCGTTCAGGTCTGGGTACAGTGAGTGCTGTCTACTGCTGAGCTTAAATCTGTTCTATAGTAGCTAAGAGTAGTGCTGGAAGGAAAACCGCTGTGGTGGTTCCACCGCCTTCCTCTTGTGAGGTGTTTGCTACACACACACACACATACACACACACACACACACACACACGACTCAGACCAGTTTGGAAGAGCTGGTGACATCCAGGCCACTAGGGTGCAGCACAATTCCTCCCTGTGTGGCACAAGCTAGTTGCCTAAAGGGCCATTTCTGTTACTTTATATGATGTCATTTTGGAAACCACCTCTTAGAACCAGGTGCTCCTTGCATGAAGAAGCGATCGGTCTACAAGTGACAGCCCTTGCTTCCCAGGGGACAGTGCACCAGTCAGCCATGTTCCCGAGTGTTACCAGGAGCTTGGGTGCTTATTTTAGCAGGGCATTGTCATTTGGGTTTTGGGTTTTGTTTTGTTTTTTGTTTTTTTTTTCCAGTATAGATCATTTCTTATTTCCTAAGTCAGCTCCCTGACAGTCAGGGAGTGGGGTTTCCCTTCTGGTTTTAAGATATACTTACAAAGCAGAGTGTTCTTGCAATGGTGATAGAAGGGGAAACTGAAGAAGATGTTAGATGTGCTAAGTTCACAGTACACAGGTCAGTGGTCTTGGTGTGTAGATGCTGATTTCATGGTACACAGGTCAGTAGTCTTAGTGTGTAAATGGGCTGTGGGTAAAGAAAAAATGAGCCCAAGTTTACAAGGGGGAAAGTCAAAATTTGCAGTATTTTGCAAGAGGACAGTTGGTTATAAACTGAGCACCCTTAAACTCTCTAAACTCTGGAAATAGAATTGGTGGTGTCTTTCTTGGCTCATCAAACTGTCTGCAACTCAAAGGACTGTATTGTTGTATCAGTGAAAGTTTGAAAAAGTCAGCCCATTTTACTGATGTGTCATTTGGTAAATGTTTCAGAAAGGTAATTGTCATGTCAGACATTTAAATATGTAGTTGGTAAGTACCTGTACATGCACACGGAGTGGTGTTTGTCAACATCACTGAAAGTCACTGGAACTTCGGAATATACTCACAACTCACTGCAGAGGCCAGAGTCTACTGTAGAGCATTGAGTAGTCTGCCCATCATTACACTCAGACTTTAGATAACCTCTCCTGGTAGCAGCTCCTGAGCGCTTTCAAGGTGAGACTTGTTTGTCACTTGTTTTAATCCTCAGCACCCTGAAGGGAGCCACTAGAGAGGTGAGAAAGGACAGGGACAGGCTTATGTTAGGAGGCCATCTGCCCAAGGTCATAGCTCCTCAGGAGTGCACACCCTGCTGACTATGAAGGATAGGTCTTTCGTCAGTAGCCATGTTCCTCTTACAGGTCTGTACTGCACGCATGCTCTCAATGAAAGTAGCATGACTTCTGGTTTCTGCACTTGGAAGTGCGTGTGCAGTGCATGGGTATTTGGGAGGTTGTCCACCAAAATATAGCCTCATTAGTGATGAAATGCCCTGGCTGTCGTAATCTTTGATGCATTGCTTTAAACGTGAAACGTCTAGTCATAGTCATGAAATGACAAAGCTTTCTTTAGAAGGTGGCTTGTCCCAGTAAGTCTGGATGTCAGGAGTTTATCCTGAGGACATAAACACAGCATTGCTCCGTGGCTGCAAGCGAATCATTAGTGAAGGCGGACGGAGCCCAGCGCTGTGGGTTTGACCGCAGTTGGAGAGAGGTGGTGTGCCGCCTCAGCTTGCTGTGCGCGGAAGTGCACCAGAGTGAGCAAGCAGGTCTTGGGTGGGGGCACCGTGGGGGTTTGGGGCTGCCTCTTCCTCCACAGGCTAACATGTTGGTTTGTATGGTGTGGCAGGTGCGGGTCTGAGTGGACGGCAAGTGCACCGGACACAGGCTGTGTTCAACCACACTGAGGACTATATTTTGCTGCCGGATGAAAGGACCATCAGCCTGTGCTGCTGGGACTCTAGGACAGCTGAGCGCAGGAACCTGCTGTCCCTGGGCCACAACAACATCGTGCGCTGCATAGTGCACTCCCCCACCAACCCCGGCTTCATGACGTGCAGCGATGACTTCCGAGCTCGGTTCTGGTACCGGAGGTCCACCACTGACTGAGCTGGCCCGGCTCCCAGGGTTCTTGTTGCAGTACTCTGCCCTCCTCCCTGTGTCCTGCCCCCGGCTGCAGAAGTGAACAACTTGCACCATCTGTGGTGGGTGTGTGGCCGCCTGGCTCCTGCCTCGGAGTTGTGTGTGAAAGCTCTTTCTTTACCTTGATGAAGAATTGTGGTGGGAAAAGCTGGAAACAAGCCCGTGCAGTTGTCCTGATACAGTGATTTCCATGTGGTCTCCACCAGCCTAGTGAGTGCAGGACTCGGCGCGACCCTCAACTCTCGTTCTGGGAGAAGGACAGAGTGTGGAAGTACTTCTGGACTTCGGGGTCACACTTGTCACCTCCTGCGCTGTCCTGCCCCCTCTGTATTTCCTTTCCAGGTGCATTTTGGCACATGAGGAGGCTACATGCCTGAGGACCTGGGTCCCATGTGGGGCCACCTTGTAGTCCCTGAGCTGACATCGTCCTGGTAATAAAGCCCAGGTCTACAACCTCGCTGTTCCTCCTTCATCACGTCAGTCAGACGGAGGCTGTCTAGCCTCCCCGTCCTCCATCCCGTCCGCCATCCCAGCAGCGCCCCTGGGTACCGGCAGCGCTTGCTGTTAGGAATGGGGACCAGCCTGCAAGGCCAGTAGAGCCGGAGGATCAGGAGCTTAAGGCCTTAGCTGAAGAGCAAGTTCGAGGCCAGCATAGGCTACATGAGCCCCTTTCTCGGAAAAAACCAACCAACTAGGTGCCATAGCCCACACCTTAATCCCAGCTCTTGGGAGCCAGAGGCCGGTGGATCTCAATGAGATCCTAGCCTGGTCTAAATAGTTCCAGGGCAGCCAGAGCTATGTAGTGAAACCTTATCTCAAAAAAGGGAGATAATGATGTGATATATTCAGTCCGAGCCACAAGAACCTGCTGTCCCCAGCCAGGGGTGTCCACAGCCGAGGATACAGGGGCCTCACACTCCCGGAAGGTTGCTGCAGCAACTCCATCTGATAGGTTTTTCTCTCTCGAAGTGTCTGGGAAGCTGGCTGTTCTGTCTGCATTAAGTCACATATAGGTGACCCAGCCCTGCATGACCCTCTTACTAACAAAGTCTGCTTTCTGTTTCTCCTGAAGAAGAACCCCTCAGGACCTGAGCAGGAGTACCTGGAAACGGTGTGAGGTCACCGATTAAGCAGTGACCAGGCCCCAGTAAGTCATTCCTGAGTTGTGAAAACTTTGGCATAAAAGGTCTGTTCCAGCCTCTCCAGTGGGGATCACTGGGTTTGTGGTGGTTGTCCTAAAGAGCTGTGTTTCTGTCCGCAGGAAGTGTTAACTGACACTCTTATTTTGCGTTCTGACTTTCTGGTATTTGACCCTGGCCACCTGGGGTACTGCCCAGAGGTTATGAGCAGCCTCTTATAACAAGGGCAAGGGGACAGGGCAAGGGGAGCCCGTTCTGTCTAGGCAAGCTTTGCACTTGTTCCTCCGACGTCTCCGGTGCTTTCTGGCTGTGACACGACAGCAGACTTGGTACCAGCGTCCCCACCCGTACGCCCTGCACAAGGTGCCATGGTTCCGCAGCCACTCGGGAATTAACACCAGAGACTTGTGCGGTCTCTGGACTGGCCTAGGTACTGGTAGTTTCAGGGCTGACAGGTGCAGGATGGAGATGGTCTCTTCTGTTTCCAAAACAGTTTCCTCCTCCCCCATACCTTCCCTCTTTCCTTTTAAAATCCACATCAACGTTTGAGCTGCTGTACCTGTCAAGAACATCACACGGACTCATTCATTCTCTTCACAGAACATCTCGCTATGGTACCACATAACACCCTGGCATTTGAATGACAAATTTTATACCTGGTCAGGATAACCTACCCCTTCTATGTTGTTTTTTAAAGATGTGATTTCTAAAATAAATTTTTTTTATATAACAGTGACATAAAGGTAGTTTGTGTCTTTGGAGATTGCCATGAGCCTTCCTGTACTTGAATGGCAGCTCTTAAGCCGTGGCTGTGAGTGGTGCAGTTCACAGCTTGGCACGTAGTCTAGAAATCGTAGGTGTGTCCCGACCCTTCTACTCTGGACAGAAGGGACCTGAGTGTGGGTCCCTTTCCTGGGATCAATTCAAGAAAAGTGTTTTTGCTTTGCCTCTTGGTTTTCTTTAGAAAAGCAACATGGGGAAGTCTGGTCTCAGCTCTAGCCCTGACGTGATAGGTGGTGAAGCCCGCCGTTGGTGTGCATGGGCTGGGCATTCCTTGGGTGCTCAAAAGGCTGCAGCTCCAGGCTCCGGCTGGCACTTGAGCCAGTGGAGATGCTTTCCGGCCACTGTGGTAGAAACAGTTCAGGGCTGAGGGGAGGCATTTGCTCTCAGGGAGACCTGTGAAAGCAGGCCAAGTAAGCCTTCCTGAGGCCCCTGCAGTTCAAGTGTGAGCAAAATTTGTTTTTAAGCTCTAAATGGTGGAGCTAGCAAAAAAGCAAGAGAATTCCAGAGAGAAACAAACACAGGCTTAGCAGAATGTCAGAACCAGCAGGTCTGTCATTCGGTGTCAGGTGACACTTTCTGAGCAGAGAGCTAACACTGCCCTGGAGAGTAGGAACTTTGATCAAGACCTGAAAGAGAAAATAGAGGAAAGAGTAAGACTGCGTTGTTTTGGTTTTGAGTCCCAGAAAGTAAGCTTGAGCTTCAAGATGCCCCTCTAACTCCATAAAAAGAAGTGTAGAGAAATCTCCGTGCTCTTGCACTGGCTTGGGACTTTACAGAAAGAGCAGGATGGTGCCGTGGAGAAGGTCTCTGAGAGGCAGCCTATATACAAGCTGTACCGTAAAGCACATCCAAGTTAACACTACCCAAAACACTGAGAGAGAACCAAAGCCATCTCCAGCGGAGAAGCAGGCAAGTTCTTTGCAGAAGCCAGCCCAGATCTCTATGACAGCATATCTGAACCCGGTCCTTGGGCCTCCCAGGTAACAGGACACGTGGGGACAGAGGCCACCATGGTGAAAACAGACAGACCTGCAAAATTAGACTAACCGTGTAGAATGTGTACATACATAGAGTATGTATTTACCAGTGGAGGCCAGAAGAGGCATCGCTTCTCCTGGAGTGGCTAAATGTGGGCATTTATGAGCCACTAACCATCGTGCTGGGAGCCAAACTGCATCGCTGTTCTTGACAACTGAGCCATCTCTCCAGCCCATTATTTTTGATTTGGTTTTAGTTTTTGTTGGTGTATGTGTTCAGGTTCTTCCACCATGGGTTTTGTGTGTGTGTGTGTGTGTTTGTGTGTGTGTTCCACTGTGAGTTTTGAGGATCTAATTTAGGTCATCAGGCTCGTGCCACAAATGACCTTCCCTGCCAAGCCATTTCTCCCTCCTGGTCTCAGACAGACTTGAAGCAATATGGTTCCAAAATGTCACAGCCTTAATCTTCTGTATGCGCTGTGTTTGGCCGTCTTTATAGTCGTGGTCCTGAGTGCCCAGTGTTGAAATACTACCAAACCCAAGCTGAAGGTTGGTGCAGAAACCGTTGAAGCAAGCAGTGGACAGAGGTAGCTCGCCATCTTAGACATGTGTTAGACACTGTAGAAGTGATGTGAGCAAATGCACGGAGGCCAGGAGAGGAGTCCAAAGTGTCGTTGTCTCTGTGATTATGGGCACACGCTGTGATTCTGAGACCACACTGGCCTGAGTACCAGGGTAGCTTGAGCAGCAACAAGGGATTCACTATAAGACAGGTATGGCAAGCCGGGCAGCGGTGGCGCACACCTTTAATCCCAACACTTGGGAGGCAGAGGCAAGACAGTCTAAAGGAAGGTCATCCTCTATTATATAGCAAGTTCAAGGCCAGCCTGGGCAAAATTTAATACAAGACAACAAGGTCTCCCCTGCGTGCCTCTCCCTCACTCAGTGTGTCAGCTTCAGGCCAGCAGATATTTTGAAAGCACCTAGTTCCCCAGAATAGCCTTTTGCAACACAGAGGCTTCTGTGAACTGGCCTTAAGACGCAGGCAGCTTGCCGCAGAATGACTAAGGCGCCTCTCAGACCTGCCATTCAGAAAGTTGGAGTGGGTCAAACCTGCACTGAGCGGTCAGTCATACGTGTTTGCAAATTGCAGCTTATCCTAGTAGGGGTAGCCCAAGCCATTTCCCATTCGTTCAGTGTCCAAATGAGTTTAGTTGTTCCAGCAACTTGTGACTTTCAGTGTGGGGAAGGAACACTGCCAACCTGAGTTGTGGCGTCTTCCTCAACATCAAATCCTACATAGTTATTTCACTGTGACCTTCAAGTTTGTTGCTTTTGCTTTTGGGAGGACAGGGTCTTTTAATCCTCTATCGAAGTTTTTACACAAGTATGTATCACACAAGTCCCCCTTTCCCTTCCGACCCTTCCTTTCCTCCCCTCCCCCGTTTCCTCCGCTCTGTCCACTTAAGCAGTTCTCTCTCTCTCTCTCTCTCTCTCTCTCTCTCTCTCTCTCTCTCTCTCTCTCTCTCTCTCTCTCTCGTGTGTGTGTGCCTTTATAAAATCTAGGAGCCACAAATGAGAGAAAATGCTCCTCTTTCTGAGACCGTCTTCATTCACAACGTGATTATCTATGAATCCATTTTCCTACCAATGGCATAACCTCCGTCCTCATGATGACGGGGGGAATAAAAATCCCCTGTGCACACCCCACTTTCCCTAGTCCTCTACTATTGGACGAAGAGGTGGGTTCCAAGAGGGAGTTATCATGGACAGTGATGTGCAAGCACCTCTGTGACCTGTTGACTTAGAGAAACTTTGGCCGGATTCCCAGGAGTGTTAGCTGGGTCATGTGGAGGATGCAGTTTTAGTTGTTTGAGAAGCCTCCATGCTGTCTCCCAGTGGCTGGCCTAGTTAGCCTTCTCTCAGTGGTACGGGAGGGTTCCCTTTGTCCACATGTGCACGAACATTTGTTGTCCTTTGCCTTGATGGCTGGCAATCTTGACTGGGCCAAGATTGGATCTTAGTGTACTTTTGATTCACATTTCTCTGATGGCTGGTTGGTGGAACTGGGCGTTTCCATGTTTATTGCCCACTTGTGTTTCATCCTCTAAGAACTGTCTGTCCAGGAATCCACAAAAGAGGGACCTCTTTAAAAGGGTGCGGGAGACGACACGAGGTACTCCACAGCTGACAGCTTCCAGCAGGCTGCAGTAGGAGATGAGCAACCCTCTGAGGCTGAGCAGGCCCCAGTCAGTCCACAAATAGAGAACACAAACTGGGCATTTTTCTTTTATTCCTTATTTTTAATTTTACTTTTTTTAGGGGGCTGGTGGTCACAAGGCTGGAGGGGCAGACTGGAAGGACTGGGAAGTGAGTGTGACTGGGGTGCGTGGTGTGAAATTCCCAGAGAATCAATTAGAATGTTGTTTGGGGGCAGGAGGAGCAGTCTGTCCAGTTCTTTGATTTGGATGATTTGTTTTGTTGTTGAGTTCTATGTGTCAATTAGATACCAGTCTGCCAGATGTTTAGCTAGCATATATTTTTTTCTTCAATGTGCGTGCATGTGTGTACATGCATGTGTCATTTGAGACTTGCCTGTCTTTGTCTTCTGAGTGCTGGCATATGTCACCACACCCATCTCTCATCCCTTTCTGTAGGCTGAGGTGACAGGGTCCCAACCCTCAACCTCTCCAGTGCTGGGATTAGAGACAGGTGCCACCATGCCCAGCCTCCTGGATTTTTTTTTTAAGGTTTCATTATTTATTTATTATATGTGAGTACACTGTAGCTGTCTTCAGACACACCAGAAGAGGGTGTCAGATCTCATTACAAATGGTCATGAGCCACCATGTGGTTTCTGGGAATTGAACTCAGGACCTCTGGAAGAGCAGTCAGTGCTCTTAACTGCTGAGCCATTTCGCCATTCCCAGCCTCCTGGATTTTATAATAGGGAATCTCAAGTGTATACTGACGTCAACAGTGTGATAAAGGTGTGGTTGCCAGGGTCTGGGGGAAGAAGTGAGGGAAGATAGTCATCGGGGATGGGGTTTCTCCAGGGAGATGCAGTTAGTTTAAGGGTGATGGTTTTACACCTATAAATATACTTGTAAAATCTGGGGTTTGCACCCTAAAAAAAGTAAATTTGGGGCCTGGAGAGATGGTTCCAGGGTTAGGAGCACTGGCTATTCTTCCAGAGGACCTGGGTTCGCCTCCCAGCACCCACATGGTTGCAACTGCAGTTCCAGAGGATCAGACGCCCTCTTCTGGTGCTTTTGGGAACTGCGTATACATGATGGATAGACAAAACATCCACAGGCAAAAATAAATAAATAAATAAATAAATAAATAAATAAATAAATAAATAAATAAATAAAATCTTAAAGGTGAATTTCATGGTACTTGAATTAAATCTAAAGAGAGATGAGTGGGTAGGTGGAATGGCAGGTGGGTGGGAGGGAGGGTGGGAGGAAGGGTGGAGACAGGGCTCAGTGGATGAAGGCTCTTGCCAACAAGCCTGAGCACCTGAAACGGCTCCTACATGTTGTCCTGGCCTTCCCATGCATGCTATGGCATCTGTGGCGTGCTGTTACACCACACACACACACACACACACACACACACACACACACACCATGGTGCTGCAACCAAACACCATGACCAAAAAGCTACTTGGGGAGGAAAGGGTTTATTCAGTTTACACTTCCATAACACTGTTAATCACTCAAGGAAGTCAGGACAGGAACTCGTGCAGGGCAGGAACCAAAAGGCAGGAGCTGCTGCAGAGGTCATGGAGGGATGCTGCTTACTGGCTTGCTTCCCCTGGCTTGCTCAGCCTGCTTCCTTATAGAACCCAGGACCACCAGCCAAGGGATGGAACCACCCACAATGTACTGGACCTTCCTTCATCAGTCACTAATTACGAAAATGCTTTGTGGGGCTAGAGAAATGGCTTAGTGGTTAGGAACACTAGATAATCTTCCAAAGGATCCAGGTTCAATTCTCAGCACTCACGTGGCAGCTCAACTTTCTCTAGCTCCAGTTCCAGGGGATCTGATAGCCTCACACAGACAGGCAGGCAGAACACCAATGTACATAAGGATAAATAATGTATGTTTTTTTTATAAGAAAGTGCCTTACAACCAGATCTTTCTCAGTTAAGGTTCTCTTTTTGAGACAGAGTTTCTCTGTGTAGCCCTGGCTGTCCTGGAACTCACTGAGTAGACCAGGCTGGCCTCGAACTCAGAAATCCTCCTGCCTCTGCCTCCTAAGTGCTGGGATTAAAGGCGTGCGCCACCACCTCCCAGCTAAGGTTCTCTTTTAAATAACTAGTTTGTGTATCAAGTTGACATAGGATTGTGTCACACCCACTAAGGAAACATGTCTACTCTGCAACGAGGCCTAGCATATCTACCAGGCAGACTCCTTATCGGGGCATGTGATCTTTTCTTTGGTTCCAGGGATCAAACCCATGGTCTTGCACAAACTAGGTATACTCTCTTCCCTTCAGCCACATCCCAAGCCCAGTCATGACCAATTGATTTACTCAAACATTCACATGCTTCCTGAATGACTGAAGCAAGATCTCAGATACATTCAGATAGATAGATAGATAGATAGATAGACAGACAGACAGACAGACAGACAGCTATGGATTGAAGATAGATATGTGTGTTTATATATGAAATAGTTACCAGAAAGACAGGGTCTTTCAGAAGCACCATCAGTCAGCATCATTACACCTGAAAACGTGATGTCACATTAGCAAGGTTGTCACATCCAGCCAGTGTTCACACTTCCACACAGATGTGTCCTAACAGAGGCTCCCGGTGACCCCTTCGTCACGCTCACTCTTTCATCTTTCACCAGATGAATTCAGTTCCTCATAAGTAAAGCACCTATTACAATCCAGCTACATTTGGAGACTGCTCTTGATGCGTGAGGGAGCAGCTGTCACATGGCACACCAAGCCTGAAGGTTGGACCAGTCCCAGGGGACTGGTAAGCCTAGAGATGGCCCTGAGGGCGTAACCAAGCTTTAGTGCTCTAGAGTGCTTCCTCTCTGCCCCACCTTTCAGTGTGCATTGGTCACATGGTACAAATGTCAACCAACAGGATGCAGTCAGCTACTCTCCTCCCTGCTGAGCATTGCAGAGAGCATAGGAGACCCTTCTTCCCAGAATCTCCAAGATAGGTGACCCTGTCAGGGAGGACTGGCTTCCCCATCACTGTCAACCTACAGAGGGACCTGGGGGTATGAGTTCACCGGCTAACCGCCAACTCCACTCCAGCCTGGTTTCACAGATCATCCAGGTGTTAAAACAAACATCACCACAAGAAGGGGGTGTGGGGACTGAAGGAGTAAAATCAAGAGTTGTGAGGCTAGAGAGCATTTCTCTAGTAGTGCGAAGAGCGGGATTACTGATACTGAAGTCTTATTCTTCGACAGTTTCATGCATATTCACATAATGCATTTTGAGCACACCCCCCTACACACTTCTATAAATATAAACTCTCTTTAAAAATGATTTGAGAGAACTGTGTGCATTTGAGTGCCGGGGAAACCCCAGCAGCTTACAGGCTCACATGCAGAACAGGTTTAAAGATTTACTGATTTATGATATGAGAGTAACTGTAGCTGTCTTCAGACACCAGAAGAGGTGTCAGATCCCATGACAGATGGTTGTGAGACACTATGTGGTTGCTGGGATTTGAACTCAGGACCTTCGGAAGAGCAGTTGGTGCTCTTAACCACTGAACCATCTCTCCAGCCCTACAGAACAGGTTTGATGAAGCAACTTCAGGTGAGTTCTGTGGAGCCCGTATGTGACTGAGAGGACGTGTGCCTGGCCACTCTTGCTTTCACTTGGCTGACATCTGACCAAACACTCACCTCTGATCGCTTCCTCCTGTTTCTCTAATAAGTTTGGGCATGGGCCTTGGGTTTTGGTAGTTTTATGGATATGTCTTTGCTAGGGATGTTATTTATTCTCTGGGTTTTTCTCAAATCCCCACATTCATTCTTGCTTTAGAGATTAGTATAAGCAACAAATGCTTTTCAGTCGCGTTCTTCCCTATTTACAGCATCAACATAGGGCTTGGGCTATAGTTCAGTTGATAGAGTGCTTGCTTACCATGCTCCAGGCCCTGGATTAGACCCCCAGCACCACATATGCTGGGTATGGTGCCTGTGATCTCAGCACTTGGGAGGTGAAGGCAGAAGGATCAGAAGTCCAAGGCCATCCTTAGCTACATAGAAAAATGTGAGGCCAGCCTGGGCTATGTGAGACTATTTCAAAAACAAAGGAAGAGCTCCTGGGAGTGACAGTGCACACCTTTAGTCCCGGCACTCCGGAGGCAGAGGTAGGAGGATCTCTGCAAGTAAGGCTAGCCTGGTCTACAAAGTGAGTTTCAGGACAGTCAGTGCTGTTACACACAGAAACCCTGTCTCAAATGAATGAATGAATGAATGAATGAATGAATGAATGAATGAACGAACGAACGAACGGATGGAAAGGATCCAACGCCTTCCTCAGGCATCTGTGGACACGGCCTGCACATTTACAAACACGTCAGCAAAACACCACACGCATTTAAAAAACTGGACAACTGACAGGAGAATCACCTGCTACCAGGAGTCTCCAGCTCTGGGAGCGAGAGTGCGCCTTCTGCTTTGTCCCCGTGTGCAGAGCAGTGGGCTGAAGCTCTTGCTGTCACCGAAGCTCTGGCCCTTGTGATTCCCAACTCTGCATCTGCAAGATTTCCTATAAAGGAGCTCAGCCTCTGTTCTGACACGCCCCCACCCTTTTCAGAGCGCTCTTTCTCCTGACGACGAAGGCTTCTGGAAATTACTCCTCCTTCCCTGTGGACTTGGGCAGGGAGCATGTGGCTGACAGCTACTTCTATTTGCTTGTTAAGACTCACACCATAGTCCAGACTGGCCTAGAACTCCGAGGTGGCCCAGAACAGCCTTAAAATCGTAGCTGTCCTCCTGTCTCAGCACTGTAGATTCAGGGATGGGAGCATAACCAGTTCCACGTCTGTTTAGGAATGAGCCTGTTCATCCTGTCTAGTCGTTGTCCTGTCCCTGTTAGCTGCCGTCACCTGCAGGGAGGGAGGTACGCACATGTGGAGGTCAGAAGGCAGCTTGCAGGAGTCCTCTTCTCCCACCAGAGTTCCATGAACTCCAACAAGTTTTCAGCTTGGCAGCCACTTCACCCACTGAAGCAGCTCCCCTCTTCAATTTTTTTTTTATTTACTCTTTTTTTTTTTTTTTTTTTACTTTGAGACAGGGTTTCATTATGTAGCCCTGGCTAGCCCAGAACTTGCTTTGTGAGTCAGGCTATCATTGAACTCACAGAGATCAGCCCGCCCCTGCCTCCTGGAAGTCCGGTATCAAAGGAGGGTGCCACCACCGACCTTTTAAATCTCACATCTGAGAGGCAAAAATAGGAGGGTCTTGGTGAATTCAAGGCCAGCCTGGTCCACAGATGGAGTTCCAGGCGAGCTGGGAGGAGCCTCTTAGATGAGGGAACCCTTATGCTGAAAAGAAATGAAGCCCAAGGTGGTTTTGCTGTTGTTGTTTGTTTGTTTGTTTGTTTTTTGTTTTTGCTCTCCGTGGTAAGGTGGCTCCTCTCTGGATATTGGGTCTGAGTTGAGGAAAACTTTAAACTTGGGAAGTCGTGAGGACTCCACTTCCTGAGTGCCAAGCACTCGCTTGATCACAAAGACAGCCCAGTGTGGGGCTGCATGCGGTGCTCTTGGTGCCGGCTAAGATATAACCACCGAGGATTGGAGTGGAGACAGACGTAGAGAGAAAGCGTGAGGTTCAGAGCAGATTCCCCAGCTGTCACAGGGCAGGGGATAGGGGCGGGAAGGAAGACATGCTGACCCCCCAGCGGAAATGCGTTGGCTCACTGGGTGGGAATTGTTCCATAGTCTCCAAGGACAAGAATGCGGTGCGATCCTACGCTGGGCTGCTCAAAGTAGGAACTTCACCTTGTAAAGCAGAAGAGTGGTTTTTTTTTTTCTTCCTTCTTCTTTTGCGGTTTCTCACAGCAATGAGTGCCAGCCTCCTCTTACCGATGAAGTGAGGCGTCAGTCATGGAGGCGTGGGTGTGGCCTGAAGCTCTGGCCCCGCCTCCTCCGTCCCTTTCATTTGACTCTCATTACTTGAAAGAAACTTCTCGACTGTTTCCATGTGTTGGCAAACAGTTCCATAGAATCCAGCTCCTGGGAATCAGCCAGCAGCATGCAGTGACGTTGCATCATTGGACCCTGGAACCAGACATATCAGCTGCAGAGCTCAGGGGAGCCTGCTCACATCGCACATCGTTGCCATGAGAGGCAGGAGCGGCAGAGAGGGTGCGCCCAAGGTGAGTGACTGACGGGGCTGCGTGCACGGAGCAACGGTTGACTCGACCGGTTTTATCTTTGGGTCTCTAACGAACACGAAGGATAAGTTATTAGTGGCAGGCAGGTTTGTAAAGAGAGAGCTTTGCTCTTTGCCAGTTGTTGGCTTCAAGATGACTGGAAAGGATGGGGCGAGATCAGCAGGAGGCGGACAGCCTGAGCCCCACTGTGAGTCTCTCTACCACCCAGCAAACTTCTTAAACATTCTCTCTCTCTCTCTCTCTCTCTCTCTCTCTCTCTCTCTCTCTCTCTCTCTCTCTCTCTCTCTCTCTCTCTCTCTCTCTCTCTTTGTCTCTGTCTCTCTCTCTGCATCCCGATGGTGCTTAGTGTGGCTCTCAGGGGTTCTGACTGGCTTGGGGACTCACTTCTCTTGAACAGACAGAGCTCAGACCTTGACTCTACTCTTGCTGAGTACAATAAGGACGCCCATGTTCTGCCTTTCATGTTGCTTTGGGTGCTGGGGACTGGAACTCTGGTACAAACTGCAAGTCTAGGTCACGAACCAAGAGACGTTCCGATAGCATGTGTATATAGCATGTCACACTGCTGACCCAAGAAGGCCACTAGAGCTTGAGATATGACAACAGTACTTGCTATACAGGCATAAGGACCTGAATTTAGTACCCAGTACCCACATAAAAAAAAAAATCAGTCATGGAGGCATGTACCTATAATCCCAGAGATGGCAAGGTGGTGATGGCAAGGTCCCTGGAGTTCTCTGGCCGGCCTCCCTAAGACAAGCAACTCCAGCTTCAGAAACAAAAAAATAAAGTGGGTGGGTGATGGAGAAGGACGTGGTGACATCAACCTCTGGCTTTCACATATCCATACTGTATGTGGGGGCGGTGAGGAAGGTGGAGAGACCACAAGGAAAGCGAAGCTCACGGTCTATGCTTTTCTGTCCCATCCTATTCTTTCAAAGTGCAATAGAAAGACAGATACAATAGAGCAATGAAACAGTTGCTAAATGGGAGGCTGCTTGCCGGAATTAAATGTTGCTTGTCATTGTGATAGTAACAAGTGTCGGGTGTGGGATCCAGAGTGGGGTCTGTGGGACTCCTTGTTTAGATGACTTGTAAATATCTGAGCTGAGAATCTTGCCCAGCAAAGCACTGGGGAAATGAGTGGTTGATGGAGCCCCAGCAAATCTTTCACCCAAAGGCATTAGTTCCCTCCAGTTCAGGGCAGTTTCTCCCGCATACTGCATCTGTCTGTAGATAAACAGAGGCCACAGCTCTCTGTTCACTGTTACTGTTCAGCTGCTTGAAAATAAATAGCCAACCCTGCACTCCTCCCTCCTGGGCTAGGGATGTAATTCCATTGGTAGAGTGCTTGTCTCACAGGCACAAAGACCCGGGTTTGGTTCCCGGCACGGGCGACACAGGTCTGTAACCCCATCTCTTGAAGACAGGATGATGGGGACTTCAAGGTCATCCCGAGGCAGAGTCATCCCAGGTCTATGAGACCCTGACTCAAAACGACAACAGGACATGCTTCGCCCGTTTGACCTTGTATCCTTACCTTCACATTGATTTTATGAGCCCATGTGAACTTCAGAACAGTCTCCAAAAACACCCTTTCCCACCTGTTTGGCTGTGATGCGTGGGTCTGTTTGCCCAGTCCAGGCTTCCTTCATCTCTCTCCCAGATCTTGTCTTTAATCCGGAATGATCCACTTCCTCTTCTTCCTTCAAGACTTTGTCGGTTGTGTTCTGTTCTGTTCTGTTCTATTTTCTGAACCACTGAGATGTTTTTTAAGAGCTGAAACTTGGTTTTCCTTATGCCCCGCCTATGCTGCATGTTTTCTATGTCATGGTACAATCTGTAAGCGCACATGTATGTACATCCGGGCATTGATGCACAGTCCGCTTGTCTGATGCAGGTCCCAATAACTAACGATCATTCGCTGTGTGTGCACCAGGTGCTCCATGGAGCACCCTACTAGCCCTCACTCCCTTAGTGTGAGGACCCTCCTTGCAGCCTTCCCGTGAGAGAGGTGTCACTCTTAGCCTCATCTTGCATATGAGGAGACCACCCAACCCCCATGGGCAATCAGCGGTCCTGCCAAGTCAGAGCAGGCAGACTACAGCTAGCTCCCCGCCTCCCTGTGGTCTCACCTCAGACATGGGGGTCAGTCTACAAAGGACCAGCTCATGCTGTGGGGAAGAGGAGTGTAGCCTGGACTCTCAGCTCTAGTGAGGCTGGAGGCAGGGGTTGGGAGGGGGTGTTGCTGCCGTTTCAAGGTCAGCCTGAGCCAGATAGACCCTGCCTCGAGAAACCAACAAAAAGCCATGTGCTGTCTCTCACTTTGCAGGGCCCATGTGATGTCTGCTATGCCATGCCCTATTTTTAGGACTCTTTAAAATACAGACTCTTTCTTAACTCACAGATAAGCCATCCAGATTTGGAGCTATAATCTCAGCTCATACAAGACACCCCTTTCCAGTAAGGTGGTGCCTGAGGAGCCCGGTCTTCATCCCCTAGGCCAGAGGGGCCTCCAGCTAACTATTTACTCCGTTTCATGAGTGTCTGTGGAGATGAACACCAGCACATGTATTTCTCCCCTCCCCTTCCTGGGTCTCACTAGTTAGCCCAGGATGGTCCCAAACTCCTAGAGATCTATCTGCCTCTACAATGCTGGAATAGAAGGTATGCACACCACTCTCCATTTCACATCCTTTTCTCACATAAATGAGCAGGAGCAGTGGAGACTTCCGGGCTTGCTACTGTTTACAATATGATCAGCATGTAATAGAACACAATCATTACATAAAATAGTCAGCATGTCATATATGATATAGTCAGCATGTAGTGTAGTATAGTCAACACTATGCATTAGGTTGCACTGATACAATTGATCTGCCAGTTGACCTGTCCGCATTAACTTGTTGTCTCACTGTTTTGCTTTTTAAATGACATTTTATTAATTTGGTTTGTGTGTCCATGTCTGGAGGATGGGGGTGAATGTCATGGAATGTGTGTAGTCGAAGGGGCGCAAGTTGCAGGAATCAGTTCTCTCCTTCTACCATGTGGGTCCCAGGGCTTGAACTCAGAGACATGAGTCTTAGTAGCTCGAGCTTTCGTCACTGAGCCAAGTCACCAGCCCTCATCTGCTTCCTGAACAGGAGTGCCGTGCTTGAGCGGGCTATACTAGGAAGCAGTCCTCTTCCTTTGTGCATTTAACTTAAAGCCCCTCGCTACCACCCAAGGCCACTTACCCACTTAGATGCCAAGTTCAAATGTGTCCTCTGGGGGGAAACAAGCTGCTTGTTTGACCCTGCTGTGGCTGCTTGGTTGTTTTATAAAACAAGGGGAACATTTAAAATTACGTGTGATATTAGCAATAGGAAACCCTGGTGGCCTCGGCGTTTACAGATCCAGCAGAGGGAAGTCATGTGCACAGCCCCGCAATGAGCCTGTCATTGCCTTTGTTGGCCTACTGCCTGGCTGACCTCTGCCGAAGAAGTGCTAAGAATGGATCAGCAGGTAGAAGGTGCTTGTCACCAAGCCTAGAGGACCCGAGTTAGATCCCAGGACGTACAGGACAAAAGGAGAGAACTGACTCCTGTGAGTTGTCCTCTGAGCTCCACATGTGTGCTGTGGTGCATGCCCATGCGTGTGTACACACACACACACACACACACACACACACACACACACACGAGAGAGAGAGAGAGAGACAGACAGACAGACAGACAGACAGACAGAGCCAGAGAAACAGACAGAGAGAGACAGAAAGACAGACAGAGAGACAGAGAGACAGACAGAGAGAGACAGAGAGAGAGAGAGAGAGACAGATGGACAGACGGACTGACAGACAGATGGACAGAGAGATGGATGGACGGACATATGATAAGATGTTTAAAGAAGCCCTAGAAACTTGTTCTAAAGGACAGAAGATGCTGCCGTTGGGAGCACATGGGAGTTAGAGGTGAGAGCGTCTTGTGTTTGAGACCAGCACCTGCCTCAGAGGAAAGCCTGTTTCAAAGGAAGAAGAAAAGGGAAATCAGCGGTTCATTATCTATGAGCTCTTATTTTGACTTCTTGATGCCTTTAAAGCTGCCTTATTGTCTGGGCAGCATATGTATGGCACAGCCTGTGACCTCAGGGCTAGGGAAAGGGAGACGAGAGGATGAGGAGTTCAAAGCCAGTGTGGGCCACTTGAGATCCTGTCTTCTCTATCTGCAAAGACAGATATGTGCTCACTGGTCTCCAAAAGGGCTTCTCAACACATCGTTACCATATTACCAAAAGTGATGGGCCCTATATTCACCTTTAGGAATATCTACCTTCTGAACATTAGGGATTCCATCTCAGAGGCAGCGGCCCTCTCCTCTCTCCATTCTCAAGAAGTCTGAGCAAAGACTTAGTATGAAAACAAAGCCTCCAAGGCTCCTCTCTCTTCTCCTACCCTACAACCCATCACATGGGTCCACCCATCAGCCCCACCTAGGATCTAGTTGCCTCTCTGAGCCTCTATCTAACCATGCCCCGGCTCCCCCACGATCCCACACGCTCCCTTCATTTTCTCGCGCATCTTGTCTTTACACAGCAGGACTAGACATTGCCTGGGCCTTGCTTGGTGTGTTTCTCTCTAAGAAGACACTGGAGGGTCTGGGGGATACGATAGGACACAACACACCATGCTTGGCTAGCTTACAGTGCTAAAGATACTTCCATCAGTGTGTGTATACAGCAGGTACTAAGCAAATGCCTCCCGGTCATGTGTGAACAGGCAGTTACAAAGAAGTAGACACAGCCCTTGCCACACAGCCCCACCACAAAGACAGGAATGGCACTTCCTAGTTCTTAGTTGTCAAGTATCTGGAAACAGAGGTCACCCTGCACTCTGGGCTCTCTAGCCTGAACACCACTTGACCTGGATACTTGGGAAGTGGCTCCTCCTCCTAATGGCCACATTTAAATTCGAGTTGTTAGGTTTAAAGTCAGGGTCACAAGGACCTTCCCTCTGAGTTTGGTCCTCTTATCGCCTCATGAGGTGAAATAGTACAAGCACAAGACCTGTGGAGAACGCACAGCAAACGTCTTCATTGTTTCACCTTTCACTCACGCCGAGGCGTTGGGCTGAGGAGTTCTGTCGTGTGAACTGGACTGATACTGCTCTGGAGCAGAGCAACAGATAGTAAAGGAACACAGTGACTTCAGGTGTACTTCACAGTGGCTTCACAGTGGCTTCACCTTGCTAGGTGGCCTGACAGGTGATGGACGCAGAGTCACCGTGGAGATGCGGTGCCAGAAAGAACATGCCAGGCAAAGGAAGGAGCATGTGCAAAGGCCCTTAGAGGGGACTGAGTCTGGAAAAGAGACCGGAGATGGGGGTGGGGTGGGGTGGAGTAACGGAGCCTCATCTGCTGTGTCAGGACTTCAAAGCAGGAAAGGAAACTGCTCACCTACATCGAGCGGATTACACCCTCTGATAGATGTTTGAAAACATTACTTGGGTTGCTATGCGACAGAAACTGGGTGAGGAAGGACAGAAGCCTAGAGATGAGCTAGAAAAACTCAAGGCCAAGGGTTTTCGCTTCCATTCTGGATAATAGCATCCGGTACCCATTGTCGTAGAGAGAAGTTAGTTCATTTTCTCTGAACTTAATGGGCAGGGGGAGGAGTTACTGTTGTGGGCATGAGCAGAAGACAAGTGGCCCTTCATTCATTCTATACATACAGAGTGTGGCCACTCATTCATCCCATACATACTGAGTGTCCATTCTATACATACCGAGTGTGGCCCTCCATTCATTCTATGCACACCGAGTGCCTACTGTATGGAAGGCACCATTCTAAATGCCTCACAGGAACAAATGTCCACTCCTTCTCAGTATGTATGTATTTATTTATTCAGAGGCGGGGTCTCCCTATGGATCCCTGACTGGCCTGGAACTCACTGTGTAGACCAAGCAGAGCTTGAATTAGGAGACCAGCCAGCACCTGCCTCCTGAGTGCTGGGGTTAAAGGTGTGCGTCACCAAGCCAGCTCTCTCATTATTTCATCGACAGTTCTTCTCCTTCACTTATAAAATCTACCGCACACTCGCTGTCTGTTCTCTCGTTTGATAATGACCTTTATCCTCCACACGTCTTATTTCCTATAGCAGACATTTTATTTAAGAAAGAAATAGGAAAAGACTATCACCTCAGTTGTGGAGCTTGAGACAAGGGCCAGCGTTGGGAGGTTCAAAAGAAAGTGGTCACAGACCAACAGAGGCGGGAGAAATAGGGAAGCGGCCGTGGAAATGCGGCGTAGTCATCTTGAGCGTCGATGAGTAAGGGAGGAAATGACAGAGGGGAAATCACTCAGAAAAGGAGGAAGGTGGAGGCTGCTAAGAAAGCTGCCTCTGAGGAGGCCGATCTCCAACATGAGTTGCAAAAAACAGGAACTACAGTTTCTTTGGCTTTTTTAGGAACCGTGTCCAAAATGTTTATTGCTCATGAACCACTTACTCAGCCCAGAGTTTTGCTCTGCGCTCAGCAAGTGGGAGCCTAGGTGTGTGCCTGGACAGCAGCCTTGGCTCCAAGCCCCAGGCTGTGAGGGCAGCCTCCCACAGGGACAGCACGCATCCCAAAACTGCTCCTGACACCCAGAGAGCCTTGCTCTGTGGGCTTAGAGGGGTAAATGTAAACTGGTGTGCTCTTCACTTTCATTAAACTTTTATTGGAAGGGTGTGCGCATGCGTGCACCATGGCCCACAAGAGTGGAGTTCAGAGGACAGTTTTCAGGAATCGGTTCTTGCCTTTCACCATGTAGGTCCTGAGGGTTGAATGCAAGTCATCAGGTTTGGTGACAAGTGCCTTTTCTCACAGAGGCCTCTCCCTGGCTCAGGAGTGGCGTTTGTTGTTTGCACACATTACTGTCGGTGAGGCTGCTCGTCTGCTTCTGGTAGGAGACCAGAACCGGAGAAGGGAGCCCAGGTCTCTACTCCCGGGGCTAAGAGGCCTGCCACCTGGTTAACAAGAACAAAGTACTTTGTGGAATGTTTGCTCCAGGTTCAGAATTTAAGCTCGCCTCAGCTGAAAGAGGCATAAAAACCCGGGTCAGTTGTTACAGTCTCTGAGCTGCTTGCTTTTCCTGTGAGTGCTTCTCAGGGTAAGGATCAAAAGTCACTGAAAAATGACCAGCAAGGACCAGGCCGGTGGCACAAGCCACCCGTTAGCCTGGGCTAGCGGAAGAGCCTCCATGGTAGGGTCCCTCGCCTACTGCAGGAATGAAGACCCAGCAGGGTTCTTACCTTCCCCTTCATCCCCAAAACTCCAAAGTCAGCGAGTGAGTATGAAGCTTCTCACACCTCGCAATGCGATGCAGTTGATTGACTTCAGCCGACTTTGAGCTCTCCTTGGTCAATTGAGTGGAAGTCACATCCCTCAGGGACCTCTTTCTGGTAGACCAGATGGCTTTTAGGCGTGGCATTTAGGTAGTACTTGACATACATTTGTAAAGTACATATGGTTTACATATAATTTACATTTCATTAATATACATGAGTGGGGAAACTAGCTCGTTAAATCTGTACCTTTTATTGGTGTTTTGGTTTTCTGGTTTTTTGAGACAAGGTTTCTCTGTATCACAGAGCCCTGGCTGTTGTGGACTCACATTGTGGACCAGGCTGGCCTGGGACTCACAGAGATCCACCTACCTCTGTCTCCTACGTGCTAGGATTAAAGGTGTGCATCACCACTCCCACCCCCAGATCCCACCAGTTATCATTACACATCACGCACAGAGTGGGGGTGGCGATGTCTGTGGAGGAGCAGTGTGGGGGCTCCACAGCTCTGCTCCATCCCGCGTTTCTCTTAGGCCGCACCACAGAGAATGAGTCACTCCATGTCACTCTGTGACCTGTGAGACCTTTACTGTTCCCTCGTTTAAATTCTGGATGTAAGCGTTAGTGGGCATGGTAGCTCACAACATGTATGAGTCTGAGGCAGGAGGATTGCCAGACAAAGTTGGAATGTGCTTCAGAGCAGGCCAGTCAGGGCTACACAGTAAGACCCTGACTCAAAGAACGACAACAAACCCTGAGCTTAGACCAGGGCCCCGAGTACCTGTTTCTACACACACACACACACACACACACACACACACACACACACACACACACACACACACACATACACACACACACACACACATACACACACACACATACACACACACACACATACACACACACACACACATACACACACACACCCACACACACACATACACACACACACCCACACACACACACACCCACACACACATACACACACACACACACACACACACATACACACACACACACACACACACACACACACACACACATACACACACACACATACACACACACACACACACACACACACACACACACACACACACACACACCCCAGATAAATAGAAGCTTATTCCAGAGAGTGGGGGGGAACCCCAGTGGTCAGGCTTTAGGAGAGAAAATGTTTCATTTCTGATGGTGGTTTTGGAATTTTTCTGTGGCCGCTGCCTCTTCCCTGTAGAAGGCGCTGTAAATGCGTGGCTTTTCCATTAGAGCCAACCGGAAGAAATGACCACCAGATGGGTCAGCATTCCCTCCCACCATGCAGACGTCAGCTTAAAAGCCTGGGCTTATGCCATCAGCGAGGGGCGTTTTTTGAGGGAAACCAGGAAATAAGGAATCAGCCCTTCCTAGGTTTTCCCTTTCCTCAACAATCCCTTCTTGGTCCCTGGTCCCATTGCCACTGGACAAGGTGACCACCATGGCTGTCTGCATCCAGAGGAAGTGCAGGAAACCCAGGGAAGGTCTGTGGGAAGCTGTACCGGGGGGGGGGGGTGCTCCAAAGCTTTGATGTCTGTCCAGAGAGACAGGCCAGAGCAGGTGCTGGAGCTCCGTCAGGCACACTGCAGAGTGTGAGGGCCTGAAGCAGTGATCTCCCCTGGTGCTGCCTCATGAGGAGACTGTGGCCTGACTGATGCCTCTGTGTCCATAGAGGACTGAGATGTAGGTGAACGTGCGTATGGCCCTCTTGTCTGATGGCCTTTCCTCACGGTGAACTCCCAGGGACCTGTGCAAAGGATGCTGGGGTTATTTTATTTGGTTCCCTGAGCCTCCAGAAAGTAGGTAATCGTAGTTTCCAAAATGAATGATACCTCAGGGAGACAGGTTTGGAAACAAAAAGTAAAGAGTCTATGTTTTATTTTTAAAGCTACTTTCTGCGTGTCTGGGAAAGTGTGAACATCTGAAATCTCGGGCTGAAAAACGAGAATTGCTACAAGCTTAGGGCCTGCCTGGGCTACATGGCAAGTACCAGGCCAACCTAGGCTACCTGACAAGAACCTGGGGCAAAGACGAGACAAAAGGTGACATATTGCCCAGTTTTTTGAGAACTTAAATGTCATATTGCATAAAAAGCAATCAGGGAGGAAGGGAGAGAAGAGGAGAGGGAGAAAGGGAGGGAAAGAGGGATGAGGGAGGGAGGGAGAGGGGAGGGAGCAGTAGCAGCCTTTCAGATAAATGGCACCAGGCACTCTCTGCACACTCTAGACTGTCTGGAATTTTCAGCTCACCCCGACAGCTGCTCCCCTTCAGCTCCAGCTACTCTACACTGCTTCCAAGGGCCCTCCAGGGCCCGCAGTCCTTCCAGTCTCTACATCTAGGATGCTGTAAGGAGTCAGTTGATTGCTACCTCATTTAAACATCTCAAATCCTCTTGCTGATGGAATTCAGGATGGAGAGAAGCTGTCTGGGAGTGGGGCGGCCAGCATTACCACATGAAACAGCTGGGTATAGTTGAATTCTGAGGGCAAGTTCTAGGTATGAAATAGGAAGCCTTTTTGCTACTTTAAGTGACTCTCTCAGTTCCCTAAAACTCATAGAATTTTACTTTAGTGAAAATACAGCTGTGGAAAGATTCTCAGGGAACAGTGACAGTTAAGAAGTGGCTTCTTGGTGGGCCGTGTTGGTTCAGGCCTTTAAGTTCAGCACTCACAAGAGGCAGGGGCAGGGGCAGGGGCAGGGGCCGGGGGCCGGGGGCCGGGGGCAGGGGGCAGGGGGCCGGGGCCAGGGGGCAGGGGGCAGGGGCCAAAGGCAGAGGCAGAGGCAGAGGCAGGGGCAGGGGCAGGGGCAGGGGCAGGGGCAGGGGCAGGGGCAGAGGCAGAGGCAGGGGCAGGGGCAGGGGCAGGGGCAGGGGCAGGGGCAGAGGCAGAGGCAGAGGCAGGAACTGGTCTACAAAGCGAGTTCCAGGACAGCCAGGGCTACACAGAGAAACCCTGTCTCATAAAAACAAATGAGAAGCAGCTTCATGCTAGGCCTGGTGTCACAGGTGTGTAACCAACTCAGTTACTTGGGTGGCGGAGGCAGAAGTATCACAAGTTCAAGGCCAGCCTGAGCAACTAAAGGAGACTGTCTCAAAAGAATAGAAGGACATCTGGAGCCTGGTGTGCTCTGGGCCCCAGCAGAGCCTCAGTATGGAAAAGACAGAAGAAGGGAGAAGGGTTAGGCAGGGAGGAAGGAGCAAGCTCCTTTCTTATACCAAGGGGCAGTGATGAAGTAAGAAAAAAGGAAGGAGAGAGGAGGGAAGACAGAGTCAGAGAGGACTGTGAATGCCAGCTACTGGGGAGAGGTAGAAAGAGGGGGGCTGCTGGTCTGGGATGCCCTTGCAACTGCAGATCTCACAAAGGTGAAGAAGGTGGGCACATGACTCCATTCGATGGTGTCACGAATGTCACTGTGTCCTGTGCCTATGCTGTGGCTGATGTGTCCCACCGTGGCAGCTGAGTCACCTCCCCTGCTGGTTCTTTGTGCCCAGGACTCAGAGCATCATGCAGTTGGTTGTGGGGGACAGGGTGGGGCAGCCTCCTTGGCCACTTAGAGACTCATCCCCTTTTCCCTGGCTTGCCTGAGCTGGGAGTCTCTTCCAGCGTTAAGGACTTGGATACCCATGCATCTGCAACTGTATTCTGTCGACATTAGCAGGTCAGGGTGCAGTGTCTTCTCTGTGTGCCATCTCTGTGAGCCTGTCCTTGGGCTTCGAGAGCGAACAGTCTCAAAATCCAGTGGTTTTGAGGGGGTGGAGGCAGCAGCTCAGTGGTAATGAGATTGCCAGGTCAGCGGGAGTACCGAGTTCAGATTCCCCGATCCACTAAAAAGCCAACTCATATCTATACTCCCAGCACGGGGGGGGGGGGTAAGGGGTTGAGGGGGGGACAGAGACAGGAAGAGCCTTAGGGCTTGCTGACTGGCCAGTCTAGTCGCTTCAGTGAGTTCCAGATTCCCTGAGAGACCCCAACTCAGAAAATAAGATGGCGTGTCTTTGGAGACTCTGAGGCGGATGTCTGACCTCCACGTACCTGTGAGGATTTTCTCTCCCTTTTTGGTAAATTACAGGCAAATGCTGTTAGATAACACCCGGCGGTCATAGGAAGGCCGTGTGGCTAGGTGAGTTGCACAGTCTCTCGGTGCTACAGCTCCCCAGAGCACCTGACCCCCCCCCCCCCAGTCCTCTGTCTGGGTGTCACCTCACATCAGAAGTGGCACCCCAGGAGAGTGCCAGTCAGACACTCTTCCTGGGGGCTTCCCCCTCCTTCCCTTTTCAGAGAGTGTGGGTGGGGAGCTTAGAGATGGTCAGGGTTTTTGTTTTTTGTTTTTTTTTTAATCTAGGAAACCTTTCTTTTTTCTAACATAATGGACCTTATTGTGTTTTAAACAACAGAAGGTGAGCAGTGTCGGTCCAGCGGCTAGGAAGGGCATCTGTCCGGCTGCACTCATCCGGACAATACAGACTATCCTCAAGCTTTGCCTCCTCATAAAGCTGTGCAGTTTGGGCCTGGAGAGATGGCTCAGTGGTTAAGAGAACGCACTGGCGGTTCTCTCCCAAAGGACCCAGGTTCAAACCCCACCACCCACATGGCAGTTCTGCAACTGTCTGTAATTTCAGTTCCAGGGTATGTGATACCCTCCCACAGACAGTCATGGAGGCAGAACACCAATGTAAATAAAATTGAAAATTAAAGATATATAGTGGGCTCTGTGGGAGGCCTCCTCCATGTCCTATATATATCCACTGGCTTCCCACATGCACAGTCTATGTGTTTTTTTACATTTTTATTTATCATTAGGGTGTGTGTTTGGTGTTGTTGGCGCATTTGTGTCATGGTTTGGGTGAGGAGGGCAGGAAGCAATTATGCAGAGTGGCTTCTCTCCCTTGTGTTGGTTTCGGGGCTCAAACCAGCATCCTCGGGCTTGCACACTGCCACCCACTGGGCTGTCTCACTGGCCAGGGTTGCTTTCTTATCATATATGTATAAATGTGTGTGTGTGTGTGTGTGTGTGTGTGTGTGTGTGTGTGTGTGTAGGTGTGTGGATGTGTTTTGCCTGTGTATATGTGTGTGCACCACATATGTGCCCGGTGCCCGTGTAGGTCAGAAGAGGGTGCTGGATCTCCTGGAACTGGAGTTACCAATGTGAGTAAGCCACCATGTGGGTGCTGGGGATTGAACCTGTGTCCTCTGGAAGAGCAGCCATTGCTCTTAAATGCTGAACCATCTCTCCAACTCTGTAGTGTATTTTCTCTTAAAGTGTAGTTTCTATATAACTATCCTTCTGTGGGCCTCAGAAGGGAAGTGAGCCTTTCACCTTCCCTAAAAACTAAGAATTCTTGAAAATGAGCCATGGACACTGTGAGGCGGAAGGCTGCACTTGCCAAAACTGTAGCTCAGAGAGGCCTGTGGCCACCCTGATGTGCCGGCCCTGCCACCTCCTGTGCCCCTGGCTTCAGTGGAAGTCATTGCAGGGCTTCTCTGTCCCCAGCTCTGAGCTTGTTTATTTTAGAAGCAGAGGAGTTTGGGGACAGGGGAGTTTATGAAAGATAAAAGAAGCAGGAAGCAGGATTGGACAGCATCATTCTGACTGACCCCTGATGTGGAAAGAGGAAGGAAAGAAGAAGAGAAGGGTCCAAATTAGCCAGACACTCGGGGACTTCCAGGATCCTGCCTTGGGCACAGGTGCTCACATCCAATGACTGTGGACTTTCACCTTCCAAGAGAAGCAGGGCCGGGGCTGGCCTTTTAAACCCAGCCGTGGGTGCGAGGTGCCGCTCACCGCGACCCTTGACCCCCTTGGTGCTATTTCCTTCTTAGTCATTATCATTATTACTATTATTACTATTATTATTATTATTACTGTGTGTATATGTGTGTGCATGATGTATATGATGTGTGTATTGTGATGTATATGATGCTGCATGCATGATGTATATGATGTATGTGTGCATGATGTATATGATGTGTGTATACAGGATGTATATGATGTGTGTGTGCATGATATATATATGTGTATACATGATGCATATGATGTATGTGTGCATGATGCATATGATGTATGTGTGCATGATGTATATGATGTGTGTATGATGTATATATGTGTGTGTGCATGATGTCTATGATGTGTGTGCATGATGTCTATGATGTGTGTGTGTGCACGATGTATATGATGTGTGCATGCATGATGTATATGATATGTGTGTGCATGCGAGATTTATATGATATCTGTATGTGTGTACATGTGGAGGTCAGTGGAATTCTGTAGTGTCAGCTCTCTGCTTTCACTTTTGTGTGTGCTCTGGGCATCAAGCTTAGGTCACCAGGCTCGCTCAGCAAGCATCACCACCTGCTGAGCCATCTCCATAGTCTTCCACTTGTCTTAGTTTTTCCTTCTCCCAAGCTTGGTTAGTCAGAGAGCAAGGTGACTCTTTAAAGCCAGCCTGTGCATGCCACAGCCAACACCTCACCCACGTGTGTCATAGCTGCTGTACCCACAGGGTGATTTCCTGCCCAGACCCTGCCTGGCATCTCTGTGCCTCGGTGCTGTTTCAGTGCTGGGCTGCAGCCCAGGGCCTTGCAGGCGTCAGGAAGCTTCTACCAGAGAGGCACACGCCAGCCTATGCCATTCTGAAACCAGCTCGTTTGAGATTTGAACTCATTTAGCAAATTCTACGTAAGCTGAGGGAACAGACTACGGAGATGGGACAGTCACAACCCAAGGTGACTGGCCCAGATCTGAGTGAACCCTGAGGCACTGTCTCTGCTGGGTCACCTTGGGCACAGAAGTCCCTTAAACTCCCCTGCCCAGAAGTGCCCCAGAACTCAGAATGAAGCTATCCAAGCAAATATTCAGACCCCTTCCCCAGGTCTGACACTTGGCTTTCTGCATTTTTCCCCCTTCCGTACACTAGAAAAATTAAAACCAACGGTGCAGCTGAGGAACAGGCTCCTCCAGCCTGCCGAGGAGACTCCGGCTTAGGCACAGGGAAAACGCAGATGCCAGGATGGAGCTGTGGCTGCAGCTGGTCCTGCTTAGAGCTAGGACAGGATCCTGCTGCACTTCCTCTGCTGGAGTGGGGCGGTGTGGACGGGTCAGCTCTCCCACACGAGCCCCCTGCCTCTCTGTGAGACCCTCTTCCAGTGGACCCAGCACTTCCACACCTTTCCCTGAAGCCATGGGAAAGCCGGCTCCACCCATCCCTGACCTCCAGTAGCCCATCCCCCCTGAACTCCACACATCCACTTTCCACCTAGCCACAGAGCATGAAATAGTAGCCGTTGTTTAATTTTTTAATCCCATTTCGGGGGTTTCTACCCCACCTTTGATCATTTGATTCCCAGATAAAAGACACACAACTCTTATTATTTACAATAAGTCTAGAGCAGCACAAGCGCTGGGCAGATGTCTACCCTCTGCGCTATTAAAATTTACGTTTCTCTTCATAACCCCAAGTTACTACTCACCGCGTTTCATCTGGGCTGCTCTTCACTCCTATTAGCCAGCGCTCAGGGCCACAGTTTTCTGACTCTCCTAACCCAAAGCGACTCTTTCTTCCCTCCTCACCTTCTCTTTCCATGGTTCTCATCCCACCCCCAGCTCCCACCTCATCCCCACCCCCAACCCCCGCCCTGCAAGCCTCCAAATCCTAAACCCCGCCTGTGTCTCTTTTGCCCAGCTATTGGGCAAGGTCACATAGGTCACCTGGGTCTACTACAAAATCTTTTGTCTCTAAGACCATGAAGTCTTAGGGACCCTCCCACGCTTAACGTTACAATATACAACTAAAGACTAAACCTCAGCAATTAGCCATGACAGAAACGAGAATCCTGGCAACTGTGTCTGGTCATCCAGCTGCCTGTTTTCCAGTTCCTGTGACTCCTCCGCTCACCCACTCTCACACCCTCGCCAGGGGCTTCCCACATATCTCCTCCTCTGCTGACAGGCCCTCTCAACACCTTCCCTCTGACTAAGTCCTCATCCCCAGATAGTCACTGTCCCAGGAAACTTTCCCTAAGCCCCCTTCTACCACAGCTTCCCCACAGCAGGCATGGCCTCTTAAAATTTCCCATATTTTCTTTCCCATCCTACTCAAAAAAAGCCTCTTTTTTTTTTTAAAGATTTATTTATTTATTATGTAAGTACACTGTAGCTGTCTTCAGACACTCCAGAAGAGGGCGTCAGATCTCATTACGGATGGTTGTGAGCCACCATGTGGTTGCTGGGATTTGAACTCCAAACCTTCGGAAGAGCAGACAGTGCTCTTAACTGCTGAGCCATCTCACCAGCCCCCGTCAAAAAAGCCTCTTGTCTACTTCTGTGAACTCAATGTTCACTTCTGTGGAGGTTGAATAGAAACAAGCCTTGTTCATAAGAAAGTCCATTAATTACATAGATCAGGAACTGTCATGTTAGCATGGTGCTTTTAGGGAGCTCCTGACAGGAGCACATTCATATTTGTATATGTCCTGGTGAGTGAGTGGATGGATGGATAGATAAATGGATGAGTGGATGGTTGGATGGGTGGGTGGAGGATGGGTGGATAGATGGGTGGATGAATGAATGGGTTGATGGATGGATGGATGGGTTTGATGGATGGATGGATGGGTGGATGGGTTGATGGATGGATGGGTGGATGGGTTAATGAATGGATGGGTTGATGGATGGATGGATGGATGGATGGATGGATGGATGGATGGGTTGATGGATGGATGGGTGAATGGATGAAGGGGTTGATGGATAGATGGGTGGGTGAATAGATATGGATGATGGATGGATGGATGGGTGAGTAAAGGATGGATGGATGGATGGATGGATGGATGGATGGATGGATGGATGGATGGATGGGTTGATGGATGAATGGGTGGGTGGATGAATGGATGGGTTGATGGATGGATGGGTTGATGGATGGATGGATGGGGTTGATGGATGGATGGATGGGTGGATGGGTTGATGGATGGATGGGTGGATGGGTTAATGAATGGATGGGTTGATGGATGGATGGATGGATGGATGGATGGATGGATGGATGGATGGGTTGATGGATAGATAGGTGAATGGATGAAGGGGTTGATGGATAGATGGGTGGGTGAATAGATATGGATGATGGATGGATGGATGGGTGAGTAAAGGATGGATGGATGGATGGATGGATGGATGGATGGATGGATGGATGGGTTGATGGATGAATGGGTGGGTGGATGAATGGATGGGTTGATGGATGGATGGGCTGATGGATGAATGGATGGATGGGTGGGTGGATGGATGGGTGGGTGGTTGGATGGATGGGTGGATGGATGGATGGGTGGGTGGTTGGATGGATGGATGGGTGGATGGATGGATGGATGGGTGGTTGGATGGATGGGTGGATGGATGGATGGGTGGGTAGACGGATGGGTGGGTGGATAGATGGATGGATGGATGGATGGATGGATGGATGGATGGATGGATGGATTGGTTGATGAATAGATGGGTGATGAATGGAGGATGGATAGATGGGTGGCTAGAAGATAGATGGATGATGGGTGGGTGGTGGATGACTTTCCAGATGTCTCCAGCTGAGTAGAGTTTGCACACTGATTGTTGCAGGTGCACAAGGTCCCCCCTGCCATGAGCTCACTCCTGTTCTTTGTCTTTATGGCCCTAATCTCCTCCTGCTTCTGCCTTCCAGATGCCTATTCCTCTCTCTCCTCCTTTCCTGACTGTTTTATTCAGATGAGTATGTGCAAAAGTAGCCGTGGAAACTTCTACCTGAGAGAGAGGGCTTGGTCAGATGAAGGGTGGGGAGGAGGCCTGCCAGCAGAGGAAGAAACAAGTGTGAGGGTCCAGGAGAAGATTTGAGGATGTGCGATCAGGGAGGTCAGAGGGACTGAAAAGTGAGCAGTGGGCAGGGTGACCAGACATTTCTCCCACATTAGGTGTGGTGACACACATTTGTAGCCCCAGAATGTGGGAGTTAGAGACAGGAACATCAGAAGTTCAGCTATTTAGGGAATGTAGACCAATGTGCCTATGTGAGATGCTGTCCAAACCATAGGACCTGGAGAGATGACTCAGAGGTTAAGAGCACAGGCTGCTCTCCCAGAGGACCCGGGTTCAGTTCCCAGCAACCACGTGGTGTCTCACAGCTGTCTGTAACTCCAGTTTAAGGAATATATGATGCCCTCTTCTGTTTTCCTCTCCATCCTGATGGCCTGAATTCTATTGGGAGACCATATTGTAGAAAGAACTGACTCCAGCAAGTTGTCCTCTGACCTCCACATGCATGCTATGGTTCACATGCAAACACACACACACACACATGCATACATACACACATGTGCACATACATGTGCACACAAAACAAAACATCTCTAAGTTTTAAAAGAACACCTCCCCCTTTGTGTATGAACTCTAGCCACCTGTGTGCCCATAAGAAGCAGAGACAGACGTGTGTCCCGCATTATCCCTTAGGTATCCACGCCAAGGTTTCCAAATTATCACCCTATTAAAGAACAGCTTGAGAGCCATCCTCCATGACCACTGGACGGCTGTCAGGCTGCATAGCTGTGGCTGTCAACTGCTTCCATGTGTTATTTTTAAAGCACTGAGCACATCGTTGCCAGGAGCCTGGGTGCTCAGTGATGACTCACTGCCTGCTGTCAACCCCACTGCCTGCTGTCACCCCGGGGACTGCTGTGCTGGCCCCTCTCCCTACAGGACACACTGGCCATGACTTGCCCCACTACATCCTCCCATAGGGCCTTCATATGGGAGTCCAACTCTGCATAGAGGGAGGTGGCCTCCAAAGAGGTGACCTTGAGTTGAAAGCTGGTCATGCAGAGATCTGGTGGAAGAATGTCCTGGTGGCAAGGATCGGTAGGCCTGAGGGTTGACTGTGGGGGGCCTCAAAGCCACCCCAGGGGCTTAGCTGGTATCCTAATGCTCGAGCACACACACACACACACACACACACACACACACACACACACACACACACACGTGTCTTATATTATTCTTGCTGGAGATTAAGAAGGGATTTGCAAGTCAAAGATAGACAGGAAGAGACCCACAGAGCTGGAGGGACTTTGGACAGGTTATTAGACCTTGCTGACCCTCTATTTTCTTACCTGTAAAATGAAGACAAGACAGCCCATGACTGAAACTTCTGGGAGTTTATGATATAAAATGTCTGAGCGCTCAATTAAAAAACCAAATCTCGTTCCATATGATTTGCTCTGTTTGGAGAATTCTCACATGTGGTTCATTCCTCTTCCGGCGTTGTTATTGTAGTGTTTGGTTTGGTTTGATCTTTTGAGACAAGGTTTTCTATAGGCCACGATGACCTTGAACTCCTGGCTTTCACCTCCCAGAGCTTGAATCAATTACAGGCTCGGGCCACCTCGCCTGATTCATTCTTCTTATGTAACAAATTGTAATTGTCTCTGTTATTAACATTTGGTGACCTACACTAGGGGAATTTTTGTTGCTTGCCTAGCAGAAGTGAAGCCCTAGGTTCCATCTCCAGTATTTCAATTAATTAATTACCTCATTAATTAATTAGCTTATTAGCATATTAACTAGCTGATTAATAAACCAGCTTATTGGTTGATTAACTGATTGCTAAATTGATTAATTGGGAAATCATAATAACTGCCTGCTTGAAGTTCCAAAGGCACTCTGTGCTATTTATAAAGGATACTTACTGTGCAGAAGGATGCCTGCTGTGACATACTTAGAGGTCACTTTTGCTTTTTAAGATGTGGCCAGACAGCAAGCAGTCAGTTGGAGGAAACCATATCTCAGGAACTCGGCAGCTGCTGGTGATCCAGCATGGCTGTGGGTGCCCTGTGGGGCAGATGTTTCCTGGCTTGGGTGATCCTAAAGACCCATTGTTCTCTGGAAATTCCCCCTCCTCCCTGGGTCCAGACCCAGAAGAAGCCATCGCTGTTGGGACAGTGTGTCCCACAAGCTTTTAACAAGTGCCCCTCACAGGGAACAAGATAGACACTGCATGCTTCAGTCACGGGTCTCCCTTCAAAGGCATTTTGAGTGGATTTCACAAGAGCGGCGAAGGGCGAAGGCCAGCTTTTGCTTTTCATTTTCCCAAAATAAATGGTTAAGTGGTCATTTTCTCTTCTCTTTCTTCTCTCTCTCTCCTGTCTCCCTCTCCCTCTCCCCCTCCCTCCCTCCCCCTCCCCTCTCTCTCTCTCTCTCTCTCTCTCTCTCTCCCACACACACACACACACACACACACACACACACAGGATTTCTTACCTCATAGCCGGCTTCTGGAATTTACAATGTGTCCCATAGTGGCTTCCAACTAACAGTAACCCTTCCGTCTCAGACCCCTGAGTAACAGGGTTAGTAATAAGTAGCTTTCAACAAGGTAAAATTGTGACTCTCCTACAGAAATAAAATAAGTTGCCAGGTGTGGTGGCTCCCACACACTGTCCCTGCACTCAGTGGAGGCAAGAGGATCAGGAGTTTAAGGTCAACCTCGTGACGGAGAAGCAATGTTTGAAACCCAAAGAGAAATTCTAGAATGGATCCCATTGCTTCGCCAAGTCTGAGCCTTTGGTCAACATGAAACAAGAGTCTATAACACTACCCTTTAGTACATCAACCCAGCTGGTTTCTGCAGGCCTCCGTGTGAAGCCATGGCACCACATTCCAGGGCAGTGTACCAGCTCCCTGGGCGTTCCTTCTAAACATCGCTTAAAGAGCCATCACGGTGTCACAGAAAGACCCTCGTCACCCACTCGAGACAGAACTAGGCGTCCACACTCTGGCTTTTTATCTCCTAGAGACTCAACAGTCCCAGCAGCATGTGACTCTGCCCTGTCCATCATGAAACCAACCAAGGGCTAAGGGTGCCCCAGGAGGGAAGAGGGTATGCACCCTGCTCTCGTGGGAGACAGACAGAGAGATGGGTGTCCTCTGTGAGTTAGGGATGGGTATAGACATGGGAAGATTCTAAACAGGTTTTAAGAACCCGGTTGGTTTGCCGGGTGGCATCAGAGGATCCTTTTTCTCAGAAAGGGACATTCTTGAAGAATCTAGAAGCGTGTGTGGGATTTCAGTGGGTTAAAAGCTGCTGGGACATTTAGGGGTGGAGGGGAGAGTGTGTGGGCAGGACTGAAATCCTCAGCCAGAGAGATCATGGAAGGCTGGTGGGGAAGTATGGGAGATAGAAAATCACAAAGGGCCTGGATGGTTCTGGACCCCAAGAGTACCTAGGCACTGAAGGATGGTTACAGGGGAAAGGGATTGAAGTTGGTGTTTCTAAACTCTCAAAGGCTGGGTCAGTGCCACGTGAAAGTAGCATTTGGTAAATGTTTGCTGAACGTCTGGAGGAAGATATGGAAAGGGTAGTGGAGTTGCAGGAGTGCCAAGCCAGTTCCCAGCTTCGGAAAGTCCCTGTGTTTGTGGTTCACCATGGGGGACGAGGGAAATCTCTGCAGCCCTGCTACGACTCTGCAGGGTTTATCACCTGTCTGGACGAATAAACTCGAGGTAGGGTGGACGGGGAGAGGTGACCACACTCCCCAAGATGAATGGAAGCCACCCACTCACAGGGCAGTTTGGAGAGTCTAAGTCTTTCCAAGAATCGGTTAAGAAGCTTCAAAAGGCAGCAGAGATGGCTCAGCTGCTAAGAGAGCTGCTCTTGCAGAGGACCTGAGTTTGGATCCTATCACCCACTGGACAGCTTACACCTGTCCAATGCCTCTATGATCACCCTTAGACACTTCACACACACACACACACACACACACACACACACACGAATACACATGTGTGTGAAGAATATTTTGGTAAAGCTGAAATTTAAAGTGTTGTTGGCAAACATGTTAACCAAGCATGTCCCAGACACATCAAGAAATGAAGTCCTAGGCAGGCTCTTCAGGGTGGGGACAGTGGAGACAGATGCAAACTTTGTCACGGTGCTGTCACCTTATCCCCTACCCCCAACAGTACTCAGTATGTGTCTACCACAGGTGAGGCAAGCACGCTACCATTTACTGCTTCTTGAGGAGACAGGGTGCACTAAGTGGTCCGGACAGATCTTGAACTCTCAATCCTCCTGCCTCAGCTTTCCAAGTGCTGGAACTGCAGGTGTGAGTTACCAGCTAACAGACATTTCTTAAGCTTCTCCTACATGCCCTTGCCCAAGGCTAGAGGTAGAGTAATAGACAAACAAAATGTATTTATTTCATATGTACGTGTATAAGATACATATGAATACAAAGCACATTTAATTCTAGTAATAAACCCATTAATAGGTAACACTATCCTTCTCATTTTATCCATAAGGAAACAGGCTCAGACAGACAGGGCAGGTAATGTGCTCAAGGGCACACAGCTAAGAATTTCGATCCAGAGGTGGTATACACAGGACTTTGACATGGCATGTGTCATCATGCAGCATGCAAGCATGTAACTCCAAGGGGCATAGCCTCTCTGTAATACACGGGACTTTGGCCAAAATGTGTGTCATAAAGCTCACACGCATGTAACCTTGAGGGCCATAGCCTCTGTGAATTTAAGAAAGGGCTTATTAGGGCCACTCACTTGGGTTTGGGGTTGCAGGCAAAGCATCCCAAAGGATGTGGCATCACCAGAAACCCTGGGGATGGGAAGTACCAACCAGGATAAGAGAGGGGGTTGGAGCCTCTGGGGAGGGGTAAGAACGCTGCTCGGAGTCTTGGGCTGAAGTTTCTCTGTGGCTTGGTACAGCCATGGACAATGGTACAGCCTCGGCCAATGACTATAACAGCACGTTCTCTCCTCCAGACCCTGTTGGCCAGGGCACTTTACGACAACCATCCTGATTGTTCCGACGAGCTTGCTTTCTCCAGAGGGGATATCCTGACCATCGTGGAACAAAACGTGCCAGAAAGCGAGGGCTGGTGGAAGTGTCTACTCCACGGGAGGCAAGGCCTGGCTCCCGCCAACCGCCTCCAAGTCCTCAGAGAGACCCCTGCAGACAGACCCTGTCCCCTGCTCCAGAGAGGCTTGGATGCAGATCTCACCGGCTCTGAGGCGCCTTACCAGGTGCACAACTCGTTCTCCTCACCACCCTCGGGGCCCGTGTATGAACCAATGAGGAGCTGGGTGGAGGGGCCGCTGCCAGCTACTGCCCAAGTCTATGTATTGCCTGATTCTTCACCTTCCAGCGCCAAGGTCATCTGTGAAAAGACTCTGAGCTTCCCCAAGCAGGTGAGTGTGTCTCCCGATGAAAGCACAGGTAAAGGGTGCAGGGATACCCAGGGCTTCAGTACACTGCAGCCATCGCCAATTGTCAGATCAGATGTGCAGAACGTGACCTCAGAGCCCTATTGAGCATGCCCAAAGCCCAGTCCCATTTCATTCACACGGTAAGCGTCCCCGCAACTGCCCAGCTCACCAAGACCGGCCAACCTCGCTGTCAGTGGAAGGTGTGTGCAGGAGCATGTTGGCTGTTCACAGGGCACCGCGTCACAGACAGCGCTGGAGACGACAGGAACAAGGGACAACTTAATTCACACCATACCAAGGGCAAGGCAAGGCACGCATCTGCCTCCCCTAGACATTTTACTTCTAGAATCGTTACAGAAACATACATGAGGGTCAAACAGAGATCGGGAGGGGGTTGAGGGTGGCCACGTTGATGCTGTGGAAAACCCATAGGTCCCCAAGTGTTTGCATGGGAGAGTGTTGGTTCCAGACATTTTGAAAGTTTTTTCCTCCATTTACTTATTCGGGAGCTGAGCATGCCCCGAACACTGCACATATGAGCAAACCAGAAGACACTCTCAGGTGTTGGTCCTCTCCGTCCTTGCATGCGCAGGTCCCAGGGACAGGCGCGGTGGCATGAGCTTTTCTCTGCTGATTCATTCCCACCCCACCCCCAAACCCCCCAGAAAAAAAACAAAAAACAAACAAACAAAAAAAACCCATCTTTTGTCCCTGTCATCATGGCAAGCCACTACACAGGGATAAGAAATGTTCGTATGTGTTTGTTCTAAAAAGGAAGACAGAATCTTTTAATCAAAGACCAGGGGGTGGGGGGAACATAATGTGTACGTGTGTGTGTGTGTGTGTGTGTGTGTGTGTTCTTGTTTGCAGATTAACATGTGGGCTGGAAAGACCTAGAAGAACCAACACAGGTAGTTCTCCTCGGGAAGTAGAATTGAATAAGGAGAAAATTAAATAAGGCAGCAAACAGGGACGTTTCTTTTATTCTGCGCCATGTCCCCAGCACCTTTCATGAGGCAGGTCCTCAATAAATATTTCATGAACAAATAGACCGGGGAGCTTCTGGGTGTTCTATGGGACTCACGGACACCTGTGAGTTTTACAAGCAGAGGGAAGAAGGAGGAGCTCGGGAAATGTGCGGCCACATCGTTGGGTCCTTAAGGAAGGAAGGAATGTAATGGAAAAGGGAACAATTCGCCCCACACCCCTGACCTTCCTGGGGCTTTAAAAATACAGTACAAGTAACTTGGAGCTGAGGCTCAGTTGGTGGGGTGCTTACCTGGTATGCTTGAAGTCCTGGGGTCTATCCCGATAAACCAGGCTTGGTGGGGAGCATCTGTAATCCCAGCACTCAGGAGATAGAGGCAGGAGGATGAGGAGTTCAGGACCAGCCTCAGCTATATAGTGAGTCTGAGGCTAGTTTTTGCTACACGAAGATCTGGATCACAAACACCAAACAAACAAAACCCCACTGGCCTCAGTGTTCAGTGACAATGGCCTCTTTTAACCCTGATACTCAAATGACCTATCTCCCCTGGCCATGCAGCCAACTGATGTCTTAGGAAACTCCATGTACACAGAAAGACCACTGCCTCTGATGTATGTGTGGCAGGATCCTGAAATGCTCACGGCTTCTAACACTGCCTGGAAACAGGAAAGCAGTCCCTTCAAAAATTTTGAATACTTTGTATCTTCTAAGGCAAGACAGTTTCCAAGCACAGATAGTTGTCACACACAGGTGCTGGCTGTAACCCCCAGGCACTGCCGCAAGGTGGGCCCTATTTGTCTTTTCTGGAATAGTTATCCCAGCCCAACTGTTGTCTGAGCCACTGACTCAGGGCAAGCTTTGGCAGTGTTTCTTTAAGATTAAGTCATGAGGGGTATGGACATGGCTTCTCAGGTAAAGGCTCCTACCAAAAAGAAACCCTGTGGCCTGAGTTTGATGCCCAGAACACACATTGTGAACAGAGGACAGACTCCACAGTTGTCCCCTAACCCCACAGGTACACGGTGACACCCATGCACTTACTATAAATAAGTGAAAGTGTAGAGAGGAAATCACGCCAGACTGTTTTCATTTGAATTGTCTTCCAAAACCACTAAAATGGGGGGAAAGGAAAAGTTCCATCTCATTCTTGAAAGGAAAGCAGATGTGGTGCCCACTGATGCCCTCAGCACAGGGCTGGGCTCGACTGCTGTACCCTGTCCATCTGGAGACTGGCACGGTATGAGGGGAAACTGAGTTCCCCATGGCAGCTTAACCCAGGAGGACAGGTACTGTGTGAGCAGTGAGGTCTGTCTTGCTGAAGCCTGTCAGAGTATGCATCCTTCCGGGGGCCGGGGTGGGGGTGGGGCAGTGGTGAACAAGAGAAACCACAGAGGCTGGAGGGAAACCGGGTCCTCTGTCCCTGAGCAGGTTCTCCCAGGGACCGCAGAAAACACCTGGGGAATGTCCCTGCCTCTTCTTCAGGTTCCCTCCTTGTCTGTCCTAACTACACTCTGGTTCCCTTCTCCTCCTCCTCCTCCTCCTCCTCCTCCTCCTCCTCCTCCTCCTCCTCCTCCTCCTCCTCCTTCTCTTCCTCCTCCTCTTCCTCCTCCTCCTCCTCTTTCTCCTCCTTCTCCTCCTCTTCCTCCTCTCCTCCTCCTCCTTCTCTTCCTTCTCCTGTTCCTCCTCCTCCTCCTCTTCCTCCTCCTCCTCTTTCTCCTCCTTCTCCTCCTCTTCCTCCTCTCCTCCTCCTCCTCCTCTTCCTCCTCCTTCTCCTCCTCTTCCTCCTCCTCCTCTTCCTCCTCTTCCTCTTCCTCCTCCTCCTTCTCCTCCTCCTCCTTCTCCTGTTCCTCCTCCTCCTCCTCTTCCTCCTCCTCCTCCTCCTTGTCCTCCTTCCCTCTTCCCCCTCCCCCTCCTGCTTTCATTTAAAGGACTTGTGTCCAGGCCTCCTTGACTTCAGGGGCAGCAACTATCAATCCAGGGCATTACGAACTCTCCAGCACCCTCTGTCCCTCTCTTTGTGTGCTGTCAGAGTATTGGACTGATGACATCTAAGGTCAGCTCCTAGCTGTACCTTTAGATTCTAAATATTTCCCTCTACCCCACCCAAAAAGACAAGAGCCAGACACTTCAGAAGAGCAGTCAGCAATTGGTTGTGAATGGAGACAGGCATGGATGTCTTCCTGCTCAGACATCTGCCGTTTATCCCTGAGTTTGAGGCTGCCCGGAAAATGTGTTCCGATCAATCGGGAATAGGTACAATGAGTCCTAACCCAGCCCTGTGAGCTGTTTCCACGACAGGTGCAGGCTCAAGCAACAGCTGGAGAAGGTCATTTCATGGCTCCTTTGATACCAGTGCCAGGCTCCTGAGGTCCAGGGTGGCCCAGCGTGAAGGCCAAGAGGGCTGGAATGTACCACTTTTCTCAAGTTGTCGTGAGAGTTTCATCTCTGTGTGAGAATCAGGAGTGTCCATCCAGGAGATGCCTCTGGGGACCTTTGGGTTAGAATAGCCCTCCTTTCTACACGAGATGAATTTGATTCCTGAGAGGTCAAACTGCCCATCCTGGTGAACCCAGTGCGAACCCAGGGTGGGAACTGAGGCCTTCAAGTCAGTCTGTGTCCATCTGTCCACCTTACTCTGAAGGCAGACCTTTATCCTCAGTGTCTCTGTTCTCTGTGGCCTTTTTTATGTGACCCTGGCTGAAGTTACTCTTTAAAAGAAAAGCATATATCTTTGGCTATCTAGAAGTTTTCCCTCTTTTATTTAAGTCACATTTAAATAACATTTTATGTTTATGGAGGGCAGAGGACAACTTGTGGAAGTTTGTTCTCTCGCTTTACCCAATGAGTCCTAGGAACTGAACTCAGGTCATCAAACTTGGCAGCAAGTCCCTTTACCCACTGAGCCATCTCACTGGCTCTTTCTATTGAGTTTTTGTCAGTTTGTCACCTCCAGACACTGGAGGCACAACTCAGCTACTAGTATCCACAGGAACAAAGCAAAGCCGGCTCCCAGAGGCCCGAGCCTTCCTCCTGTAGCTTCCCCAGGAAAACCACTCTTCTGAGTTTTCTTTTACTTTCCATTCCGACTTCCTTTATTTAATGTGGAAACCTCACTTAAACACACATGCACACACAAAACCACATACAGAATACATTTCCATTTTGAGAAGGGACACTTTGGTATTTCAAGTGTAAGGGGACAGATTTCTTGTTGATACTTACTTGGAATTGCTTCCTTCTGCCTCTGGAAATCACAACACTCAGGCCTGTTCCTCAACTGCTATCTGGAACTTAACATTTTCCCAAGAAACATGGGACATTTTTGAAATGGCACACACAGGAAAGTCCCTGGGTGGACTGTAGGTGTTCCCACAGTCCCATGTGATGTACAAGGTCATTCATTTGCATAAAACGGGCTTGAAGTCCTGAGGCACTAAGCAAGAAAGAACTCGGGAAACGTCTACGGAGGGAGGGACAGGGAGAGCTGGGTGTGGATTTAATTCAATGCCGTCTAACTATTGATGAGTTTGGAACTGGATCAATCAGTCTACAACTTCAGGAACAGAACCAGGGTTTTTCTAATATGTAGAGACATGTGTGTTTGTGTGTGTGCGTGCATGAAAGTGTGTTTATGGGTGTGTACATACGTGTATTCATAGATGAGAATGTGTGCATAGACATGCAGAGGTCAGAGGTCAATATCAAGTTGTCTACCTTGCTTGGTTTTTTGCTATCTTAAGGCAACATTTAAGCAGAGTGTGGTGGGACATGTCATTAATCCCAGCACTAAAGAGGCAGATGTAGGTGGGTTTCTGTGGGCTTGAGGCCGTCCAGCCTGATCTACAGAGCCAGTCCCAGGTCAACTGGGACTAGATAAGTGAGATATGTCTCAAAACCAAACAGAAACCACCTCCCCTACATTTATTTGAGGCATTCTCTTGCCACAGCAGTACGAGAAGGTCAGAGTTTGATTTGCTAGAATCAGTTCTCCACTGTGTAAGTCCTGGGATTGAACTCAAATCATCAGGCTTGGTGGTGAGCGCCCTTACCCAATGAGTGAACCTTCTCACCCACCCTACCTTGTTCTTTGTAACAAGGTCTCTCACTTGCTTGGAACTTGCCCTGGTTGACCAGAGACACCCCCTCCACCTCCTCCGTTTCTAGGGGGCGCAGCCACACCAGCAGTCTGTCTGTTTGTTTGAGACAGGGTTTCTCTGTGTAGCCCTGGCTATATGTGAACTCACTCTATAGACCAGGGTGGCCTCAAACTCACAGAGATCCGCCTGCTTCTGCCTCCCAAGTGCTGAGATTAAAAATGTCTGCCGCCATGGCCTGGCAAGCCCAGCTATTTTTACATGGGTTCTGGGGATTAAAACCAGGTGATTGCAAGGCAAATAGTTTACTGACTGAGCCATCTCTACAGTCAAGTTCAGAAGATTGCTAAATGTGCAATTTAAAGGAAAGGTGGGATTTATTGGGTCAGTAAAAGCTTAGGCTGCAAGGTCTATCCTTGGAATAGTGGAAACAGGTGGAATGTAAGGCTAGACCTTCTTTCCTAGCTTGTGAGGAGAAGTACACTCCTCCAAGTGGGTGACTCAGGTTTCCAGGTAAGAGTGGGTGTTTCCTTTTCAGGACAGTCCTTTAGAAAGTCCAGCCGCTGGGAACCATGTCCCTTGTGAATAGGAAAGCAGTTGCGTTATAGAGAGAGCAGGCTGGTTTGACCCCGGATGGCTGCAGTGTGTACTTGGAGAGACACGTACATATGACTTCGCGGCTGCTTTGTCCACGCCTGTGCCTGAGGTCGAGGGACTGCCAGGAGAGTTTTTATGCAGGACATTATCCTGGGCCCTGTGCCTTCATTTACCAAATCATCCCAAGGCTGGGTCCTAGGGACAGTGATAAATAAAGGGACCCTGACCTGGCCCTCAGAAGCTGCTCCTTCACCTGGATTGCCTCCTCCACCCTGTCTCCATATTAAAATCCTGAACCTCCACCTCAGTGGTCTGACTTGGAAAGTGCCCTCCACAATGTGTGACTCCTTAGGACCTAAGCCAGGTGGTTCATCCCCCTTACGGCTCTCAGGAACTTGACTTTTTCCTCTCTTGCCTCACTCCTCAACCTGTGGCCTTGGTATGACAAGTCCTATTTCCTTCTTCCTTTGTACTGAAGTCCTGACAACAAGTATTCTTCAACCCATTAAAACAAAACCACACAACACAACATAACAGGGCTGGAAGTGTAGTTCAGTTGGCAGAGTGCCTGTCTAGCATACCCGAAGCCCTGGTTAAGCCCTGTGTTTGATCCCAGCATCATGTAAAGCTGGGTGCAGTGTGGTACATGCCTGTAACCCTAGCCCTTGGGATGTGAAGATAAAAAGACAGGGATTTAAGGTCATTTTTGGCTTTCTGGGTTGTCGAGGCTAGCCTCTACTCATGAGACAAGTTTGTCTCTACTGCAGGTTCCCAGGGCCTCCTCTGCACCAGATTCACCAGGCATGCACACCAAGAATCCATATCCTAAGCCACTTCCTGGATGAATCTGATGTAGGCACTGCGACCCACCTTGTAAGGAAGGAATGCTTATCTCCTATAAGCATTTCGTGCCTCCTAGACTCTGACAGGGACTTCTAACTGTGACATGATGTTGTCATTTATAAAGCTCGTGCTTGAGAATTGTACAATCAAGCTTTTAAAGCTTGCAAAAACTCTCATATTTTACACACGTTTAGGATTGTGTGCTGGGCTGCATTCACACCATCCTCAGTCTGACAGCCTGAAGGGTGGACCCACCTGCTAGTGCAGACAAACGCTCAGGCCATCTTTGTTGTCCAGAAGGTGACTTTGTCCGTGATCCTGGGTATCTTGACTCTGTTCTTTTTCTCCCCAAGGCCCTCTTCATGCTCCCCAGACTGACGAGGGTCTCCTTGCCAACGCTTTCCTCCCAGGTGTATGACGTGCCTGTCCAGAGGCATGTCTCTGCAACCCTTGAGGTGAGTGTCACTCTGCAGCTCTGCCCCACCCTGAGGTGGTGCCCAGTCTCTGGGTTCTCCACCTTATCTGCCTTTGCAGATTCCTTCATACTGAAGGCTGATTCCCTCAAGATAAGCTGCCAGTGTTTATCCGGGTGACGACTGGGATGTATCCGTGTTTGTACATCTCCACCCCACCCCTATACCTTCAGCTAAAACGGTTCCTTTTAAAGCATTAAGTCCATCGTCATAATGAAACTCATTATGTACAGTCATTATATGGTGATTAAAAGCCTTAGGGTTGGAGAAGCAGCACCGTAGATAAAGTGCTTGTGTTATGGGTGTATGGAGACCTGAGTGTAGATCTCCAGAACCCACACAAAACCAGACGCAGTACTGAGGCTCTTGGCCCAGTGTTTCTATGGTGAAGTGGGAGGTGGAGACAGGAGAATCTGCAGTGTGGCCAGGTAGCAAAAGAAGCAAACAAGAGGCCGTGCCTCAGACAAGGCAGAAGGTTGTGGTCCCAGCTCCACACGTGGGTCCTGATACATATATTCCCATGCTTAGACACACACACACACACACAGAGAGAGAGAGAGAGAGAGAGAGAGAGCAACAAGCAGAGTTAATTTTAGCTAAAAGGGGGGAGTTAAAGTTGGTGGTTGAACATACCTATCATAGCATACATGCACACACACACACACACACACACACACACACACACACACACACGGAAACATGACTACCAGTCCCAAAGTGTTCAGGGACTTGTGTCTTTCATTGGAGAAAACACTGATCTCGTGGATGTTGTGTGGGAAACCCCTTTGGAAAGAGAAGTTAAAGTTGTCTTTCTTTGTGGTCTCTCCCTAGAGGCCGGAGAAGCAGCAGCCCTATGACATTCCCACCAGCTCCCAGTTCTATGACATTCCCACCAGCTCCCAGAAGGCTGCATGCCAATCCTCCACCAGCCAGGCAAGTGTGAGTACCATCAGAGCCCGGATGGGGATCTAGGCGACTAAGCATCCTCTGGGAGACTTTATTAGTTAGATGGATTGTCTTCTTTCTGCTGCTGTGATGAAACACCTGAGGTGGACAACTTATGGAGAGGGAAGGTTCACTGTTTCAGAGTTCACGACCGGTTGGCTGGTTGCTTCGGAAACTGTGGTGTGGAGTGGTACATCTCAGAGAGAGCACAGGATGGAAAAAGATGGGGAGCAAAGACAAAGGAGAAGAGAGGGTTGCAGCCCAGTATCCTCTCAAGATGATGGCCCTGATGGCTCAACTTCCTTCTACTGGGCCTTACCTCCCAAAGGTTTCATTACCTTCTACCAGCAGCATGGGCTCAGGATCAAGCCCGCAATATCGAGGAACATTCCAAGTTCAAGCTGCGGCACTTGACCAACAGTCAGGTGCAGGATGCTCATAACCACCTCTACTGCACTGGAGTGCAATCCCTCCTTGCCCTGGTATTCAGGACTCGGGTGGCAGGTTAGGGGATGGCTCTGTTGGCAAGTGTTTGTCTTACAAGCATCAGGATATTTGTTTGGATCCCCTGTGTTCATATCTTTTTTAAAAGTGGACCTGGAGAGTTGACTATGAGCACTGCTGCTCTTCCTGAGGGCCCAAGTTCCCAGCATGTGCATGGCTGTTCACAGGCGGCTGTAACTCCAGGCCATCTGATGCTCTCTTCTAGATTCCATCAGTAGCGCACGCATGCACGCACGCACACACACACACACACACACACACACACACACACGGTACACATACATGCAGCCAAACACCCATATACATAAAAATAATAATTATTTTTAAATGCTGGGCATAAGCCAGGAGCTCTAGAGCTGTGGAGATGGAGGCAGGGGGATTGTTAGAGCTGGTGGACCAACAAGTCTAGCGAGTTTTAGGTCCAGTGAGAGACCCTGTCTCAAAAAAACAAGGTGAGAGGTGAGAGAGGAAGAAGATGCCCATTGTACATCCCTGGCCTCCACAAACACATGTACAAACACATGCACACACATGCACAAACACATACACACATAGAAAGGGAGAGAGAAGGAGAAGGTGGGAGGGAGGGAGGGAGGGAGGGAGGGAGGGAGGGAGGGAGGGAGAGAGATAGAGAGAGAGAGAGAGAGAGAGAGAGAGAGAGAGAGAGAGAGAGAGAGAGAGAGAAGTATAATGTATGTGGTGGTTTGGACATGTCATTTAACTTCCCCATGCCTGCATTCCTACTACAGATGTTCCAGAATGCTCTGTGAGATAATTTGTATAACACACAGAGGAAAAACTCAGTGGGTGGCATAGAATGCCTTCTTGCGAGAGATCACATAGACACGCATTGAATCTCACTCTTACCTTTATATAGAGGGATATCATTTGAGGTTCCCCATGAACATTTCTATCACGTGTCCCACAGGCAAGCTCCTGTCCTAGGCTATGGGATTAGGGGGGGATCGTCCGATATGGATGTGTTTCGACAATATCATGAGTGGTGTGTAGAAGTTGGTTAGATGCAAAGGTTACAGACCCAGTAGAAGCACAGGGAAAAGCAGAGGCAACACAGCGGGTACAGGTGGGTTTTCTGAACTTAGAGGAAGAAAAGCAACTTGGGAAAGTGGATGACCTATTAGTTCCTTTGCTATGACAAAACGCCATGACCGAGGTAACTTATAACATGCAGCAGTCCGTTGGGGTGGTGGCTCCAGAGGGTTTGACCCCGGAATGGCATGACGAAGGCATGGCTGCAGGAAGTTGAGAGATTACTTACATCTTGGACCATAGGCAGGGGGACAGAGAGCGCACAGGGGATGGTGGAAGAAAGCTTTCCCTTGGGACCCATCTCCTCCAACAAGGCCACATCTAATCCTCCCAGACCGTTTGGCCAACTGGAAACCAAGCATTCAAACCCAGGAGCCCCTGGGGGCTGTTCTCGTTCAAACTGCCATGAATGTGCAGACAGAGATGGGCTGCTGTGGACATGTGGAGAGACTGGGCCAGACTGGGAGAGCCCTTGAGTGACAAGAGCAATGGGGGGCCATGGAAGGAACCCGAGCAAAACAGTGTCACTCAGATGTCAAAGGCCTGTCAGATTCTCGTTTAATAGTTACTAACCAGGGGCAACTTTATGTGTTTTGTCCCCCAGGGACCAACAATGGCCTTCAGACAAGGTGGTGGCTATAACCCGTTATCCAGCCCTCAGAAGTCAGAACGGATTCATGACTTGCCAGTGTTGCTGGAAAAGGCCGATGTCAGAAATCTATCGACGACCAGCTTCACCAAAGAATCGGGGTCCAAAACCATCCCAGGCTCCTCTGCTGTCCACACTGGAGCTGGGGCCCTCTCCCCACAGCTGGGGAACCCTGTGCAGAAAAAAAGCAGCCTCCCAGAAGAGCCTTCCTATGCCTTCCTGGCGCCCAGAGACCCGCTTCCTTCTGATGCAGGCAGCGGCTACAAGGTTCCTTCCAGGTTTCTCATTCCCAGAGTGGAGCAACAGAATACCAAGCCTAACATTTACGACACCCCTAAAGCTGTGCAGGGTGTGTCTCTGGCTGGAAAGGAGCTGGAGAGAGGCAGAGAGGCTCCAGAGAATCCCCCCTGGATCTCCAGACAGACAAGTTTCCCTTCTCCCGACTCGGACCGATTATCTGTTGCCAGCTCAGACAGCAGGGCCAGCGTAGTGTCTTCATGCTCCTCCATATCCACGGACTCCTCCCCTAGCTCCTCCTCAGAGGACTCCGTGAAGGAGCTATGGATGGACGTGGACTTTGCAAAGGAGACGGCAGTGTCGCTGCAACACAAAGTGACCAGCTCGGCAGCGGGCCTGCTGCTCTTTGTAAGCAGGACTTGGAGGTTCAAAGACTCCCTGGAGACCAACATCAACAGAATCCGCAGGGCTGTTGATCATGTAGAGGAATCCATACGAGAATTTCTGGATTTTGCCCAAGGGGTTGGTGGGACCGCCTGCAATCTCACAGACAGCAACCTTCAGGCTAGAATCAGAGATCAGCTCCAGACCATCTCTAGCTCCTACCAGACACTGTTGGATGCCAAGGGAAGCCTGGACCGCTGCAATTGGTCCCTGGAAGTTCTCGTGATGGACAAAGTCCAAAACCGCGCGGATGACCTGGAGAGGTTTGTCGCTGTTGCGCGAATAGTTCCGGAAGACATCAAGAGGTTCACCTCCATCGTCATTGCCAACGGGAAGCTCCTTTTTAAACAGAACTGTGAGAGAGGAGAGATGGACTTGAAGTGTGAAAGATGCATCCGGCCTCCCCAAAGAGAAACTGAGTCCTACCAAGAGAGCAGCCCCTTCAACAGACAACCGGCAACTGAACACTCCCTTGAACTAGCGAAGAAAAACAGAGTGAACGTCTGTGGACAGGTAAGTCAGGGTGACAAATGGTACACAGGGGACTTCATCTGTTATCTGAAACGGTCATCACTGAGGGAGAGGCTGGCATTGTGTGCATGTAAAAATGGGCACTTGCACGTGCGTGTGTAAGCCAGAGGACAAGCCTGGGTACTGTTCTTCAGTATCTCTCTCTGGCCTGGAAGTGGCCGAGTAGGTTAGGCTGGCTGAACAGGAGAGCCTAGGGATCTGTCTTCCTCTGTGTCTCAGCGCTGGAGAGACAGGCTGTGCCACCACACCCAACCTTTTCCCGTGGGTTTCAGTGGTTGAGCCCAGGTCCTTGTACTTGCAAATCACTTTACTTGATTGAACTTTCTCTTGGCCCTGTTTGAGTATGTGTGTGGTGTGCAGTGTGTGGTGTTGGCCTCTGCCTCTCTCCATCTTTTGTTGTTGTTGTTTAGGCTTTGTTTGTTATTTGTTTGTTTGTTTGTTTGTTTGGGAGACAGGGTCTCACTGTGTGGCCCTGTCCTGGAATTCACCATGTATACTAGGCTGGCCCGGAACTCACAGAGATACACCTGTTTCCACCTCTGCCTCCTCTTCCTCTCCTGCCTCTGACTCTCCTCTCCCTCCCCCTTCCCCTCCGTCTTCCCCTCCCCTCCCCTCTCCCCCATCCCTGCCCTGCCTGCCTCCTGAAGCCTAGGTTTAGATGCATGTGCCTCCATGACTAGCCCCACTCTCTCCTTACTCTTTATTTTGAGACAGGACCTCCCTAAGTTTCCCAGGCAAGCTTTGAACATGGGCTCTTCCTGCCTTAGCCTCCTGTCCTAGTTAGGGTTTCTGTGGCTATGAGGAAGCACCATGACCAAAAGCAAGTTGTGGATGAAAGGGTTTTTCAGCTTACACTTCCACATCATAGTCCATCACTGAAGGAAGCCAGGGGCAGGAGCTCAAGCAGGGAAGGACCCTGGAGGCAGGAGCTGATGCAGGGGCCATGGAGAAGTACTACTTGCTGGCTTGCTCAGCCTGCTTTCTTACAGAACTTAGTACCAAGAGGGGACATCAATCACTAATTAAAAAACACCCTACAGGCTTGCCTACATCCCGACCTTATGAGGGCATTTTCTCAATTGTACTGCAATGTACTGGCTGGTTTTGTATGTCAACTTGACACAGGCTGGAGTTATCACAGAGAAAGGAGCTTCAGATGGGGAAGTGCCTCCATGAGATCCAGCTGTAAGGCATTTTCTCAATTAGTGATCAATCGGGGAGGGCCCATTGTGGGTGGTACCATCTCTGGGCTGGTAGTCTTGGGTTCTATAAGAAAGCAAGCTGAGCAAGCCAGGGGAAGCAAGTCAGTAAGGAACATCCCTCCATGGCCTCTGCATCAGCTCCTGCTTCCTGACCTGCTTGAGTTCCAGTCCTGACTTCCTTTGGTGATGAACAGCAATGTGGAAGTATAAGCTGAATAAACCCTTTCCTCCCCAACTTGCTTCTCGGTCATGATGTTTGTGCAGGAATAGAAACCCTGACTATGACACTCTCCAATGACTCTAGCTCATGTCAGGTTGGCATAAAACTAGCCAGAACACCTCCCAAGATGCTGGAATCGCAGGCCAGTGCTGCTGACTGCCAGATTTCTCCACGTTTCCAGCTTGTAGTCGTAGTTTCTCAGAGTTAGAGAACACGCGTTCTTCTCGGGACCAGACTGACCAGCCCGCAGCTCCAGGCACCCCGAGAAGCATTTCTCTGGCTGGCTGCCTTTGGACTCTATAAGGAGACACCTCAGTTCAGGTGCTCTCAGACTGCAGAGGCCCAGCAAGTGACCGTCCCCAGCTCCTTCCAAGGTCCCTGCTGCTAGATGAGCATCGACACATTCTAGGACATTAACAGTTGTTCATTTCCTTCCTGTTGGGCTACCCTGGCAGGCAGGATGCAGCCCTTGGCCATCAAAGCCAGTAAATGCATCGGTCGGCAGAATCGTGAACAAAATCTCACATTTAAGAGTAAACTTTTAAAGTAGGGCATGGTGGTCATGCCTGTAACCTCTCAGGAAGCTGAGGAAGAGGGGGGAGTTCCAGGCCAATCTAGGCTACACAGCAAGATCTTGAGGGGGGTTTGTGGGGACGGGACAAAAACCACCAACCATAAAAGCGAAACAAAAAAAGTGAACTTAAGCAGCCATGGCGATGCGCAAGCTATTCAAATTGGTAATTTGAAGATTTTTGTTTTTCAGAAGTCACCTAGCCTGCAAGAGAAAGGAAAGCCCACCGTGGAAGGAAAGTCAGATGGAAACCAAGACTTCCATGACACGGTAAGCCTGAGTGCTCCTCAGTGCTCCCCAATGCTTCTCAGTGCTCCCCAGTGCTCTGATGAGTGTGGTTTTGCCCTGGAGAGCTTTTCTTGACTTTGAAAATTCAGTGTTACAGCCTACTCCACATTCAAGGGCTCCATCTGTCTTTGGCTTCCTTTAGTAGTGGAAGTAAACCTGGACACCCAGGGTGGAGCATCAGCCCCTGAGTATGCAGGTGGGGGGGGGTGGAATTCAGGTGTTGTTCAAGGTTATCATGAGTAGCGTCAACATGGCATTTAATGACATTGTCTGTCGCCCGTCCTGTGATAATTGTCTCTCTCCCTCTTTCCTTTCTTTGTATTTGGAATTGGATCTAGGGCAAAGACTACCACTGAGCTGCACCCCCACCTGGCACCCCTTTCATGTCTCTGAGGATGAGCACAGTAAAGCATTTTGGTTCAGGGGTTAGGTTTCTTCATGGTATCTTTGACACTTGATCAATGTCTTTTAAACCAAAGATGCTATCACTCTTTGTCTCTATTGGCTATCTTCTATTTGTGGTGGAAGGTGATTTTCTGTTTACCAACTTTAAATGTTTCCTCTAAATTGAATAAAGTATGAACATTGAGTCCAGGGCTAGGGAGATGGCCCAGTAGTAACAGCGCTTGCTATGCATGCTTGCGGACCTGAGTTCAAATCCCCAGCACCCATGTAAAAAAGCCAGGCATGGCTGGCTCCCATGTGTCTGTAACCCCAGCACTGGAGGGTGGGGAGAGACAGATTCTGGGAGCTCAATGGCCTACAAGCCAAGCCAAAGTGGGGGACCTTCCAGTTCTCTGAGAGACCCTATCTCAAGGCAGTAAGACAGGGAAAGACTGGGGAAGAAACCGAGCAGTGTGTTTTGGCTTCTGAATGTATGTGGACAGCAATATCTGTACACCTACATACATGCACTATATATACACTATACACACACACACACACATATGCACACGCACACACACAAACAAACACACACCACATATAAGCATAAGCAGTGGGTCTATTTAAAACCCAAGTAACCCGGAGAGCATCGAGAGGGTAAGAGATGAAGGTCGCGGAGCTTCAGTAAGCCAGATCGACAACCAGGTACCCGGAGAGAGCAGGACAGGATACAGATGCTCACTGGCTCAGACAAGTCTCTCTGCCTGCTCAGTGACAATTCTGGGCAAGAGCCCAAGCCTCTCAGAGCTCTGCTCCCTGAGCCCTTAGCACTCAGCTTTGGCTCTTCCCTGCTGACGGCCACACTGTTTTGTCTCACATGAGGAATGTCTTGACTTCCTACCAATCTGTTTCTGATCTCTTGGGTCTGGACGGAGGCTGGGCATCTGCATGCCCAGCGAGCCCCGAGTGGATGCTGATGAGGTTGGTCCAGGGCACTCATCTGCACAGTGCTACTTCATACTAATAAGGGTTCCTCACTGGCTCCTGCCTGCTAACTGCCTACAGCGCACAGCAGTCCCTCATTAAGACATGACAGCTTCCTTCCCGATCCCTGACCCAGGTACAGTTTCATTTTCAAGCCAAGATGGTCATGATACAATGTCTGTCTGTCTGTCTGTCTGTCTGTCTGTCTGTCTGTCTGACTGACTGGTTCTACCCTCTGCCTGAAAAATGGGACTCACCACATAGGTCAGGCCAGCCTTGAATGGGCACTCTTCCTTCCACCTCCAAAGAGTGGAGATAACACCTAGTTCCTCACCCTTTGAATGCTTGAAAGTTGCAAATTTATCATTATCGATGTGTTAGAATGTGTTTCTTATGTTTTACAGAGCTGGTTGAGTAAAATTATACACACAACTGTGTTGCAATCTGCAACACAAGAATACATACGGTTGCATGTGGAACAGTTTGGAAAACATTGATATTCAAGCCGCTTGCCTCCAATCCTAGCACTTGGGAGGAAGAGGCAGGCAGACCTCTGCGAGTTCCGGGCCAGCCTGGCCTACAGAGGAAGTTCCAGGACAGCCTGGTCTACACAGAGAAACCCTGTCTCAACAAAACAAAACAGGAGAAAGCAAGCAAACATTGACATTCAATTGTTAGATAAATGTCACAGCCAGCTCTGAATTTCCTTAACAAATCTTTTTCTTATGTTTTTGTTTTTGTTTTTTTTTTTTTGAGACAGGGTTTCTCTGTGTAGCCCTGGCTGACCTGGAACTCACTCTGTAGACCAGGCTGGCCTCGAACTCAGAAATCCGCCTGCCTCTGCCTCCGAAGTGCTGGGATTAAAGGCATGCGCCACCACCGCCTGGCTCTGCTTTTTCTTCTAAGGGTTCTTGCAAATTGAGCTGAGATAGGAGAGGACAGCCAGCCAGCACCCTGCTGGTGGTTCTAGTCCTTCTATATTTTCTCCCTCCTCTTCTCTAGAGTCCTACCGCTCTCCCCTCTCCATCTCCCAGTGAGCAAAACACAGGGAGGAGGATCCACCTCTCCGAGCACTGTAGGCTCTATTTTGGAGCACTCTTCAAAGCCATCGGCGTCTTTGCCAGCAGTCTCAGCAACAGCCAGCCCCCCGAGGTCTTCATCACTCACAGCAAGCTGGTCATCACAGTCGGGCAGAAGCTGGTGGACACGCTGTGCAGCGAGACCCAGGAGAAAGATGAACGCAATGAGATCCTGTGTGGCAGCAGTCACCTGTGTGGACTGCTCAAGGACCTGGCTCTGGCCACCAAAAGTGCAGTGATCCAGCACCCGAGCCCCAGTGCCCTGAGCCTCCTCCAGTCAGAGCTGGAGAAGCTAGAGCGCCACGCTCGGAAATTCAGGGACACGTTGGAATGAAGCCTGCGGAGGTCAACTCCTGGCCAGTTTCATACCCGCCACTCTGCTCCGTGGAAAAGCCAATCAGAGTGGCTGAAACAGCCCACAGGTCTCGGAGCTGGTGTCAGTAAGTGGTTAAGCCTCTGAAGGAGACTGGCTGACCATGAGGAGGTCAAGAAAGAGAGGCAGGTGACAAGTCACAACCTTGAGATGCTGAACTCACTGTGCTAAGATGTACAGCATCAACAGGGGAAGTGGCATTGTAGAAGCCGTGATCCGTGTCAGTCAAAAGTGTGTGTGGTTTACACTTCATTTTACACTTGTTAGGCAGCACCTAAGGTCAAGGTCAAGGGGCAGAAGAAACAGCAGCGTGTCAACAGGCTCTGGCCACACAGAGGTACCATCTGATTGGGAAGACAGACGAAGGGACAGAGAACAATCTGCAGCCTATCGGCTGCTAGTGAGAAAAGAAACTGGGGAAGAGCGAGAATGGAGAACATCACCCCCCACCCTCCCGCCCCAAGGACTGATTCCTGTTGCATTCATTAGGAAAGTGCAGGGACCGGTGGCACACACCTTCAAATTTAGCACTCAGGAGGCAGAAGCAGACAGACAGACCTTAATGTGACCAGACTAGTCCACAGTAAACGACGAGCCAAAGACTATAGTGTGAGAACCTCTTTTTTTAAAGCCTCCCCAAAAGTATTGAGTTCACCTTTTATTATCAGTTGTTTTAGATTAATACTGTGAGATGTATACAAACTGTGTATGCACCAACGTGTGCCTGTGTTGCTAGAAACTGAATCTAGGGCTTCACAAATGCTAAGCATGTACTCTGCCATGAAGATTGACCCCTAGTCCCCCCAAATTTATCTTTGCTGTTCCTTCACCCTGAAGGTGATGGTTATGTGCTCTGTAGGAGGTGATGTCTATGTGCTCTGTTGGGTCCCCTACTAACTTATTTTTATATTACAAATCCTGGATTGACCTGTTCCCCCTAATCAATTAGATTAGGTTTATATTTCACTAGTTTCAAATCTGTCATAATATTTATCTATAATCATGTGTTTAAACACATTTGCAAGGTTCTGAGAGACAGCTCAGGAGGTAGAGGCACCTACCCCCAATCCTGATTTCCTGAGTTCTATCCTGGGACCCAGGTGGTGGAAAGAGAGAAGTGACTCCTGATAACTGTCTTCGGACATCCGTGCACAAAACATGAAACTTGTAATTAAAAACTTAAAACATATGAGCAGGCTGGCGACAGTCCTTTTCTTTGAAAGGGTCTCTGAGATGTGTCACCTGAGTGCTGGTACTAAAGGGAAGGGTTTGTTAAGACACCTCCACTTTGAACGCATCTGCAGGGAGTGAGCAAGTCTGTACGTGTCTGTCTGGACTGGAAAACAAAACCGTCATTGGTGTGTTCCTGCAGTGGGTCAGGAAGATGTGGCATCCAGGTGACACCCACAGTTGGTCGCAGCTGTGGAAGTGTGACCAAGCTCATGCAAGCCACGTCCTTTCTCTCTCCCTGCAGCTCTGCCTTTCACCTCATGTTACTGTGATTATCTTACAATTCCCGCCATGGAAGGGTCCCTGTCCCTCGTGAGCACAGGATACCTTCACAAAAGAAAGCATCCCCAGGTTGTGTCTCTTGCAGAGGTGCCAAGCCCAACTTCTGTCTTATCTGCATGTGGTGGGCACTCTAAATTACTGGCTGCAGGGACTGGAGGACTTGTGACTCTCACAGAAGACCTCAACCATTTGCATCTTTACTTCTGGCTCCTTAGCAAGCATGAAAGTGGTGCAATACATACATACATGCATATGCACATACACACATACATCCACACATCCATGCAAAGACTCATACAGATAGAATAAACATAAATCCTTTTTAAAATGTTGACATAGGGACTGGAGAGGACCCTTTCTGCTCTTCCAGAGGACCTGAGTTCAGATCTTAGCACCTTCATGGGGTAGCTCACAACTGCTTGCAACCACAGCTCCAGGAGATCCAATGTCTTCTTGGCTCTGCAGGCACCTGTACACATTGTGTGTGTGTGTGTGTGTGTGTGTGTGTGTGTGTGTGTGTGTGTGTGTGTGTGTGTATGCATGTAGAGGGGGGAGAGAGGGAAAGACAGATGGAGAGAGAGAGAGATTGAGAGGGAGAGAGAAACTGTGTCTTAGTCAGGGTTTCTATTCCTGCACAAACAACATGACCAAGAAGCAAGTTGGGGAGGAAAGGGTTTATTCAGCTCACACTTCCACACTGCTGTTCATCACTAAAGGAAGTCAGGACTGGAACTCAAGCAGGTCAGGAAGCAGGAGCTAATGCAGAGGCCATGGAGGGATGTTTCTTACTGGCTTGCTTCCCCTGGCTTGCTCAGCTTGCTTTCTTATAGCACCCAACATTACCAGCCCAGGGATGGCACTATCCACAATGGCCCCCCACCTTGATCACTAACTGAGAAAATGCTTTACAGCTGCATCTCATGGAGGCATTTCCTCAAGACAGGCTCCTTTCTGTGATAACTCCAGCTTGTGTCAAGTTGACACACGAAACCAGCCAGTACATATAGCTTTGGTTTTTGTTTTTTGTTTGTTGTTGTTTTTTGGGTTTTTTTTGTTGTTGTTCCAAGAAAGGGTTTCTCTGTGTAGCCCTGGCTGTCCTGGAACTCACTCTGTAGACAGGGCTGGCCTTGAACTCAGAGATCCTCCTGCCTCTGCCTCACAAGCGCTGGGATTAAAGGTGTGTGCCACCATCCAGGGGGAAGCAGATGGTTACACTGAATCACACTGTAAATGCATTTTGGGAATGGTGACAAACCTTCCCAGCATCAAGTCTGATCAAGAGCCACCCTCGGAGCCGGCTCTCCTAAGCGTGGAGCCAGGCGCACTGCGTAGACCTACATCCGCCCAGGGACAAGGGTTGGCAGCATCAAAAGCAACTGATGCTCTCTTCCACATTACTGATTGGTCCATGTCACTTCGGGCCCCAAGGCGGGATGTAGAGGTGGGCTCACATGAAGGCTGGGCACAGGCCTTCACGCATCAGAACCGGAGAGCAATAAACTAAGGTTTAGGAATGCCTTGCCTTTTACAACAGAGTCTGAGCATAGCCAGTGGAAGCTGTGTGTCTGACCAATATCTATCTGATGTTCAGCAGCTGGCACTTGGGAAGCAGAGGCAGGGGGATTGATGCGAGTTGAGGCCAGCCAGGGCTATGTAGTTAGATTTTGTCTCAATTAAAAAAATATTTTATATATATATATATATAGTCCCAATTCAAAAAAATATTATATTTATACACACACACACACACACACACACACACACACACACACACACACATACACACACCTGCTGGGTGGTAGCAGCGGCAGTACATGCCTTTAGTCCCGGAACTCTATAGAGGCAAAGGCAGGTCTACCTCTGTGAGTTTGAAGCCAGCCTGATCTAAAGAGCAAGTTCCAAGACAGCCAGGGCTACACCAAGAAACCCTGTCTTGAAACTCCCCCAAAAGATTACACCTACATCTAGTTACATAGATATCTATAGCTATAGACACATCTATCTGTAGATATATCTGTGAATTTGAGGTCAGCGTGGTATACATAACAAGTTACAGGCCACCCAGGGCTATACAGTGATCCCGTCCAAAAATAATAGGTGTCTCTTGGTAGATGATGGATGGATGAATTTTTTTTTTCTTTAGCAAAAATAAAATCTGTCCTGCAATCTCCAGGAAGAAACTATCTTTTAAGGTTGTCGGTCGCATCACCCTTGAGAAGGTATTTCACAACAAAATACCACGTGGTCTGCTCAGATATGCAGAAATGGGAGAGACCCATTGCAAAGTTGGAGGGGCAGCTAGAAGCAGGAATGGGATGGAGCTGGTAGCAGGGAATACCATAGGGAATCAAAGGGTGCAGTCTATCACTCAACGATAACAGCATCTATTTGCACTGGTCCTTTGGCTCCTCGATGTCCTGACGCCTCATCAACTTGGACCCCGCCTTTCCCCAGTGACACGCAGCCTAGCAGCCTGTGACCTGGTGCTGTTTTGAGTTGCGTTCAACCCAAGAAATTCGGGTAAATCGCTACAGTGTATGCTTAGAGCGCATGAAGAAAGCTCTGACTTCCATCTCTTAGCACCTCATACATGGGGAGGAGGGGTGATTATCAGGATTGTGAGACCCTACAAAGCAAGCAAAGAAAACAAAACAAAATTTGTCATCAAATTGCAAACCCATTCTGTAAAAAAATCATGAACAACACTGCTCTTGGCATCAGATGCTTCCTTCCCTTTTTGGCAAAGATGGCAGTGAGCCCGCACAGGCTCGTTTCAGAAGACTGCCCGGGGCTTTAGAACCGAATGCATTTTCTCAGCTTTTGGAGACTTCTTGTTGAATGTGTTTTTTCCAATATCCAACATTCTGTACCGTTTCCTGTACAAGAAGAAAGAGGAAACGGTGGGTGGTGGTGACAGTAACCTGGCCTCGATTATGCTCACTCCACCGAGGATGGAAACAGTGACAGCCCACCTAACTTCCAGTGTGACAGGCACTGGGTGTCCGTTTTGGTGTAAATACATTTGTTTTAAAGAGAGGGTCTTGCTGTGTAGCCCAGGCTAGCTTTGAAAGCACTATGATCCCATGTGCTAGGATTTTAGGCATGTACCACTCCCCAAACAAATAAAATTTATAAAACCTCGTGGGCCCGAGGGTGAGACAGATGAGTGGAGAAAGGTGCTTGAGGATCCACAGGATCTGTAACTATCTCCTGTAAACTGTTCTCTGACCTCCACACACGAGCTGCTGTCTACACACATACATGCTGGCAGACCATTCACACACATAAAATAAAAATAAATTTTAAAGACTTTTGAAAATTCTAGCATATAGTTTTTGAGGCAGGATAGATAGAAAGGGAATGTTTAAGGGACACAGGAAGCAAGGACACTCTCACCTAGGGTTAGTTCGAATTTTTCACAGAGAGAAACGCATCAAAACTGACCAAATCATTTTTGCTTGCAGATAGATCTCTGTGGGTTTAAGGCCAGTCAGGGACACGTAGTAAGTCCCTGTCTCAAGAGCAGGAGGAGGTGGAGGGGGGGAGGAAGGAAGAGGAGGAAGAAGAGGAGGAAAAAGAGGAGGAGGAGGAAGAGGAGGAAAAAGAAGACGAGGAAGAAGATGATTGCCCAGAAACTACATTCCTTTTGGAAGAGATACATTAAATAACTACATTAAGCCAGGCATGGTGGTATATCTCTTAAATCCCAGAACTCAAGAGGTAGAGGTGGCCATATCTCCATGAGTTCCAGGGCCTGCCTGTTCTATATATCGAGTTCCAGGCCAGCCAAGGCTACATAGTAAGACTGTGTCTCAAATGAAAACACCAGGGCTGTTAGAACAATGTAAGCGCTGAGGCTCTGCCTCGCTGGATATGGTGTCTGCCTCTTACACACAAAGCCTTGGGTGCTATTCCCTGCATTGTCTAACTGGGTGTGGTGGTGCACACCTGTGATCCCAGCCGAAGAGATGGAGGCAGGAGGATCAGAAGTTCAAGATCACCCTTGGCTACACAAGGAGTTCCACCTTTCCTCAAAACCACCGCCACCGCCAGTCTAGGTTTCCCTGAGGACAGAATATTTGTGAGTCTTTGGGTTTCCCTGGACTAGCACGTTCCTCTCACCCCGAAACCCAGGCAGCACACCCATGGCGGGAAACCAAGCGAGCCAGCTCATCATTTTCTACTTAATTTTTAACCTTTGCTTGATCTCTGCATTTTGTGGCAAGTTGCACCCTTTGAGCTATGTAACTTCAGAAGCCACAAAATCAGATATATAACTACTGTTAAGACACCTAAGTGTGACTCTTTCCCTTGAAAAGAGCCATCCCCAAGTCGAGGGTGTTTAGTTTATCCCCCTTTCTATTTCCTGTATGTATGGCATGTGCATTTATGACATGCCAGAAAACTAAACTTACCACTGAAACATATCTATGCCCCCCCCCCTTTTTTTGGAAACAATGTCTCACTAGAGACATCTAGTCTCACTAGAGCGCCTAGGCTTGCTCTAGTACATGCCATGTAGGCTCAGCCTAGCCTTGAACTCAACATAATTCATAAAGCTGAAGGCACAGATGTAAGTCATTTTTCTAGGTCTGCAACCATCTAGGATCGCAGGGGCAGCAGGGCCCCGGAGAATACAGCACTCCTCTAAGGGTGGGTGAACATGCAGAAAAGATGGTCTTCTGAAACTATCTGGTCTCTTTAAGCAGTTCGGGCTTCAGACTGGTTACCTTGCAAGACTGGTGCGGACACAGAAATGAAGGGGCATACCTAGCCCAGGACTGCTACACTGGAGCCCTAGCTTTTGCCCTAAAAAATCTGGATACAGGGTGATGTGCTCAGTGGCTAAGAGTGCCTACTGTTCTTTGAGCGATCATAGGTTGGATTCCCAGAACCCCAGCAGCTCACAACCATATACAATTCCAGTCCCAGGGAGATCCAAAACCCTCTTCTGGCCTCGACAGGCATCTGCGCTCACGCAGTGCACAAGGAGGCCCACCCACCCACGTCTTCTCTTTTGCAAGTCTGGATTTTAAATACAGGAGAGATAGCTGAAATGTCAGGTTCCGTCCATCTCATCCTTAGACTTATAGCAAAGCTTGCCCTGGTCTGCAAGAATACCAGGGACGCAGACCTCGGGACAACCACAACAGAGGTTCTCCAGTCCTCCTTCAAGCCCAAGCTTACGAACCCACAGGGGAAAAGAATGGACCGCCCACGGCCGGAAGTGGACGCACTCCAAGGATGCTCCGGCAAGTCGCCCTGAAGCCACGCCCAACTCCCCGACGGCGGTTTCAAGGCTACTGGTGCTGATCAAGATCTCAACAAGCCTCGCGGAGTGACTCCGCCCCACTTTGCCGCGCCGTTTGGTGCGTCATCAAGGAGCGCCGGAAGTAGGTAGGGTCTTCGCCAGAGACCCCGGAAGCGACGCCTGCTAGTGTTTGCTAAGGTTTCTGTTTTTTGTTGCGGCTTCTGACTCCGGCTTTGGGATGGGTTGCGACGGAGGCACAATCCCGAAGAGGCACGAGCTGGTGAAGGGGCCGAAGAAGGTCGAGAAGGTGAGTGGGGATTGCGGGCTGCGAGGCTCGGGATGAACAGTGTTCACCGGCGCTTATGGAGGGTTTACTGTTGGCAGTCACTGAACAGTACCGTAAGACAGGGGATCCTCCCAGCAGACGCCGTATTGATATGTAAACATTAATGCTAAAAAGGACAGAGACTGAAGAGCTAGTTAGTGGCCTAGCCAGAACTGGGACGTATCTTTAGTTAGCGACGATCACGGTGATAGATGCTATTTATGGACTTTGTGTGTTTTTGTTTGTTTTTGAGAAAGGTTCTCACTATGTGGCCCTGGCTGGCTGGAACTCCCACCTCTGCCTGCTGAGTACTGGGATTAAAGGTGTGGGCCACCGAGCCTTGGAATTTGAATAATACTTTAATTTTTTGTAATGTCATATATATATTTGAGTGTGATATCCAAGGAGGCCAGAAGAAAGCATCGGATCCCCGGGAGCTAGCGCTACAGGTTTTTACGAGCCATCAAACTTGGCTGTTAGAACCAAACTCGGGTCCTTTGAAAGAGCAGTACACAGGCTTAACCATTGAGCCATCTCTCCAGCCTAAAGTTTGTGTATTAGAGTCTCCCCAAACCGTTCCCTTTTGTGAAGTCAGACCCTATTAAACTGTCAGCTCTTAGCACTCCGAATTGGTGGTTGAGCCCAGCTGATGCCCACGTGACTGCAAGCTCCCGATGGTGGACTCTGCGAGGCGGTTTTTCTTCTAGAACTAGCATAGTTCCTGGCACAATGAATATTTTTGAATAAATGAGTGAACAGTGTGTAACTCTTACAAGACATTGACCAAATTGTATAGTTCCACACTTATATAATGGTAGGGAAGTTGAGTACCGGAAAGTTAGTTAACACCACTAAAGTGATACGGCCTGGAGTTGTGAACCACTGTTCCTATCCATTTATGTGCATTTCAAAGCTAGTGCTGATGATGACTGTTTAATAATAGAAGGCACGGGATGCCCCAATAGAGTTCCCAGCACGGAAGGACCGTGTTTTCTGATCCAGCATTCAGAGAACTTTGGGGTGGGAGGTGAATCCCATCCAGTATTGTACTTAAGACACTGCATAACTTCCTGACACATCCCTAATAAACCCCATCGGGTCCTGTGTGAACAGACCTCTGCTTGTCTCTCTGCCCTTGTCTTCTGCCCCTCTTTAGTTCTTTCACTCTGTTCTAGATACTGTCGACCTTGCCCCAGCGGCCTGAACATTCCTCACTCATAGTGACATCATTACTTTTTCCATTCAGTCCTTACTTGGGGGGAGGGAGCCCCTGGAGGCAAGGTTTTGCTGTTAAGTAGCCCAGGCTTGCCCCAGCCGCCTGAGTGCTGGGTTACAGTGTGTGCTGCTCTGCCCTCCCCTCATTTCTTCACTCAGCCTTCACCACGGTCAGCTGCAGTCTCCAGGCCCCCCTTGCTGCTTTGCTTGCTTTCTTCCTATGACCCCCGTCCCTGTGGTTATCGACTATGTATCTCTTCCGTGTGCTCTGGGGTCCTTGCGTGTCTGCAGTCTCTAAGATGTTTCTGCACATAATAGACATCCACTGAGCATGTGTTGAAAGTCTGAGGACAGAGCGCCCTCAGACCATGCCAACATGTCCCATTCAAGTGTGCACAAAGTATCTTACTGTTGTTGTCTTGTGCCCAGGGCTAACAAGGAGTAATGGAAGAGTTGGCAAAAAACAGTCACCCCAAACAAATAAAAACCAAAAAACCTTGATCTTAGAAGGGTAACGAAAAGAAAGAATGATCAGGAAGCATGGTTTTTATTAACCCATTTGTCCAAGTACTTATTAAATGCTTGTTGTATATACTACTCTGGGCCCCAATGGCAAATTATCCCTTCTAGATCTGCCACTTGAAATGCCTGTTATGAAGTAATCATATAGATATGGGGGTGCGGACCTGCCCCTGTCTTGGCACACAGTTCCTAAGTCCCATGGAAATATCTCTTGTCCTAAGTGAGATGTGCGGTGACTTTTTTTTTCTTGAAATATAGTGTCACTATGTAGTCCTGGCTAGCCTGGAACTCTCTGTGTAGATCAGGCTAGGCTCAAACCAATAAAGATCCATGTACCTCTGCCTCAAATGCTGGGATTTGAGGTGTGCGCAACCAGATCCAGCTCATGGGGATCAAAGAAGTTCCTGGCTGGGGACCAGTCACCAGAAAGACAAAACCATGATCAGAAGTTGACACTTGTTTTTCCATTTTTGCTCTTTGTTTTCATATATGTGTGTGTGTGTGTGTGTGTGTGTGTGTGTGTGTGTGTGTGTGTGTGAGAGTTTATGTGTACCATGTGTATGCAGGAACCCAAGGGGTCAGAAGAGGGCATTAGAGCCCCTGAAACTGGAATTGTGAGCCACCTAGCATGATTATTAGTAACCCAAACTGGGTCCTCTGCTAGAGCAGGAAGTGCTCTCAAACACTGAGCCATTTTCTCCAGCCCTGAAACTTGGCATGTTTCTACCCCCTCCATATTTCCAGGAAGATGCTGTATAAGGTGTTACCAGGAAGAAGTTATGTTGTATAAGGTGTTAATTTACTGTAGAAGTATGGACATTAATGTTAGCACTAGGGCTGAGATAGATCAGGTAGAGGACCTCTTGGTGTGTGCAGAGCAGTTCACTCCCTGCCCTCCCCACCCCATTCTGTTTTTTTGTAAAGCTTGCACACACAGTTTAATGATGGGTATGAACTTGCTTTGTATGTGTTGGGTGTTGGTGTGTCTTTATTTAACATAATACTAATTTAAAACCTTTTAAAAATTTATGTTATGTGCTGCATGTGTAGGGGTCAGAGAACAACTTTTGGAAGCTGATTCTTTCCACTGTGGGTTCCAACGGTCAGATTGAACTTGGGTTGTTCTGTTGTGTTGTGTTTTGTTTTGTTTTTTTCACCTCTGAGCCATCTCATGTGCTCTGATTTCTTAAAACTTTTTTAAAGTCCCAAGTTCATATGCACTATTCTGTTTATTTATTATCAGCTTACTTATTACACTGGAGATTGAGCCTCACGTATACTAGGCATATGTCCTGCCCTGGAGCCACGTTCTCCACATCCCAGCCATTTACATGGTTTCTTTTATAATTTTTAAAATACGCTAATTTATTTAGTTGGGAGGGTATGTGACAGACATGTAGAGATCAGAGGATAGTTTGCAAGAGTCAGTTCTCCCCTTTATCATATGGGTCCCAGGGACAAACTCAGGTCATGCGACATAGAGGCAAGCATCTGGGCTATCACAGGCTCCATTGTTTTCTTTTAGAAGCAGCATCTTGTTGGGCTACTCAGGCTGACCTCAGACTTTATCCTCCTGCCTCAGACTCTCAAATACTGGGATTATGGCCACTGCTGCACTTGGGTGTGGGTCATTGTCCTGATTTTAAAATTGAATGCCACAGCATGTGCATCAGCTGCATCTCTGCTGCCATGATAAAACGCCATGACCGAAGCAACTCGTGGGAAGCTGATTTTGAACTATGCATCTCGAGGCAGTGTCCGTGGCGGCAGGTGGCAGGACGCAGCTGACTGATCCATGTTCATCCCCACGCAGGAAGCAGACAGAGTGAAGGTTTAGTAGGGAGAGGTTATAAACCTCCAAGCCCACCCTTAGGACCATGCTTCCTCCCGCAAGGCTACACCTCCGAGGTTTCATAAACTCTTCAAACACTACCACTGGGACCATGTGTTCACATGGGTGAGCTTGGGAAGGACATTTCTCACTCTGCCGCCACAGTGCGGGATTAGATCCATCTTACACGTGACCAGACTGGAGTGACTGTGTGTGTTTTCTTTCTTAGGTTGACAAAGATGCTGAACTGGTAGCCCAGTGGAACTACTGTACTCTGAGTCAGGAGATCCTGAGGCGCCCAATAGTTGCCTGTGAGCTTGGCAGGTATGGAACCTTCACGTAACCAAGATGCATTTGGTCTGTTGGTTTTGAAGAGAATACTGAGGTACTTGAATGATAGGAGCTGTCCCAAGCAGATTAGTGGGGAAGATGAGCCCGCGTTGGACATAGCCCGGACCTTCTTACTCTGTTTGTTTTCTACTCAGGAGCCAGTAGTAAATGCTGAACTATAAACCCGGAGCATAAAGCAGCCATGAGTGCCGTAGAGAGCAGGGGGAGTCGGGAGTGGAGAGGGCATGACCTGTCTGAGGTGGGGGTGGGGCTGCTCCTCAGTTCCAGCCAGTTCTTACAGTGAAGAACGGGGGCCTAGTGGTTGTAAATTTTCAGATCTTTACTTTTTGAAGGACGGGGAAATAAGTACTTGCACAGTCTTAAAGTCCACCACCCTGGCTTTAAGCTGCTGCTTTGTGTTTTGGGGAACGGTTGAAGCAGGGTGATCTCTGCTTTTAGCAACGCAGAAAGTTGTCAGCAAAGGCAGGCAGCTTCGGGGTCATGTCAGGTCTTCCCCCTGTTTGGTTATCCAAAATCGTGACTGCAATAGGCAACTAATGCTTACCCTTGTAGACTGTACAACAAAGACGCTGTCATCGAGTTTCTGTTGGACAAATCTGCTGAGAAGGCCCTAGGGAAGGCAGCATCGCACATTAGAAGCATCAAGGTAGGACACGGGGTGCGGCTGAGCTCCAGGCACCTCTGAGGGGGGTGACTTTAATAGGATCTGTGTCTTAGTTAGGGTTATACTGTTGTGAACAGACACCATGACCAAAGCATGTCTTATAAAGGACAATATTTAACTGGGGCTGGCTTACAGGTTCAGAGGTTCAGTCCATTATCATTAAGGTAAGAGCATGGCAGCATCCAGGCAGGCATGGTGCAGGAGGAGCGGAGAATTCTACATCTTCATCCAAAGTCAAACAAGAGAAAACTGGCTTCCAGGCAGCTAGGATTCGGATATTAAAGCCCACGCCCACAGTGTTGCACCTACTCCAACAAGGCCACACGCAGTCCGACAGGACCACATCTCCAAATAGTGCCACTCCCAGGCTAGGCATATTCAAACCACCACAATCTGTATACATTAGAGACTGAACTCAGCACTGGCAAGATTGCTCAGTGGGTAAAGCACCTGACGGTGCAAACCTGTAACCTTAGTCTCCTGGGACCCACGTGGTGCAAGGAAAGAAACAGCCCGGCAGCTTGTTTTCTAACAAGAGGAGTGTCCCAACGCATTCACTAAAGTAAATAAGTAAACATCGAAAGCTCTGTTTTAAAAACAGCATTCGGGGTGCAGAGATTGGTTATCAGGTAAAAGGCTTGACAGACAAGCAGGGGACTTGAATTCAGATCTCCAGCACTCAGGTAAAAGCTAGGGGTGTGTGTGTGTGTGTGTGTGTGTGTGTGTGTGTGTCGGCATTGGGGAGCTGGAGACGAGGGCACTTCTGCGGCTCACCGGGCAGGTAGTCATGCTGAATTGTTGGGCTCTAGTCGGCTTAGACTCTCAGAGAGTGAGATGAAGAGAGGTAGAGGACACCCGAGCTGATTGCAGTGGCTCATGCCAGGAGCGTATGCTGAAGGGGTGGAGACAGGAGGATCACAAGGAAGACACCTGGCCAGAGGCTCACGGGAGCGCGCGCGCGCACGCACACACGCACACACACACACACACACACACACGTGTGCACAAATACATGTGATAAGATTCTGTACTGAATGTTGAAATGGTCTCTGTCTTCCATTGGGTCAGCTTACAGTTCTTTCCCTTCTGGTGCTGCCGAAATGATGAGCGTTCCATAGCAGTTAATCCTTCTCCCAGGCCAGCGTGGCCATGCTGCTGACCTGAGAACTCTGTGGTCAGGTCCCTGCGCTCATCTCCTGTCAGCATTATTAATGCTTCTCCACAGAACGTGACAGAGCTCAGGCTTTCTGACAACCCTGCCTGGGAAGGAGACAAAGGGAACACCAAGGGCGACAAGCATGACGACCTCCAGCGAGCGCGGTTCATCTGCCCCGTGGTGGGGCTGGAGATGAACGGCCGGCACAGGTGAGGGTGGTGTGGGTGTCGTGACCCTGGGCTCGCTGCCTTGCTCTGTGTTGTCTTGGGGATGTTGTAGGGCCTTTGGGAAACGGGACCAGGCACGGTGGGCTCCTTCCCCAGCGGCCATCTGTGCACCTAACTGCCCACCCTGCTCAGCTCACTTACAACAGTGGCCCTGCTCGGCCCCGGGGCCCAGGGCTGCACTCTGGTTGGGTACTGCACACACACTGGTCATAATGCCGGCTCAAGCTCCTCTCCCTTGGTCCCTCTCCAGGTTTTGCTTCCTCCGATGCTGCGGTTGTGTGTTTTCTGAACGCGCCTTGAAGGAGATAAAAGCTGAAGTTTGTCACACGGTGAGTTTCCACCACACTCCGTTTGTTCCTTCTTGGCAGCTGAGGCAGTCACTTCAACATCTTTCCCTCTGATATTTAAATCCTAAAGTTGTTCTGAAAGCATTTAATAGGTCGCCTCCCCTTCCACGGCGCTTCACCGCTGCAGGGACATACTCAAGTACGCTCAGGCAGTCCCTGATCACTCTCTCCAGGACCGAGTTCTTTCTATTCCACACTGGCAGCTTGGAGCGCCCTGCCCTCCTCAGCCTCACGTGCTCCTTCCTTGTCTCTGTTGGGGACCTCGTTACCCATCTGAGGTCATCGTCACAAAATTGTGGCATTTAGTGTAGTGTTGAGACAGAAGCCATGGCTGACCATTCAGTGAGTGAGCGTGCTTAGCCCTATCATGGGTGGTGTCCTCTGCCGATGGCTTTGAGTGGGTAGTTGTCATGGCAGCTCCTGTCCTGGCCCATCCTGGTGGGACGTCCTGAAGGAATAGATCCAGAGTTCTGCTCTCGTGCATGCCCCTCGCCCTGGGGAGTATTGATCACCGTGGCGTGCTTAGAAGGGAGATGAAGGCTGTGTAGGTAAGAGGGAGCGTCGGCCTTAGCGGTGGCCACAGAGGCACCTTGAAGCTGTGACTTCAGAGCTGGAGGGCACAAGGCACCAGCAAAGCCTGGGCAGCAGCAGAAGTGGCCAGGGACCCTGAGCAAGGAGCAGCAGGCGTGGCAGGGTGGCGAGTCCCAGACTAGGTTGTAGACAGTCACTTCACATCGAGGGCTGGAGCGACCACCTTGGTGTTCGGGGATTGTAGTCTAAGGTGGTAAAAAGCCAGCGTGCGGTGGCTCCAGCCATCCTTCATATTAAAGCGCACCCTCAGCTCTTGCAGCATGAACTCACGAAGCTGATGGATGATGACGCCAGTACATGGTGCTGGGACAGTGGCTGACTAGTCTTCATAGCGTGTACATATGTCATGTCAGGCTTTCTTTAAAGTGGTACCCTCGGGAGGTAACCTCTTGATGCAGCTGTGGCATGTAGGAGCTTCTGGTTGAAGGTGCTAACACTTGTGCTACAAGGGCGCGAGGTCTGATTGGCAGTGCCTGGAGAAGGCCCCGCCCTGTGTCAGGTGCTTCCCACTTAGACTTCAGCCGTGGGGCAGGCCCTGTTTCGTCTGCAAGACTGCAAGAGTCAGAGTGCCACCAGACACAGGACAGCCACGGCGCGTGAGCAGGGATCTCCCAGTCGGTCACTTATCCCCTCCCATCCTAGTCTTCCTGACAGTCACTGACTACTGTGACCTGGCAGTTTATAGAGAAGGGAAATCCACTGCACAGTTTGTGAGGCTGGGAAGTCCTAACGAGGGTGCCAGTGTCTGCAGGGTGCACTATTCCATGTCATGATGTGGAGGGTGTTAGCGTGGGGTGGGGATAGTGAGGGCGGGAGTGGAGGGTCGCAAGCAAGCATGGATTCAAATGTTCACAAGCATCAGGTTTCCGAATGATCTTCCTGCTGACAGAATCTTCTGTCTGTGGAGTGCCCCTCCCCACCAGTCTTAGCCAGGACCCCTCCCCCACTGACACTGCCAAATCCACTGTCTGAAGTATAGTTATGCTCCATGTGGGGAAAGAACTTGTCCTTTATAAAGAACGCACAACTGCGACATTAATTAGCATCATTTACTTCGTGAGATTGTGTGACCCAAATGCCTGCCTGCCACCAGGCCCTGCTCCCAGCACTGTACACTGGGGACTGACTTTGCAGCCCAGGAACTTTGAGGAACATAGCTCCATGGTGTGTCCACGTAGCATCAGTCCGCCCAGTGCAGAGATAGTAGAACATGTGCCCTGCTGTGTGTCAAGAGGAGGAAAGGGAGATGAGCCCACAGGGGCAAGACCACTCTGAAATGTATAAATCACCGAGAGGACCCGGACATGAGGGATGAGTGGTGGTGGCGCACGCCTTTAATCCCACTAATCAGGAGGCAGAGGCAGGCTGATCTCTGAGTTCAAAGCAAGCCTGGTGTTCTGTGGTGGGGAGGCAGCTTGATCTCTGCTTGTCAGCCTGGGCTGCACTGAGATCTGTCCCTGTCTCCACAAGAGGTTGTGACACACTCAAACACAGTGCACGTGGCAATAAAATAATTCCGGCTCTCGGGGGCTGAGGCTGGCTTTGCTCACACTTACAACATGGCGTGCACTTTGCCTGCAGAGAGCAGCACCACAGACGTACATGTGCTGTGGTTTGCCAGAACACGGACTGTCCTCCTGCACTCCGCCATGCGAGAGGGCGGGGACAGCTTAACATGTTCAGTGTATAGTAAGGAAAATGTTGCCTAGGCAGAGATTACTTTAATCTTACATATTTTGCTTAAATTGGTTTGTGGTGTCTGCCTTTAGGGTCTCATCACTCTGCTAGGCTTTTCCAGGCCCCTCAGTGCCTCGCTGATGTGATCTCCGCTCTCTGCGGGAAGCCACCTTGACTGAGGTGCTGATATTTGGCCTTTACAGTGTGTGTTGGTTTCCTTTCTGGGCTCCTACATAAACAACTGCAGGACTGGAGAGGGCTCAGTAGTTAAGAGCACAGGCTGCTCCTGCAGTGGACCTGAGTTCAAGCCCATGGTGTCTGGCACCATTTGTAACTCCAGTTCCAGGAGTGCCAACCCCTTCTGACCAACGTGGGCATGTGATACATATACATACATGCAGGCAAAACACTCGTAAAACACTTGAACATGTCAGTCTTTATGCCACCAAGGACATCGCTAGAGAAAGAGCATCTGTAGAAGTTCTCCGGAACAGCAGCAGAAACAGGAGAGTCAGGGACAGAGGAGGGAAGGGCCTGGACCGTGGCCTTTTATTCCTTTTATGCCTTCAGCCCGTACACCAGGGTGTTGGCCACTTGCCACATGAGTTACCTAACTTGGAAAAACTCTGTAAAAGTCAAGAATGGCCTCCTCCCTCTCTCTCCACACTGTGTGCAGGAAGCCCCTGTGGACGTGTCCCGGGCAGTGTAGTTGTGACCCCGACACGGCAGGAAGAACAGCAGATGGCACGCCAAGACTACACAGACTTCAGGCAACATTCTTAAGAAGCTGTTTCCCTCTGTGGATTATTCATTTTACCCCTAGATGTTTTCCTAGAATTTTCTAGAACAAAGTTGTCCTGCTCTGGGTCCATAGGGACAGCTCTAGAGAAGCAGGGCTTCCTGTGGGCAGGGCTTTGTCGTGCATCAGCGCCTCTTTCCCAGGATCTTCAGGCCCTCCGAGCCAGACCTGCTGCTGCTGGTGTGTCCGACGTGAACTGGATTGAGCAGGTGGAGAAACTCCGTGCTCAGACTGCTCTGGGCCTCCCGGCTGTTGGCTTGGGCTCGCAGCCGCAGCCCGGCCGTTCTCACAGTTCTCTCCCCGCCCCTGTAGTGGTGAAGTCGGGCGGAGCTTGTCTCGCATCATTTAGGAAGTAATTCGCATCCTGGAGTTGAAGGAGCGATGCTGACAAGTGCCTAGTGGTGAGGCTGGCTGCTGAAGTGGCTTTCCTGGGGAAATTGCCAGTGTGGCTCTAGGGGGACCTCAGCCTGCTGGAGGGCTGTGAGTCGGTGCCGCCTCTCTAGGCACACGCCCACCAGCGGGTCTGTGGAGGGCTCCAGCGTGGCAAAGAAAGCCGGCAGCTGGATGAGCCGAGGCAGGTCTCCCAGGCCGTACACACAGCTGTCCTGGGCATTGTGGCCTGCAGAAAGAAACAGACATTTAACTGCCTGTTTCCCACGAGTTCAATCCCAGTACAAGTATGGGGGGGCTCACTTCCTCAAGTGTCAGCTGGGGGGTGCTCACTGTGCACAGAGTTCAAATTAAGTATCGTTCTGTAGCTGTTATTGGTCTCCAAGGGTGGATTTTGAATTTATACTGGAGGGAATTTCACTTTTGGGCTATTCTTTGGGGGACATTCTAAACAGCATGAGCCACTAAAGATTCCTCTTTACCAGGCAAGAGGGATCATGCCTGTAAAGCATAGCACTTGGGAGGCTGCTGAGGCAGAGGGATCGCCATGATTATTAGGACAGAATTAGTAACTGGGCAGTCTGGATCTAATGAGCCTGGACTCTAATTCCTATCTTAACTAACTTACACTTACATCAAGTTTTACTCAGAAGAACTAATAGAGAGAGAGTTGATAACCTTCTATGCCAGACCTTTCTGATGATAGCCCACAGGCAAGGAGACGCCTGAAAGGCCATGGAGTCAGAGTCTGAGAGCTGTGCCACTCACACCTCTAACTGCAGCGCTTGGGTGAATGAGGCAGGAGGATCACGAGTTTAAGGCCAGCCCAGCCACACAGCAAGACCCTTTCTCAGAAGAAAAAGGAATGCGGTCTGTCCATGAAGCTCAGTAGATCGTAGGGAGAGGGTTTAGATAGATGATGAGCCGAGGCAGGTCTAATAGATGTAGCTCCCTGTTAAATTACAAGGTCTACCTTAAAAAAGAAAACAAAAAATGTTCCAACCAGACATGGTGGTATGTGCCTTTAATTCCAGGAGGTAGAGACAGGAAGATCTCTGAGCTCCAGGCTAACCTGGTCTACATAGTGGGAGCCTATCTCCTCCTCACTACCCGTGTCCGAAAGAATAAATAAATAAATAAACCCACAGAGCTGAACACTTCTGGCCCACTGAGCTGTATCCTTCCAGCTCTCTGCCTGACACTGTCAGGACAGCGTGTTTTCTCATCTTTGAGCTATTTAGGCATCAGAGTTGTGCCCCCCCCCCCCATTAGCCAGTTTATTTTAGGTCAGTCTTTTAAATGGCTGGGACGTGGGGGCCCTGGCTGCTCCCTGTGCCGGTCTGGTTTACTGTCTTAGTTTAGAGTTCATCTCCAAGCACAGCGCTGAGTGGAATGATGCCTTGTGTGGTCGCTAACGCCCTGCTTTGGAAGCTGCTTGTGGACAAAGGGCAGCACCCGAGAGGGGCGCTGTGCCCTGCTAGTCCTCTGTGGTCAGCCCGTGTGGCCTGCGACTGGTGCCCCAACATGAGTGCACCCCCACACCCCACTTCTGTGGATTCTGCAGAGCATTGAACATCTGTTCACTCCTCAGCGTTGTGCAGGAAAGTAATGGTCCCCCAAAGCCCTCTGCAGTCCTCAGGCAGCCATCTCTAAAGTGAGCTCGGTGACAGAGGACTGGACTTTGCCCTCCAAAGAACTCTATAGTTTCCTGCACTCCAAGTGTCTGCCCCAGACTGGTTGGCCATCAGCCAGGTCCCTCTGGACCTTTCACAACTGGACCCATGATCTCTCCTTTCCTTCTGTGACTCAAACCTCTGGGACACCAGCAAGAGGAAGAATTCGTGGTTCCTGGGGGAGAGTCCACCAGAGCAAATCAGAAAGAGTCTCCTGCCGCAAGAACTACCTGAGAGCGGCTTGGCTACCCCGTGCCCTGCATGAGAAGGACCTGGTGGAGCACATCCTCAGTCCTAGCACTCCACAGGCCGTGGCCGACTGCCTTCCGTGACCCTACCTGTGCACCCCCTGTGACCATCTCCTGCCTCTGTTGTCCGCTTTGTGGCTCGAATGTGTCCTTCCCATCCAGCATCTGGTGTAGCACCTGGAGCATCTGAGGGGGAGAGAAAACCAGGCACACGGTAGCGGACAGTTCCTGGCTGTGGTAATGCAAGCTGTATGGCCGGCCATTGCCCTTCAGGAGATGCAGTCACTGAGAAAGACCTGTGCAGTGCCCATCGGTGTATGGCCTGACCAGTGTCCCTGCCCTGCACTGCAGTCTTCACCCTTTTCCTGCCTCTCAGAACTCACTGGCTGTGTGTGACATGCCCTCAGGCCCGCGCTGGGGCTCTGCACTGCATTCCCTCCTAACAGCCCTGGTAGCTGATCTGGGAACAGGGCTTGCGGTGAGCCTGAGAGATCACAGAATCCTCCAAGACCATTCCTGCTGGGTCCCCGTCTGCAAGAGTGTTATTTATCGACAGCCATAGGCGGCCGTGCTTGAAGTAGCATGCTGTAAGGGAAGCAGTCTGTCTCAAAGAGGATGACGTAAACTCACTAAAAGACCACACCAACCAGAGCTCCCTGAGAAGCGGTGGGGTTGCCATAGACAGCAGCAGTTTTCCTGTTTTGGGTTTTTTTGTTTTTCTGTTTTCTAGTCAAGAACTCACTCAGCTCTTCCCCTGCCTCAGCCTCCCAAGAACTGTGATTTATAGGAATGAGCCCTTAGCACAATCCTAGGTTGTAGTTATTGTCCAGTAATATTATTAAGTGAATAAAAAAATGCAGATTTTCCCAAACATTTATGCCCAGGATTTCCAAAAGATTCTGTTGGAGGAGACACAGATGAGCCTGAAATATCTGGGTTAGGAACATGACAAGACTATCGCCCTGACTCCATACTCCTAAAACAAGAGGCCACCCCATATTCTCTGAGTGGAAGGCCTTGTGAGAAGCAGGCCCCGTACAAAGCCCCAGCAAGACAGCTAAGAGTCAGCCCCCGCCAGCTTCTTCCCTGAGCGTCACCCACATTGTGAGTTTTCCTACCTTTCAGTCGGTTCAGGGTCACCCAGTAATACTGCTCCGGGCTGTGGATGTCTTTGGACCACTGCAGCATGTCTTTTGCACGGGGATCAGTTAGGACAAACCCAACAAACTTTCTCGTAAGTGCGTAGTGAGCACTTCCAGAGTAAATTGTTAGATTATGGGGTGGTTTTTGTTTGAACATTGGATTTGGAGATGTGTAGCTATTTTCATTGGGGCTGGGCTTTGGAGAGCTTTGGCCAGTCTTGGGTTTGGTGTTTGGGGGTGAGATCACCCCTGGAGTGATGTTTTTACCCTTCCACCTGGTTCTGATGTAGTGGATGATTTCTTTGTTGGTTTTGATAGGGAATTCCTGTCCACAGAGATTCATGACATAGCGCCATTGAAATGGGGAGTGGACCAGGTCCCTCATGCAGTCAATCTCTGCCTGCAGCCTCCTGAGGTTGTCATGAGCCACCTTCTGTGTCTTTGATGAAAGAAAGACGTTTCTAAAACAGTCCACGAAGGTTTGCATGGCACTCTTAAACTTTTTGGGGGCCTTTTCATCAATGTGAATACAGTAGACATTCTGAGGTGCATAAATTGCTCTGAGAAGCCGCACAAACATGGCTAGCTCCTTAGGAGCATGTATAACATACGCCAAAGAGAAGTTCCGCTCTTCTGCCGACAGGGGTCTGGTTATGAAATGCAGCCCCCAGACCATCCTGGAGCAGTTTCCAGATGTGCGCAAATGAGCAGGTACTTCATAGTTCTGAGGGGGTTTGCAGAATTGTGCGATTTGGGGGGCTGCCTTCTTCCCGTCAAATAAAGCCAAGCACAGTTCATCTGGGTAGAAGCCACAGTCCGCCACAGCTGGGTTGGTGGGCTCAGCCTCAGCCTCCTCAGGACCCGGGTTTCTCAAGTAAAGAAAGATGAATGCGCAGATGGTGCCGCACGCCACCAGCCCAGCCTTCGTGGTCCGGAGCTGGCTCATGCTTCGAGCTCAGTGTGCTGTTGCCACCATAGCTTGAAAGGGTTTCCCTTCGGTTTCCTAAAGGAACAACAGGATGTTTAGAGAGTAGGGTAACTTCCTCCAGCGCCCGCCACCCCAACTCTTTTGAAGCACATTCACTGTATGCTCTTAAGGGTGTCACTCGGGCTGAGGATGCAGTGTAGTGGGTGCAGTGCCTGCCTGGCATGCTCGAAGCCCCGGGTTCCCATGAACCAGGCATGGTGCTGCATGTCTGTTAGCTCTGCACACGTGGGTGGAGACGGGAAGAGCAGACGTTCAAGGTCATTGTTGGCTACACAACAGCTTCCAAAGATCAGTGGATAGATAGATGGTAGCGCCATGTGAGCAGAGCTTCGTTTGCTGCTTTCTTTCTTTCTGCCTCCCCCCTTTTTTTTTTCTTAAGAGGGGCTTGTTATGTTGCCCAGACTGACCTTGAACTTAAGGGTTTACACATCCTCCTGTCTGTGATGCTTAAGTCTCTGGACTGTAGGTGCATTAGGCGTAGCTGGGTATAATTTCACCACTTTTACATGTGTGTACACTCTGAAACTACCACCACATCAAGGCAGCTTTGCCCTACCTTTCCTTATACCGCTGGTAACTCATCTGCCTTTCTACCCCACCGTGCAACAGCCATTTATGTGGTTTCCATGTTCTGGATTGCTTTGCATGTTCTGTAATGTGACATAGTGGACCCATACAGTGGATTCTGAGAGTCAGCCCCACCAGTCCCGTTCTCCATAGTGCTTATTGCTGAGTGACGCTCCATCTCATGGTCATGCACAATCTGTTGTTCAACTGTTAGGTGTCTAGCTTCGCAGTGGGCTGCTCCAGGTCAGTAGTACAGCAGCAGGTAGTGACACTCTGCACTAGTCAGCACTCCATCCCCATGGTAACCATCCTAATTGGCTTGTGAGGGGTGATTCCCTGTGGTGTCACTGTGTGTCCCTGATGAGTACCTCTGCTGAGCACAGCTCATGAGCGGTTCCCTATATTCATGTCTGTCTCCGTTACATTGAGTCTGAATCTGTCCGTAAAGAATTTGAATGACAAATTGAGAGCAATCTTATGGTAACAAAGTTAAACCTGTTGAAATGTGCTGATGAATTGCTTTTAGGCCTTAGAATCTAGGCGTGTAATGATGTCCCTTGACACCAACGTGGTCAGCTGTCTAGAGGCGGACGGAGTAGGAACTTGAGCAGATGTTGCTGCCGCAGACATTGCTGAGAGCACATTAATGGGGCGACTGCTGCATACCTACCACCAGTGTCCTTCTGCACCAGGAGAGGAGAGCGGCCGGATGAGATGTCAGGGAGTCTGGCTGTTTGTGAGTCCTGGTTCTTTGGTGCCATAAAAGTCATATTGTCATGGCAAATGGACTTGCAGAGGCTCTTTTCCCTAAGTGACTTGGGAGTTGGTAGAGCTCTGAGTTACTCTCAAGTTTTACAGCTCGAAAGCTCTGCCTGTCTCAGATGTTCCAAATGCCACATTGATTTTCATCGTAGCTTCTGATCACCTAACATGGTTCGAAATTCAAAGCAGCTACTGCCCCGGGGGCCCCTCACAGATTCAGTCAACGCATGTCAGTTGCCAAGAGCATCAAACCTTAGCTTCTCCTTTACGAAAGAGTTTATAGAACTTGCAAGGTCTCCCTCATAAACACTCTGACAGCTCATCATTTCAAATCTCGTCCCCAAAATAAATGGCCCTGCCCCAGTATAGAAGTGCCCAGGACGGAGGACCCTTGTCAAAGGAAACAAAGATCAAGCCTCTCGCAACACGTAGGGTTCCTGGTTGGTGTCGTTTCAGGCTTTACTTATTTTCAGCCTGCTTGGGTTTTTCGAGACAGAGTCTCACTGTTTAGTCCTGACTGTCTTGGAACTCACTATGTAAACCAGGCTGGCCTGGAACTCACTGTGTAGACCAGGCCTGGAACTCAGAGAGCTCTTAAGGGCATGTGCCACCACACCAGCTGAGACTTGGGAATTTTGACCAAGGTTCGTTCACGGCTTTGCACACCTTCTGGTGGTGTGGGGTTTGCCAGGAAGAGGCTCAGGGGCGGCTTGGTTCTCACACTGGCAGAGTGTGCCCTGTAGACCCGCTGTAGCCGTGCCCTGGGAACTGCTGTATCAGACATTTATATAATTAAATGAAGACAGTCCCCAGGGGTAGCCCAGTGTCCTTCAGGCACTCCCTGACCTAAGTGGTTTTCTGCCTTCTGTAGGTGGACGAGAACAAGGTGTGTCTTTCTTATCACCGTCTCCTGGTCCTCAGCCCAGCTGATACTGAGGTCTGACTGTCACCCACTCGTCCTCCACTGCCCAGCCAGCTGCTGTTTCAGCACAGGCCACCCACTGTTTCTATTTAGTGTGTTGTCACATGAGCTATGGTATTTAGTGTGTCATCACATGAGCTATGGTATTGCTCCTTTTGAGAACTCTCTTCATTTGATCAGCAGTTTTCAGAGTTTCCTCGTGCTTTACCAAAGCCCAGCTCACTGTTCATTCCTCACCCTGAGAGCCTGCTGTTGGGCCTGAAGGCTGAGCGCAAACCAGGGAGCCAGGCCCAAGGGTGCCCCAGGACCTCCTGCGCGTCCCTTCTCCTGATCCCCTCGCTGGGGTCGTCACCAGCTACTTGGTTGGTCACAGCTGCTTTCTGAGCATGGTGATACAGGTCACTGTGGTCACAGCAGGGCAGGTTCCCTTCTGTCCTCTTTGTCCTCCCTGGGCTCAGGACCGTGTCCACAGCACTGTGAACGTCAGCTTTTATAAACCGCTAGATATAGCATGTTGGTTGGGCTAATTTGAGCCCACAGACTGTCCATAAGATGGGCATCTCGTTCGCAGTGTGCTTACACCTGGGTGCTGTGCACTGGCTCAGCCGTGTGTCTGCAGAGGTGGGGTCCTCCGCGGGGTGTCCTCAGAGGGGGCCCCTCTGCGGGGTGGGGGTCCACTCAGAGCAGGCACAGCCGCCAATTCAGCTTCAGTAGCATCTTGAGAAGCTTTGGCAGTGGCCTTAAGTAAGTCAGGGTTAAGGCATGGTGGCATTTTAAGACCTGTGAGATGTCATCTGTCACACGCTGTGGAAATGGCCCACCATGATTTTCTTTGACTTAAAGCCAAAACCCATGGGACTAGTCTTGAGGGGAAGTGATGCCCACCTGTCACACGTCATGGCCAACAGCTGAACCTGCCTGCATCTGTCGTCACAGATGCCCTGTCCTTCAGAACGCACACCTGCTCGCCCTGGTCCCCACCATCCCCTCCCCATCCCGTTAGCGACACACTGACACACTCACCGGATGCAGGTTCCGTTCCGTTCCGGCAGGAACCTGGGCAGGCGCTGGCCCGGCCACCTCTCCCCTCACCGACTCTGATGCTTCCCTCACCGCGGCTCCTGCTTCTCGGAGTTGCCTGGAGGCTGGGCTGCCTCTGCGTCCCTGGGGACTTGTATTCTTGTTGATCCTGACACGTTGTGGAAAGACTGCTGAATTTGATCCTGAGAATTCTTCAAGATTTCTCAGGAAATCTTTACCTGTCAGGAAAGAGGGGTGGGCATAAGACAAAGCAGTGAGGTGCTGGCAGCAGAGCTGAGGCGGGCGGGCGAGCGCAGCCTTCCTTCCTCCTCTCACTCTGAACATCAGGTGTGGCGGGGCGGGGCTCAACCCGCAGACTCAGAAAGCACTGCTTCTGGTTGGCCTTAGAATTTCTAAGATCTTGGTCAGATTCCTAATGTGCTCTTCAGATCCAGGCGTTGTAGGACATGCCTTTAATCTCAGCATTCTGCACTTGAGAGAGAGACTGAGGCAGGCTTATCTCTACGATTCCCAGTTAGCCTAGTCTATAAAGTGTTCTCCAGGCCAGCCAAAGCCACACAGTAAAACCCTGTCTCAAAACAAAAACAAAAACAAACAAAAAAAAAACCCAACTATTTCTTTTAGAACAGGAGGCCAATTTTTCTGACACTTCTGTCTTTCGTTTCACGTTGGATAAATCTGCTTTTGCTCATTCATTCATTCTTTCATTCACTCGTTACTGTGGGGGAGGGCTAACGTGCCCCTGAGCATGAGAGGAGGTCAGAGGACACCTTGCAGAGGCCAGTTCTCCTTCCATCATGAGGGTCTAGGGGTTAGACTCAGGCCTCAGAGCTCAGCAGCAAGTGTCCTTACCCGAGGAACCATCTCCCTGCCCGACCGATGTGTACATCGTATGTGTGGCTCCCGCAGGCAAGCCTGATGTCTGGGCCCCACAGCGCGGGCAAGCCTGATGTCTGGGCTCCACAGCCGCAGCACAGAACGCGGAGGGGAGAAGTGCGGCACCGAAGGTTCATCGCCTTTCGTGTCTCTCGATTCCTGAGCTAGATGGCGGGGTGAGGGGGAGGATGGTGTCTTCACCTGCTAGCGGAGCAACCCTGAGGCCTGAGTGTGGTTTGTGGAGCAGCCGTCACAGCTGCTATAGAAGGAGGTCTTGGTGGAGTTGCTGGCAGAGTCTCCATGACCTTCAGGCCTGACCCTCGTCAAGCCCCTGACGGGATAGAGCAAGTACAGCTTGTGCCTGGGTGGTGTCTGGCCTCATCTGTCGAGGCTGTTTCTGCCAGGCATGGTGCACACGACTTAACAGTGGAGGCTAGCCTGGACTACCAGTGAGACCTTATCTCGAGATTTAAGATCTGAGCATGGTCTTCTTGCCTATCACACTTGGAAGGCTGAGGCAAGAGAATTGCTGTGAGTTCCAGGCCAGCTTAAATTAAATACTTCTCAGCTAGCCTGGGAAGAGGGAAAACGTGTTCTTCACAAGTGTGGCTCAGTTCCCGTGGGCCATCTGCGTCAGCCCTGCCTTCCTCCCGTCACAGGGCGGCTGGTTTGCCCCTTAGCTAAGATGCATCTCTCACCCACATCCAAGGTCGGGTGTCAGGAAGCTCTCCCAAGGCCAGAGCATGTGACATGTGACCTGGAGGAGCCTGTCTTGGGGGACAGTCCTACTTAGTTTAGGTCTAAGTAACCAATGTCATTGAGTGTTAATGGGACTTTTGAGGTCTGGAGTGTATGTGTGTGTGTGGGGGGGGGTGCTTCCGGTTCTTTGTTTTTGCTTTGTGGTCAGGGTTTTGTTGTATAATCTATGAAACTCCATGTGTGTAGCCTAGGCTGACCATGGACTCATGGTAGTTCTGCCTCCGTCTTCTTAGCGCTGGGATTGTAGGCTTAAGATAGCTCACTGAAGGGCTGCAGAGATGGCTCAGCGGGTAAGAGCACTGGCTGCTCCTCTAGAGGTCCTGAGTTCAAATCCCAGCAACCACATGGTGGCTCACGACCATCTGTCATGGGGTCTGATGCCCTCTTCTGGTGTGTCTGAAGACAGCTACAGTGTACTCGTGTACATAAATAGGTGAATAAATCTTTTTTTTTTTAAAGGTAGTTCACTAAAAAAGAAAGGTCTGTTACTCTTGCATATGTGTGTGCCCTCACGGGTGTATGTGCACCACTTGCACGCAGGTGCCCACAAGGTCAGAAGAGAGGGTCAGGTCCCCTAGAATTGCAGTTACAGGTGGTGAGCACTGGATGGGAACTGGGGACTGAACGTGCATCTCTAGCAAGAACAGTATCTCTCCAGCTTCAGATTCCTAACAGATGGTGACTTACTCAACTACCAAGATATATCAGTGCTGGGTATGTGTGTGTCCAGAGTCAGGTCACAGCCACGGCTGTTTCCAGAGGAGGTTGCCGCCAACGTCATAAAGGAAGGTCGCCCTGAGTCCCCAGGAGGATAGCTACTAGTGTGAGGCCAAGTCTGGTGGACACAGAGAGTTCAAGGCTCCAGAGTTGCGTAGTGAGACCCAGGTTCAAGAGAGAAACACTAAGCAGGTTTTAAGGTGCAGCCTCTTTCCAGGTCTGGACTCCTTTTCTCCACAACCACAGAGAATGGTCGGCGGGCAGCATCCTGGCCCCTGGCGGTGGCATTCGCTCCTGGTGGTGCTAACCCTGCCTGTGCTGGGCTCACTGGGTTTCCTCACCCTGACACAAAGCTAGAGTCACCTGAGAGGAAGGCGCCTCCGGTGAGACAAGCGTCTGTGAGCCCAGTCAGTAGGCAAGCTGGTGACGGATCCGGAAGGGTCCAATTCACCGTGGGCCATGCCGCTCGCTCCTGGGTAGTTTAAGAAAGCAGTCTGAGCAAGCAGGGAGCCGCCTTCCTCTATGATCTCTGCTTCAGTTCCTGCCTTGACTCACCTCAGTGGAGTGTGGCCGGAGTGTCGTGAGTGGAAGGAAGCCTTTCCTCACCAGTCGCTGTGGACATGTTGCTAATCACAGCAGCTAAGGCTGTGCTAGTCCTGGACTAGGAATTCCATCCTTACAAAATTCTCCCTCACAGTCTTTTCTTGTGTGACATGTTCTTGTGTCAAGCTTTTCGATTATAAAATCTACTGGTGGCCTCTCCACCGGTGTTAAAACTAAGAATCAGGGAGGTCTGGTGCCCCTGGAGAAAAACCGCAGCTGAGGTCCCAGGAGGGAGGATGGCCCTGCATTAAGGGTCCCTCCTCCTGCACTCTGCACTGTCCTCAGGAGGGTTAGTTACGCCAGAGCCTGCCTCCAAGCCCCTGGGGCCTTCCTTCCCACCTCACTCAGTTCCAGAAAAGTCCCTGTTCACTCCCTCCCTCACTGAGGGGGTCTCTACCCAAGTGTCGCCTGGTCTCAGACCTCCCAGGGAAGTCTGCTCAGAGGCTGTTCCTCCCCACCTTCCTGCCTGTCATGGTGGCAGAGATAGCCCTCTACCTTGGTGGGAGCCTCCCTTCCTTCATGTCATTTCTCTGGAGGCCACCAAGCTCAGGGCTCACAAATATCTTCAGTCAGCAACACTCCTCAGGGCAGGCCTGAGAAAGGAGCAGACCCTGACCTAAAGGAAGCTTTTGAGCAGACCACTCATCAGCACACACACTGACCTCTGCCCTGTGTGCCCAGCAGTGCCGGAGACCTCGGGCCATCTTAAAGCACGGGATCCTGTTTACAACTCTCTTACAGAGGGTGGTACTGACACCTCTTCCCAGGTGTGACAGCCAGAATCATCTGCAGACTGTGTGGAGTCCCTGGGGAGCAGAGCAGCCACCTTTGAGGGTCTCTGCTGTGGAGTTAAACCACCCTTACAGCTGAGGAGACTGCCCTGGAGACTGACAAAAGCCTCAGGTCCCTGTAGGAGAGCCTTGCTCTCTGACATTGTCCTTCTTCTTGCCAAGACTGTAGCATTGAGAACAGCTCGGATAACATGAAGAAGGTCCCAGGCTGCTCCGTACCTAGGACCTCATTCTCAGGGAGAAAGGGACTTACTGGTGTCGTGGCAGGCGGCCTCTCTGAGGTGAGGCTTGCTTGCTTACAGTTCTCTGAATATGGGCATGCGTGCGGCTGGTAGAGCTGAGTGTGAACTGACAAGTGTCTGTTCCTGCCTCTAGGACACCACCAGAGCACCTTGGACATGCCTCAGTCTTGTTCTGCTACGATGTGTCTAGGGTCACCCTTAGAACTTTCTGGAAAGACTACAGGAGGGTAGCAGATACTTTCAGCTAGGGCCTGTTGCCACACCAGTGGGTGTGCTATTGGAACACAGTAGCATGGGGTGGGGGTGGGGAGGCTGAGCGAGCTCACAGAGTGACTACGCCCCAGCCACACAATGCACCCGCCTCAGAGTCTTTGCTCAGGCCTGGTTAGTCAGAGGTTACAGACTCCTGAAAGGAAAACAGGTCCAGCTTGGACCAGGATGGACAGAGTGATGCACAAGCCACCCTCTGGACCATCCAGTCAGGCTGCCAGGCGATGTCACTCTGAGCACATGGACCCAAGGCAGCTGATCCAAGACGCAGGCAGAACTGACAGCAAGGATGGAGGCCAGTGGAGAGTGAACGGTGGGACCGCCGGGGCTTCCCTCCTGTGGTGACTGACTCTCCTCTCTTTTGATCTTCAGTGTGGGGCTGCCTTCCAGGAGGAGGACATCATTGTGCTCAATGGCACAAAGGAGGATGTGGAGATGCTGAAGAAGAGGATGGAGGAGAGGAGGCTGAGGGCCAAGCTGGAGAAGGTAATGAGGGGCTCCGCTTCTGCCCCAGCGCCTGCTGCAAACTACCCAGATGCCGCCCGGGGTTCATGGCTGAGTTGTGTCAGCCATGGAGGCCAGGCCTCTAGAAGCAGATCCAGGCCTTGCATTGGGCTCATCACCAGACAAGTGGGTGGTCGGTGGCTCAAGGTGTGATGGCGTAGGAGAGATTGTGAAATGATGGATCAAGCTCTCGCAAAGTGTGGCGGGACTGAGCTCTCGGGAAAAGCAGTTGTTGAGTTTAAAGAGCAGGTGGGCTGCGGATGTGGCCCAGTAGTGGAGCCTGGGGGCCTAGGGTCTGTGACCAGTGCAGAAAAAGAGTGCATGTTCACGACTTGTAAAGGTGAGAGCAGAAGTCAGCATCCCCCCAGCAGGTCCGCGGGCCTCGTCCTCAGCCGCCCGCAGTGTGGTCCAGCAGGCGCGCAGGGCGGGAGCGAGGTCTTAAGTCGGCATACCATGCGGCGGACTGCATCGTGGCTCCAACTGTTGTTGTTTTATAGAAAGGTTAGGCTAAAGGTAAACTTGGGCCTACCTTTTGTTTTTACTATCGTAGAAATCCAGATGCGGCACAGCTGTAGTCCTATCCCCTACGGTAGAATTAGGAGAGGTGGAGGCAGTTTGGAGAGCCAAGAACTAAGTATGGCCTAGCGGTAGAACACCCACCTCTCATGTGCAGAGTCATGGGTTCAATCCCAGCACTGAAACAAAACCCCCAGGGCAATGCTGGAGGGTTAGAACAGGGCGTGGCGAGGACACACTGACCGGAAACAGTTGGCTCTATGTCGGCCTACATCTGCCAGTTTGGCCTGAGGAATAAGGCTGTAGTGATGGAAGGGACTTCAGGGCTTTGCAAGGACAGAAAGAATCACATCACCCATGAGTGAGAGTACTTCCAAGGCGGTGAGGCTTAAAAGGCTGATGGTCACATGAGGGGCCCATCTCAGAAGCAAGTCCATCCTCGTGTCCTCCTCTGTCAGCTTGGACAGTAGTGCATGGAGGACATGCAGATGCTCCTCGGCCCTGGGAATCGTGGAGCTCCAAACATCTGTCTGTGTGTGCATGGTAGTTACAAACTAGTTTTCGAAATTACTCTTCACTTATCATCATAAAAGCATAGAAAAACTGAAGTGTCTTTGGCGGGAGACAGCAGCCATGGGGATCTGATTGGCTTTTGCTGTCCTTGGTCAGAGTCTTTTAAAAACACAAGGAGAGACACAGTGTGCGAAAAGCAGCAGGAGCCTTGTCACCCGACTGTCCCATCACAGGCTTCCTGCCAAGTCCTTCAGAGCCCAGTGGGATTGGATCCCCTCTGCAGCCTCCCCAGCAGGGCCTCTGTGAACGCGCTTAGATACTGCTACCAAGATACAAAATATTTCCCAAATATCCTCACCTGCCATCAGGGCTTGTGTCTCTGCGCGCACCTCCAGCCCAGCCGACGATGGAGGAAGAACTGAGCGTTCATCTCGGTTGTTTTGTATGCCTGGAGGTGTGTGGACACTGAGTGCGTGTGTGCACACAACAAGATGTCAGGTGTCTTCCTCTGTCACCCCCTGCTCTGTCCCCTTGAGTCAGGCTTCCTCAGTAAGCCTGAAGACACCATTTCAGCACGACTAGCTGACCAGCAAACCCTCAGGACCCTCGTCTCCGACCTGCCAGTCCTGGGGCATAGATAGACATGTGCGGTCATGCCCAGATGTCTGCAACAGGACACCTCTGTAGGCTGTGGGGATTTGGGGTTTTTAGTAACAGCCTTCACAGATTTGTGTGTGCATTTCATGTGTGAAATGAACTGTTTCTTACCATTTTTTTTTTCAAATGCTTTAAGTCACATTGCATGGATGTCACACATCAAAGGCCACCACCAAGAAAGGCCTTTTGTTCAGTGTAAGAGATGAGGGCCTTCCAAAGTTCATTGTTTTGTTTTACTTTTTTATGTTAGAGACAGGGTCTCATGAAGTCCAGGCTGGCCTCGACCTTACTGGTCTTAAACTCATGATTCTCTTGTCTCTGCCTCCCCTGTGATGAGACAGCAGGTGTGCTGCTGGCTAGGCTGTGTCTCTCTGGTACACTTTTGGGGTTCTTTTGGTGTTTTAAAGTACGCTGTGACCTGCCCTTCAGATCATCTGTGAAGTTAAATGTAATTTCAGAATGGTCAGCCTTCTGGGGGATGAACAATAACTATATTACCAATCCAGCCTCTAAAAATCTAATGACAATAGCCTAGTGTTTCACTCACTAACATTCTTCAGTGAAAGCCTCCAAGCCTTACAGCTAGAGAAGCATCAACATTTAATAGGTCTGGAACTGAGTTCTCAGAGTAAATGAGACCCTATGTATGTTCATGTGTGTAGAGTTCGTTATTGTTTACCTGCTTTTTTGTGTACAATAGTCACTGGAGATAACGACTTTTTATGTTTGTGCTGTGGAGTTGGGGATCAAACTCAGGGCCTTCTGAACATTGGATGGGTGCCCCATCACAGAGCAACCTCTGTTGAGTCACTGAGCCCGTCTGTGTGAGTCTGCGTGGACTCAGCCTTTTGTGTGGCATAGCTGCTAGACTGTAGACATGTCATCCTCAGAGACCGTGTCAGGCCGTCAGAGGGACCCTGTACCTAGGCAGGCCCACTGACCATGAGGTCCGCTTAATCTGAGCACACACACACCCGGTGTCAGTTACACCTCTGTCTGTGCTGTAGCACCATGGCCAACGGCAGCCTCCAGAGGCAGAGTTTATCTTGGCTCCCAGTTCCACAGGGAGAGTCCATCGTGGCCAGAAGCCATGGCCACAAGAGCAGGAAGCTGAGAGAGAACACCTCCATCCAGTCTCAGGGAACAAAGAGAGAACACCTCCATCCAGTCTCAGGGAGCTGAGAGAGAACACGTCCATCCAGTCTCAGGGGAGAGAGAGAGAACACCTCCATCCAGTCTCAGGGAGCAGAGAGAGAACACCTCCATCCAGTCTCAGGGAACAGAGAGAGAGAGAACACCTCCATCCAGTCTCAGGGAACAGAGAGAGAGAGAACACCTCCATCCAGTCTCAGGGAACAGAGAGAGAGAGAACACCTCCATCCAGTCTCAGGGAACAGAGAGAGAGAGAACACCTCCATCCAGTCTCAGAGAGCAGAGAGAGAGAACACCTCCATCCAGTCTCAGAGAAATGAGAGAGAGAGAACACCTCCATCCAGTCTCAGGGAACAGAGAGAGAGAGAACACCTCCATCCAGTCACAGGGAGCTGAGAGAGAGAACACCTCCATCCAGTCTCAGGGAAATGGAGAACACCTCCATCCAGTCTCAGGGAGCAGAGTGAACTGGAACGGGGTGAGGCTGGACACCCCAGTAGTGCACCTCCACTTGCTGAAGGTTCCCCACACTCCCAAACAGCACCACCAATTTGGGATCGAGTGTTCAAGTAACCAAGCTGGGAGACTTTCCCATTCAGCCAGCACAGCCTCCAAAGGTTTCTTTCTTCTTACAGAAAACAAAGAAACCGAAGACAGCCGAGTGTGCCTCAAAGCCGGGCATTGCACAAGGTATGACCTTAAGACCCTGGTCTGGTTTATCCACTATACCCGGGCCTTGCTCGGCTTTGGCTCAAGGTTTCTTTTGCTGACTCTGTCCTCTACAGACGCTGCAGGGCCGTCAAAGGTGAAGGCTGGCAAGCCTGAGGGGGCGGAGCCTGATTCCAGAGAGAAGAGAAGCGCCTTGGCTGCCAAGGGCACAGGTGGGTCTCACTGAGAAAGTTGGGAAGCCAGAGCAAAGGGTGAGAAAACGTAGGCTTCCCCGGTCGGTCACCGGTGGCTCCCCGTGGCCTTTGAATTAGAGTACTCAGAGGTTCTGGGCACAAAGCCCACTTCTTACTGTTGTGCAAGTTTAGGGTGCCGTACCACAGCAGCGCACAGAGCTACCCTCGATGCCTCACGCTGTGTGGGGGCCTTGGGCACTGCAGACACACTGTGTGGGGGCCTTGGGCACTGCAGACGCACTGTGTGGGGGCCTTGGGCACTGCAGACACACTGTGTGGGGGCCTTGGGCACTGCAGACACACTGTGTGGGGGCCTTGGGCACTGCAGACTCACTGTGTGGGGGCCTTGGGCACTGCAGACGCACTGTGTGGGGGCCTTGGTCACTGTAGGCACACTGTGTGGGGGCCTTGGGCACTGCAGACTCACTGTGTGGGGGCCTTGGGCACTGCAGACGCACTGTGTGGGGGCCTTGGTCACTGTAGGCACACTGTGTGGGGGCCTTGGGCACTGCAGACTCACTGTGTGGGGGCCTTGGGCACTGCAGACTCACTGTGTGGGGGCCTTGGGCACTGCAGACTCACTGTGTGGAGACCTTGGGCACTGCAGACTCACTGTGTGGGGGCCTTGGGCACTGCAGACTCACTGTGTGGGGGCCTTGGGCACTGCAGACGCACTGTGTGGGGGCCTTGGTCACTGTAGGCACACTGTGTGGGGGCCTTGGGCACTGCAGACTCACTGTGTGGGGGCCTTGGGCACTGCAGACTCACTGTGTGGAGACCTTGGGCACTGCAGACACACTGTGTGGGGGCCTTGGGCACTGCAGACTCACTGTGTGGGGGCCTTGGGCACTGCAGACTCACTGTGTGGGGGCCTTGGGCACTGCAGACTCACTGTGTGGGGGCCTTGGGCACTGCAGACTCACTGTGTGGAGGCCTTGGGCACTGCAGACTCACTGTGTGGGGGCCTTGGTCACTGTAGGCACACTGTGTGGGGGCCTTGGTCACTGTAGGCACACTGTGTGGGGGCCTTGGTCACTGTAGGCACACTGTGTGGGGGCCTTGGTCACTGTAGGCACACTGTGTGGGGGCCTTGGGCACTGCAGACTCACTGTGTGGGGGCCTTGGGCACTGCAGACACACTGTGTGGGGGCCTTGGGCACTTAAGTGCTTTCCTATGTTCCCCTCTACTTGCCTCTTTCACCAAGTGGCCAAACTGTTCTTGAAACTCAGTGTCTTTACTTGAAAGAAAACAGTGTTTGTATCTACCCCGTGGCAGAGGAGGTTCAGCCATGAGTGCCAGGCCGGTCTGGGCCACATGCTTGAGTTCAGGCCAGCCTAGGTCACATGGTGAGTTTCAGGTCAGCTAGGGCTATGTGCTCAGACTCTGTCCCAAAAAGAAAAAAGGGCAGGAGAGCTGGCTTAGCGGTTGAGAACCAATAGTGCTCTTGTGAGAGCCTGAGCTCTGCTCCTAGCACCCAAGCTCACTGCTGTAACTCCATCTCCAAGGGTCCTGACAGCCTCTTCAGGCCTCAGCAGCCACATGTGCACACACGTCACACAGTCAGTCACACAGACACGTGCTTACATAAAAATACAGAGAAAAAAGAAAACCAAAAAAGGAAAATAAATATTTATGCCATGCCTGGTGACACAGACAGGCCTGTCATCCCAACTACTCAGGAGCTGAGGCAGGAGGATCAAAAGTTTGAGGTCAGCCTAGGCAACTCACTAAACTCCTCTATGGAAATAAACCATAGCAGGGAACTGGGGCTGTAGCGAGAACTTAAGTGTGTGTGAGGTCCCGGGTTCGATGCCCAGCACTGCAGAAAGTAAGGTCACAGTTCTTTTCCAAGAAGAGACGCAGTGGTGAGAGACTGAGATTGTGTTCTGTCCAACATTGACAGTGGCCAGTGGCCATCCTGGCTTCAATCAGCATAGTGGGCTGGCCAGAACAGGGCACCGGGACTTCTTGACTCTCTCTGTCCTTGTTCAATACCAACCTGAGAGGAGCAGGCCCTCAGCCTGAGTGCTGGAAAGCCGGGGACAGTCTGGTGCTGGCATACAGTGTTCTGCAAGGCCTTAAGTGGTTGAACTCTGACTAGCTTTCAGCTCCCATAATCCCAGCACTTGGGAGGTGATGGCCAACGGATCTGAAATCAAGGCCAGTCTCGGCTGCCGAGTGAATTCAAGGACGGCCTGGGCTGCATGTGTCCCCGCCCCTGGGCTTCTGCTTCTTTCCAAAGAGCAGCAGGATGTTGAGAGCGTAGCGAAGTGGCATTCATGACTTGGTCCCTTTAAGACTTAGTCATTTGGAATGATCTACAGCCCCAGCCTCACAGGTTTGGCTTTGTTTTCTAGCAACTAATGGGAGTGCTTCTGGGAAAGTTGGCAAGCCCCCGTGCGGGGCCCTGAAGAGGTCCATCGCAGACAGCCAGGAGTCTGAGACCTACAAGTCCCTCTTCACCAGCCACAGCTCTGCCAAGCGCTCCAAGGAGGAGTCTGCGCACTGGGTCACCCACACATCCTACTGCTTCTGAAGAGGGCCCGGCCCTCGCCACGGGCTTCCCCGTGGCCTCTGTGCCACACTTGCTGGGTGTGGCTCCGTGCTATAAAGCTGTCCTCTGTAATCCTCGACCAGCGTGGTCACTGGCTCTGAGATCCTGTGGGTCCTGGGAGTGAGAAGTGGCTGTGATAGACCAGCGGCCTGTCCACTGGCCAGGGCTCTCGCTTAGCCTGGCGACTCCTCCGCCTCTGTTGGGTAGAAGACTGGCTCCTCGGTGTGCACTCGGCTCATTTTCTAAAGTCATAATGGTCAGGGGGGAGCTTCCCTGAGCTTAGGGACAGGACAGGCTTCCACCAGCCTTGCTCCTCATGGGGTCTTCTTGCCTGATACAAAGACAGCAGAGAGGAAATACGCCTGACTGCCTGGTACAAGCTAGCGCCCTTTCCTCTCACCTTCCTTCTCTCTCCCTCCAGTGTCTTGGTGAGAGAACGGTAGCCGTGCCGGCAGGAATGGCTCCTTCTCCATCCCCACAGTTACATTGGGACCTCTGTGACACTTGATGGGGTGTGACAGAGCTGCCTCTGTAGACTGGTTCCAAAGCCCTGATTGTGGGCTGGGCGGATGGCTCGCCCAGTGGGTAAAGCAGTCACGTGGGCACTTGTGGACCAGAGTGTGGATCCCCGGAACCTTTATAAAATCCCAGTGAGCGCAGTAGCCGGCCTATGATCCCAGCCCCTGTGAGGCAGGTGAGGAGACCCTGCCCCAGACACTAGCTGGGGTGCAATTGAGAGATTCCCAGTGTCAGCCTCCGGCCTCCACACATGCCCACAAACTTGCAAACACTTAAAGCCCCTGTTCCCAAACCAAATGTGGTGGCACGTCTGTAATCCAAGCTGTCAGAAGACTGAGGCAGGAAGATCACCAAGATGTCAGAGCTGGCAAGACCTCACCTCAGGAGACAACCCAAGGAGAGCACCTGCTGATTTCCCGCTGCCCGCTGGTTTCCCGCTTGCAGGCCGTGAGGCGTGGCCCAAGTACACTTTGTTCTAGAGCAGTGTGGGACGCTGGGAAGTGTGCAGCAGGACGGTGTGAACACCGTCCAGGAGAACCTGGCCATGGCCTTTGTGCTCAGAAAATTGAAATAAAGGTAGTAGAAATATCTGGGGGGTTGGTTTTGCTTTTGAAACATGGCCTCACTATATGCATGGCTCACGTCAAACTCAAGCTCTTCCTGTCTCACCCTCCCAGGGGCTAGAATCACAGCTGCAGATGGGGCTCCCGGGGTAGAGGGCCTGCCTGGCACGCACAAAGCCCTGCATTCTGTCCCCAGCGTCACATAGTCTAGATGGCACAGGCACCTGTCACTCTAGCACTTGGGAAGTGGAGGCAAATGGATCAGAAGTTCAAGGCCATCCTTGGCTACATAGAAGTTTTAGGCAAGCCTGGGATACAATGGACCCTGTCTCTTTAAAAAAAAAAAATGAATTTTTATTGTCAAAAACAAAGCTAAATTAACTATTTTATTTCTCTGAACTATTTTTAATACAGTGAAAACCACTTTAGAAGGATTTTTTTGGTGGTGTTAAATTTTCTTAACAGTTACTTTATTTGGCTAGGTTTTTAATCAGAAGACTATTTATTGAGGATACAAACAGTGTAAAATTCAAAGCTGCTGTCATTGAATTAACATAACAATTTTCCCTTATCCCATCTTTACAAAGGAAGCGTAGCTCCGGAAGCCATATTTTACTAATTACAACCTTTAAATTTTTGATGATTTTTTTAAAAGAAAAACAAAACACTTTAACACTTCTCAGTCTTGAAACTTCGATGTCTTCAGATCTGCAGCCTCAAAAACGTCCACAGACTTCTGCCTGGGTTTAGGTGACTCCCTCCCTCCCCCTCTGCCCTGCCCACAGAGTACCCCTGCCCACAGGGAACAGGGCATTTTTTTTGAGATCCCTCTCCAGCCACATGGCCTCCCTGAGAGTGAGGCCAGCTTGTTGAGTGAGTGGCCCCGTGGTCTGTGAGAAGCCTTGCTGCACCAGGCCGAGGGGCCAGTCCATCCCTAGGGCACTAGAGCTGGGCACCATCCACCGCCTCAGTGACCCCTGGACCCAGGGAGAATTTCTTCTCCAGGACCTTTGTCCTTCTGGCTTTCCCCTGGTCCTGTTCAGTGAACACACCGAGGGGAAGGGGATTCTGGGATTCCTACACTCTGATACACATGAATGTTCCCAGATAGCTGAAATCAAGTGTGCCAGGTGTGTCATGGGGCCATAGGGTGTCACCACACAGCTACCGAATGCCAGATCCGACTTCAAAGCAGTACCTACAGACGTGGGTACCCAGCCCAGCAATACCTTCACCGCGGGAATTTTCACCATCTTGCTCAGGGCCTGCCAAGGATGACCCTCCAAACAGGCTGCACGCCACCCCTAGCCCACAGTCGTAAGCACCAGGGCTGCCTGCTTCAGTAAGCACTTGGAGCTGTCTGGGTGGAAGGTCTGGTTTCTAATCCAGCAGGAGGGTCTGAATCAGTATCTGGTAGGAGCCCCACAGAAACAGATGCTCTGCCCTAGGGGACTGCCCCTGCCGCTCGCTGGCCCCTCGACACAAAGTCTGTAGAAGCCATGTCAAGCTCAGGATGCAAGCATTTGGAGGCAGTGTGAACGTGTTAGCAGAAAGTCATTCCTCGGGGGTCAGTCTCAGCAAGATCCCTCCAGTGACCTCGGAGGGACAAGTGTGGGCCTTATGCTGCATGGGTGGTATGATGTGTTCCATGTCACCTCTGCAAACAGCTGGCTTCAAATACATTGTGTGTGGATGTCATATGTGGTGTGTGTGATGTATGTGTGCATGTAGTGTGTGTGTGTTGTGTGTACAGGTGCACATGTGAGCATGTGGACACCGGAAGTGAACCTTGCCTATTGTCCTTCAGACGCTGTACGTCTTGGATTCTGAGATGGTCTCACTGGCCCAGAGCCCAACAAGTACTTAGGCTGGGTAGCCAGCGAGTGCACATTCAGGCTGGCCCTGCCTCCCCAGCTCTGTAACTGCAAGTGCTCACCACAACTAGCTTTTTAATGCATGTCCTGAGGACTAAAATCAGGCCAGTATGCTTGCAGAGCAAACGCTACCTACAGAGTCGTCTCCCCAGCTCCTTGAGTGACAGTCCCCACATCACTTAAATGCTGGTGCAGGCCAAAGGAAAGACATCCATGAGCCCTAAGGAGTGGCCTGCGGCTGGTAACATTATTTCTCACTGGATCTACCTCTGAGGGGGCACCTTGTCCCTGCAGCTCACCACTTTCTGGATCAAATAAATGAAACCAGAAACAGACGGCCGGCCTCTCCCTACAGTGTGCCAAGCTCAGAAAGAACATTCCAGCAAAGAGACAGCACCCCCCTTCCTTGTCTTCTGGAAGTTTCTCCTCCCTGGAAGTTCTGCCGGGCAGGCTACTTACAGTGAGTGAACCTCAGTCTTCTTCAGCTAAAGGCATCACAATGGCTGGGGCTGTTGGCTCAGGGCCCTCTGTGACATCACGAGCCCCCAACACGAGCCCCTCAGGCTCTCTGGCAGCGTGGCAGGCAGCCCCACCATGAGTAGTTTCCCGGGCCAGCTCTGCTCACCATGTGGACACTGAGATGGTTCCTGGTCTTGCCTCTGTGCATCTCTTGTGCCTGTGCCTTCATGTTTTCTTCAGTGAGGGAGAAAACCAAAGAGAGCCCGGGGAAGGTGCCTTGCGGAGGACACTTCCGGATTAGACAGAATCTTCCAGAGAACGCCCAAGGCTGGCTTGGGAACAAATGGCTCTGGCTTTTTGTCTTCATTATGATTTATGTGATACTGAAGTTTCGAGGAGATGGTAAGAAGAACAAGGTAAGGACGCCCTTGGTCACATAAGGATGCCCTTGGTCATGCCCGGCCATTCGCTCTCAGAAACTCAGCTTCTGTTCACACACGTAGGACTACCCGTGTCTGACCTTGAGCTTTGGTCAGAAACCCCTATGACAGTAGCTAGGTGAACTTGCTTCCTCAGAGAAGACAGTAGTCCCCACACCCACAGAGGACAGGACAGTTTAAGATGGGCTCCTAAACAGCTCACGATTTTCCCGTGAAGTAAGCTTTGTTTACTTTCCCCGAATTTGTTTATCTCCCGGACTCTGGAGCTCACGATGTGTTCCGTGTCAGAGCAGCTCACAGGGCCAGGCTTCCACACTCCAGGCGAGGTGGGCTCGATTTCCCTTGCTTTTGACTTACCGCAAATTTCTGAGCCAAAGGAAATTTTATCTCAAGTAAAGGAAGTTCGAGGCCTCTACTCAGATAAAGAGTAGTGACTGATGTTCCCCAGTCCCTCGGCAGTTCAGAGGTTCAGGCTAACCCAACATTTCAAGACACTGTGGCCAGGGGCTGGGAGATGGCTCAGTTGGAAAAGTGCATGCTATGCAGCCTTGAGAACACGAGTTCTATCCACAGCATCCATATAAAAGTCAGGCATGGTACTACACCCCTGTAACTGGGGAGCTGGGGAGCTAGGAACCTTGTTAGACAGCCAGCCTAGCAGAATTCTCGAGTCCCAGTGTCAGGGAGAGACCCTGCCTCAGAAAATAAGGTAAAGTAGTGGAGAAAGACACCCAGTATCTATTGACCTACACACACACACACACACACACACACACCATTCTGGCTAGAGCAGAGGCCGCCAAGCTACATGTAAAGGGTCAAGTGGAAATCATTTTCAGCTCTGCAAACCACATAGTTTCCGTGGCAGCTACTTCCTCTCTGCCACTTGAGCCTGAGAACAATCACAGCTAATAACTGAGCTTGGCCGTGTGTCAATAAAGCTTTATTTACAAAACCAAGTGGCGGGCCAATTTGGTCACAGTCAACCAACATCCAGACTAGGGTTGTTATCGTGTTCCCTCTTAGATGAGCCTAACTTTTGGAACTGCGTCGGAACTAGTGAGGCCCCTGGAGTCGTTCACCCTGAATCTCTCTCTTGACAGGAGCAGAATCCCACCGGCCTCCGAGGCTGCCGGTTCCGCTCTTCACCAAAGAAAGCTCAGAGTATTTCCCCCATCAGAGACTTCACTGTCAATACTTTAACCCAGCTCGAGATGGAACTGGTGAAATTTGTGTCCAAGGTGCGGAAACTTAAGGTCTCCATGGCAACTAGCAGTAACCCCAGGCCGCAGATCCCAGATATACCCATGGACCTGTACAATAATGTCACAATATATGAGATATGGGGGGAGGAGGATTCTGAGTGAAAGGGTTTATAGTAAAGTATAAGAGAAGACAAGTCTAGTATTGACAGACAGTATCCAAACTAATAAAGACTGTTCTGAAGAAAGAGTCCCCCACCTAAGATTTTTCTCCGCTCCATACCTCCTCTTCTTTTTTTTGTTTTTGTTTGTTTTGTTTTGTTTTTAACTGGAGTTTAAAATGCCAAGTCCCAGGACCCTTGGAAGTCATAACGGTCTTTCCCTTTCCCGAGTCCTCCACAGGCGAGCACTAAGACATTTCTGAGCACAGATCAAGGGTCCTGGGTGTCTGCCAGGCTCCGGAGTGTGGAGGCAGGCGCCGACATTTTCTTGGACACTCCTGGTTTCTGTATACTATCTGCAGATATCTTCAAATGACTAATTTCATCCCAAAGTCAAACTTCGAGGGTTTAAAATGACAGTCACTCCTCCAAGAGAGGCAGTTCTGGAACCTTCTGCTTCTCCTACAACCGGGAAAATCTTTATTCATTCCATCCCACAAACTTTTTGTTTTTCCTAGCAAACTAGCCATTACATGTGGACTTTTAGAGTACGGAAATAGCGGGTTGTTAACAGTGTATCTGTTCCAGTCTGCTTGGAGAAGGTTGGTGCACCCACACTCAATAGGGAGGGGAGGAGATACCATCTATGGCTTCGGGTTTAAGATACTGATAACTAAACAAGGACTCTGGAGTGGTCTTTTCAAACGTATTTGTATGTATGTGCCTGCTGTTCCTGTGACACCACAGGCATGTAGGTGTCCTTGGCGGGCAGACGAGGGCGCTAGAGGGCGCTGCAGTTACGGGTGAGTGCTTTCAACAGCTGAGAGGTGTTTGGCTTACTGTAGTGTCAGGATGGGAACCTGAGAGGAGGCTGACAGCACAAGTTATTTTTCACAACACACAAGGAAGAATCCAGATGGGTAAAGTAGCCGTGCTATTGGGAGAGCTCATGGCAGTTTCAGTGTTTCAATATGGGCCTGTTTCACATGTTCACCACACCTGTGGTGCCAAGGTAAACAGCTCACTGGCCAAACCTGGCCCACTGTCTGGGTTTGTGCGGCTTTGCAAGCTATTAGTTGTTTTTATATTGTCAAGTGGGTTAAAAAAAAAATAATCAGCCGGGCAGTGGTGGCACACGCCTTTAATCCCAGCACTTGGGAGGCAGAGGCAGGCGGATTTCTGAGTTCAAGGCCAGCCTGGTTTACAGAGTGAGTTCTAGGACAGCCTAGGCAATACAGAGAAGAACCCCCCCCCCAAAAAAAAATCAAAGCAGACACCCTCATGTGGTGTGAAAATGACAGATCGGGGTCTAAATCCTCCCGTTACCCAGTCACACTGGCTAACTTAAATGTCATGGGTGGCTGCTTTGATGGCATCAGGGGAGACGGAATGACTGCATCAGATGGGACACTTGGCAGAGTTGGCTGGTCTGGCCCAGGAGAAACTTGTTACCCTCTAGTCTGTGCTCCACCGATGGGAACGGTACACCCCATCCACAGCCTTTCCCAGGAGTGTTAGGAGATGCCCCGGTGACTCTTGGGAAGGAAATTGAAATGTGAGGCATGTCAAGGGGCAGGTGGGGGACAGCCTCTAGGACCCAAGAAGGGTTCCCAAGGAACAGAAAGTGGGCCTCTCACCACTTAACACAGGAGATGGATCCACCACGGGCCCTGGAAGAAGGAATGGAACCTTGAGGGACAGCTGATGCTGGTACCTGTCGCACCCTTGGGAGACGCTTAGTAGGGCTCCTCTGATCTGTGGGTAGCCTCTGCCCTCAGAGGGACTGTATTGTTTCAAGTCGTGAGGTTTCTGGCAATTTTCTTACGTAGCAATAGAAAACAAGCCCGATGTGTGGTGCGTACACAGCAGGTTAAAGAGTTGCTTCCACCTACTGCTTCTGGGGCATCCTGGGGTACACTCAGCCCTGCCTTTCCCCTGACCTCTGGTCCTCAAGCCACAGAAATGAGGCCAAAGAAAGAAAGAGCTGAGGACCTTGAGAAACTGTCCCTTGGAGTCAGATCACACACTTCTCCCAAATCAACCCTTGACCCGCAGCAGGTCTACGCCTTATTCTGAGAAATGATAGACTCGGAGCCGGCTGTGCGACTTGAGAGGCTGCCTTGTGTGGGTGGATGCTGGGTTTGATCCCGTAAAGTTAGGGCCAGCCTAGGATATTATGAGCTCCTGTCTTTAAAAAAAAAGGGGGGGGGGGAGAAGGAAAACTTAAATTAACAGAAAGTTACCAAGGCACCAAGGCCCCCCACGCCCTTCATTTCTCCCGTGGGTGACTTAAAGCACAGCACCGTGCCAGGAAGTTGACATTAATCCAGTGTCGGTGGAACCTTGTGCTCTGTACCAGTCATCTGGACCACCTCCACGGTCACCTCCACGGCTGCCTCCATACCTCCACGGCCACCTCCGCTCCCACCTCAGGGAGACAGACAATAAAACAGTAAGTACCTATAATATACAAATTATAATAAGCAAATTCGTATAGTGCAGGAGGTTTCCCGTCTGGATTTAGCCCATGCCCAAGTGTCTCACACAGGTAGCATCCCAACCCACACCCCTGCTGTAGCCTTAGGGGCTCCGGTGGTCCCCTCGCTCTGAGACCCGTCTCCCCCGACTGTGCTGGCCAAGCTCATCTCTACCTTAGGACCTTTGAAGTGTCCTTCCCCCAAGTCGTCTCTCCCGCTGACATCAAGAGCCCTGTTGGCATTCTGGTGACCAGTCAGCAGCGGCCCCAGTGAGGCCTTCCAGGAGTCAGCAGGAAGGAGCCCCCCACCCCCTCATGTTCTGCTCCCCTTTCTTGCCTCTCCTGTCACTGGCTCCCATGTGGAACCAGGCACTTCATTAGACTCTTCCTGCTTGCCCATTCCCTCTACAGGCAATGTGAAGAAGCTGGGGCTCATAGCAGGAAGTATGTCTCAGATCCTCAAACATCGCTTAGTCCCCAGCTCCAGACCCCCACAGGGAGCCCCAAAGGGACCAGGGACTGTCTGTGGGTGGGCTGGGATGACTGCTACCAGGAGCACTGCTGAGCACAGAAGATGGAACTCTGCCCCCTCCCCTGCCTTGCATTAAGGGAGAGGCACCTAGTTCGAGGAGATGGTCCCGCCGTGCTAGAGAGAAGTCCACGGGCGGGCGTGTGGTTGTACAGGGACCTCCCTCTGGCAGTATTTCCATTCCAGTTTGGATCCCCACTTCTGCCTGGTTCTGTAGACTGTGGGGTCATGAGAGATGTTACCAAGGCTCCAATAGCCAGAGCTTTGGGGAAAGTTCCCCCGCCCCAGAAAGCACCCCCCCCTGTCTCTCTCTCTCCCCCCCTCCCTCCCTCCCTCCCTCCCCCCTCCCTCCCACTGTTTCCCAGGCATAGCCCTGAAGACAGTTGGTTTCTCCAGTCTGTTTTTCGTTCTGTGCCTTTGCTCTGACCCTGTCCAACAGGAAGGCAAGAGTGCCTGCATAGTCTCTCTCTCCCTTCACAGCTTTCCTAAGAACACATCTTGTTTTTCCCTCCGGCTTCAGGGCAATCCATGTATGTGCAGATGCCTCTGAATATCCCATCACACCCATCTTACAGGGAATCTCAGGGAGTTTCCAAGCATTTGTAACCACAAACACCTTGAACATATTTGGGGTGGGTGAACCGCCCAGGCAGCCTCTTGAGAAAGGGAACTCTGACAGGCATTTCCACATCACCTCTAGAGGTAGTGTGCCTGTCTGCAGTCTTACAAGAAATATTGGAACAGTTGTCTGATCGAGCATGGGGTTGCCTTGTCTGAAGACAGGTTTGTTTGACACAGCAAAGTCCCATTAGAGCCGGCGCGTGAAGCCTGCAGTTCCCCATATCGCCACTAGGTGGCAGACAAAGCCCATTGGAACGAGAACAGTTTCCAAATCCTGAGCTGGGACATTGGGGGCCTTTCAATTACAATCGTAAGTAAAGGGAAGTTCACTGTCAGTTAACACGTGTAGACATCTTGGCTTTGTTTTGAGACAGGCCTGAAACAGGCTGGACTGGAACTCGCTTTGTAGTTCAAATGGCCCCTGGACCTGCTGTGATCCCCCTGCCTCAGCCTCTTGAATGGTAGAATCATAGGTGTGGGTCACTACACCTGGCTTCCACCTTTGCTGGAGGTGGAGGATCTCAAACTGGCTGTGTAGCTGAGGATGGCCTTGAACTCTGAACCTCCTGCCTCTGCCTAAACAAGGGCTGGGGTTACAGGTCTCCCACCAGCCAGGCTCCAATGTTTTCATTAACAACCCACAGTCATTTGCTCACTGGCTAGACAGATGTATTGCTCTTCTGGATACTGTGAATGAGACAAAAGAGAAGACAAAACACCTACAGAAAGCTGGCACTCCGCTGGTGGGAAAGAGAAGTCATAAGCAAATACAGAAGGGCTAGTGGGTCACTCTGAGGTGAGGTCCTGGGTGCCACTCCCTGGGGCGAAAAAGAGAAAACCCACAAGGAGCAGGTCCAAGCTGAGTGTATAGAACTTGCCTGACAGTCCTTAGACTCTGGGTTCAGTACACACACACACACACACACACACACACACACCCTTGAATTCTCAACTGACAGTGTAGCTCAGTGGTAGAATTCTTGCCTTACAAGCTTGAGGTCCTGGGTTCCATCCCCAACAAAACCAACAAAAAATTGATTTACACTTTAAGGGCTGGAGAGATAGCTCAGCGGTTGAGACTGACTGCTCTTCCAGAGGTCCTGAGTTCAGTTCCCAACAACCACACGGTGGCTCACAACCATGTGTAATGGGATCCGATGGCCTCTTCTGGTGTGTCTGAGGATAGTGACTGTGTACTCATATACATAAAATAAATAAATCCTTTTTTAAACTTAAATTTAAGCCAGGCAGTGGTGGCGCACACCTTTAATCCCAGCACTTGGGAGGCAAAGGCAGGTGGATTTATGAGTTTGAGGCCAGCCTGTTCTACAGAGTGAGTTCCAGGACAGCCAGGGCTACACAGAGAAACCCTGTCTCGGAAATAAATAAATAAATAAATAAATAAATAAATAAATAAATAAATAAATGGGAGAGAGAGAGAGAGAGAGAGAGAGAGAGAGAGAGAGAGAGAGAGAGAGAGAGAGAGAGAGAAGATTAAATTAAAAAAAAAGCCGAAGTGGCATGTGTCTGAGGCATGTGTCTGAACGTTCACACCTGTTCTGAACCCACTACAGCTTCACCTGGCCCGGGTTGGCTCCTTGATGTCCTTTGTCACATTCGCAGTAAACGACTGCTCCCCCGCCCCACCCCCACCCCTGTCCCGTCCCCGCAACAGTGAGCCAGATAGCTGAGGAGGCTCCTTATCTGCAGACAGGAGCCGTGATCCATCCTATCTGCTCTCCAGTTTTTCTGCAATGGTTGACTGGAAATAGACACGTGCGTCATATTCCAAGAGATTCACTCGCTTCTGTCCCCAGACAGTCACAGACGAAGCCTGAACTGGGGAAGGAATGGTGGCTGGCACTCTGATTCCCTGGGGTGTCACAGGTCAAGTGACAACTGGGGAGACTTCCCTAGGAGAGGGGCAGGGAGAGTGGAGGAGCAGATGGGTTGGACAGAATTTGGAGACCAGGACCCTGGTACAAACAGGAGGCTGAACTCCTGTGGCAGGGCCTGTCACAGGACCTGATACGCCAATGGGTCTCGGGGTTGGTTGCCTTGAGGCTTAAAGCTCCATTTCTTCCTACAAGGTCACCTCAGCACCTTGACAATGCCTGCTCCCTTACTCTCTGGACTCTGGTGAGGGGATCCCCAACAAAGTTCACACCCAGGACAGGAGCCAGCCTGTGAGGGGCACGCCAGAACTGGGCTTACAAATCAAGGCAAAGAGAGGCCCTGGGTCTGCAGAAACCTTTGAACTCCAGGAGGCCAAGGGAGCTGCTTGAGGCTCACACACACACACACACACACACACACACACATACACACACACACACACACACACACACACACACACACACACACACACACGGCGCCTCTGGGACTGGGAAATCTGGCTTGAACCTGCTTAGCCCCCAAGCTACTTCAGTTGATCTTGTTACTCCAGAGTCACCCTCTCTTTGGTTTCTCAGTCAGAGAGTCCCTTGCCTCTTTGTTGTTCAAGAAACACTGGAGTTTTGTGGACCGCCTGAAGCTCAGCCCCAGGGTGGATGAGGCAGGGGCATTAGAAGCTTGAGGCAAGCCTGAGCGGCAAAGCGAGATAAAACAAGATTCAAGGAGCACCCCAGTGTGTAGCTGAGAGCTGAGCTGTGGAGGCTGGAGGACAAAGGCAGGGTGAGGGGTGAGCCTGCTGCAGACCGGACGGAGGGGGTTGGGGCTGAGGCTACTGCTGAGGGTGCCACCACAGGGTTGGAGCAAGAAACCCTGGTGGCTGTCGCCAAGGACCGGAGAACAACCTGGCCACCTTGGGAGGCAGCGTGGACAGTCCTCAGCAAATTAAAAATAGAGAGCTGATCGGAAAGTGCCTCGAGGAATCTCTCCTGTTTATCTTCAAGGGCCCGAGAACCCTGGAGGGCAGGAGGCCCGAAGGGACAGTCAGGGAGGCCCAAAGGCTGCTTAAGGAGGGGAGCTAGACAGAAAACTGGAAGGGGACGGAGGCAGACCCCGTTAATCCCAGCACTGGGAGGTAGAGGCAGGCAGACTCAAAAAAATACGAAAATGGCTTTTTGAGGCAGAATTTTTCCGGATCGCCGAATCTGAGGCTAGCCTGGTCTACAGAGCAAGTTTTAGAGCAGCCAGGGATATACAGAGAAACCCTGTTTGGAAAAGAAAACCAAAAAACAAACAAACAAAAACCCACAGAGATTGCCCTGTCTCTGCTTCTCAAGGGCCTGAACCACTAAGCATGGCCTGTTCGTGTGTGTGTGTGTGTGTGTGTGTCTGTCTGTCTGTCTGCCCGTCTGTCTGTCTGTCTGTCTGCCCGTCTTTCTGTGTTTCATGGGTGCCTGTGCTCCTGAAGAGGCCAGAAGAGGTTGTCGGACCCCCTGGACTAGCTTCACCTGTGTTTGACTTTGAGCTCCCTGAGGCGGGAACACAGTTTCCAGTCCTGTTTTTATTTTTTAAAACAGACAGACCTGGGGCTGGAGAGATGGCTCAGTGGTTAAGAGCACCGACTGCTCTTCCAGAGGTCCTGAGTTCAAATCCCAGCAACTGCATGGTAGCTCACAACCATCTGTAATGGGATCTGACGCCCTCTTCTGGTGTGTCTGAAGACAGTTACAGTGTACTCATATACATAAAATAAATCTTTAGAAAACAAACAGACGAACCTGATGGTGGGGCCTCTCGTGGCTTCTCTGGGCCCCTCCATGGTAAGTGTGGCTTGCCCTGGAAGACACTGCATCTTTACATTTATACCCTTCCGCCTGCCCCACCGCCCCTTAGCGTCTGTTTTCTTGGCTCCCTTTTCTCACCCACGGACGGTCTGTTACATGAGACACCATCTTCCTGAGAAAAAGACCTTGTGTGCTTTGACCCTTGGTAGCCCCTCCCTGCTCTTCCCAGCCACTGACTACGTCCTGTCTGTCTGTCCTTCCTTCTGACATTTCACACACAGGGACTCTCATGGCGTATGACCCTTTATGTCTCTAGCATGTTGGTATGGAGGGAGGAGCCCATTCTTTTTGGTGATGGGTAATATTCCACTGTAGGGATAAATTCACATTTTACTTTTCCATCTGTCCACTGATGGTCATTCGGGACTTTTGGCAAGCACACTAGGTAGCCCAAGCCAGCCTCAAAGTCACGGTCCTGTTAACCCGGCCTGCTGAGCTCCAGAATTACAGCATCTGCATCCTGTTCAGCTGTCGAACTCACAGGTTTGACTGAATCACCTCCGCAGTGATCATGTGATTACACCAGGTCTAATCAGTGTCTAAGCCTCACTCCCATCACTGTGCAGTCGACTCCCTCCATGCAGGCCTTGAGAGCCCTGATTCCTGCTTGCTCCAGTATAGACTGTCCATAGCCCCCACTCTGCCAACTCAGGCCTCTGAGAGGCCCTGGCATGAGCCGGCTCCTCCATTCAGAGAGGCAGCCCCGATGCTCTGTCTTCCTCAGCGTCTGTAAGGAGGGAGGCTTCTCGGCCAGGGCTGCACTGCGTGGCACTGTGGGAGGCATAGCTGAGAGAGAAGCCACTGTTCTCCTGGAACCCATTCAGGAGCCCCGCCCCCCTCCACTGAGCCCCAGTGCACAGCAGTGCAACGTTGACCATGATTGTGCAGGAAAGCTGGACCCCGAGGCCTAACTCCTTTACCTCCATTTTACTTTACTGTTCCGTTTTGGAAAGCATTTGCCAGGTAGAGCCATCCCCATTATCAGAGAGAATGGTTCTCCACGTACACACATCTCAACCCCAGGATGCGAACATTTCTGATACTCGGGTCTCTTATATAAAATGATCTAATGATTTACACAGAATCCACGTACAGTCTCCATACACTTTTTGAAACTGGGTCTCTTATAGCCCAGGCTAGCCTTGAACTCACTAGGTCATTGAGGCTAATCTTGAATTCCTGACTCCCCACTGCCTCTACCTCCAGAGTGTAGGGATTACAGGGCTGTACCACCATATGCCATGCTGGACAAGTACTCTGTCAACTGAGCCACATTCGCAGCCGCTGAAGGTTCTAGGATGTTCTCTGCCTTTCTCCTAGTATCTGGCAATCCCTGGTGTCCTGGGGAAGAGAGATACCAGACTCTTCTTTTTTGATGGCTACAAGAGCTTCTCCGTAACACTCTCCTTGTAGCGTTGATCTCTTGGGGTCTCCTCTACATCTCTTTTCTTATAAGAATGTCAGTCATGTTGAGTTGTGAGTGTGCCCACCCTCAGGGTGACAACAGGGGACTTGAACTTGGGATCATGTCCATGAGGAGCCTTCGCCATCCGCTCTGTCTCTTTGAAACCAGGAGCCAAATTGTACCTCTTTCCCCCCAACACTGTTTCTGCCCTAAAGTTTTGCACAGTGAAATGGGAAGTTAATGTTGGAGGGAGGCGGGGGTCACACAAAGGGGCAGGAGAGATGGCTCAGCAGTTAAGAACCCCAGCTGATCTTGTAGAGGACCTGGGTTCGATTCCCATCACCCATGTTGGGACTCACAGGCATCCGTAAGCCCCAGTTCATAGGGCCTGGCTATGTTTGAGTGTTCTACTTTCAGGGAAATGGACTTGGAGTGGGGCTAATCCCAAATGCTGTCCTACGGGAGCAGAAAGTGAAAGCCTGAGAAGGCAGTGGGTCTGGTCCTCTCTGAGAGCACAGCTTAGCTAAGCCAACCTCTCTCCGCCCTCGGGGACACACACACGGTAAGTGTGGGTAGGAAACACAAACCAATGTTCTCCACATTCCCGGCCTCAGCCCCAAACAGAGAGAGATCCAAGATCTCTCTCTCTTTTTTTTTTTTTTTTTTTTTGGTTTTTTTCGAGACAGGGTTTCTCTGTGTAGACCAGGCTGGCCTCGAACTCCACCTGAAAGAAATCCGCCTGCCTCTGCCTCCGTGCTGGGATTAAAGGCGTGTGCCACCACTGCCCGGCAAGATCCAAGATCTCATGGCCCCAAGTCTAGGTGTGTGTCCCCCCAGGATCCTAGCCAGGGTTCCCAAGTACAGGCTTGTTTCCACAAGGGGACGTGAGTGGTCCATCCTCAGGGACAGTCAATTCCTTCATCTCCGTGACATAAACAGAACCTAGCTCTTCTTGTGGCTTGACACCACCCAGGACCTTTAGAGTTTTTCACACTTGGTCTCAATCTGCCAGAAATAGTAAATATTTTAGGCTGTGCCGACCGAGCGAGCGAGTGTCTGTTTCTGTCACCAGCACTGTGCTGGGTGGGTGACAGCCCTTGTTTACATGTTGTTTGTTGCTGTTCTTGAGACCATCTGGGCTGCAAAGCCCAAGTTTGCTGTCACTGGGCAGTCTGCCAACCCTGCCACCCATCCGCTAAGCACATTTGTTCTCTCCAGCACTGAGGATCGAACCCAGGACCTCGAGCACGCCAGGCAAACTCAGGCACAAGCCCAAGAATGTCTTTCAGATCTGTAGATAATGCACCCCATACATGCGCGTGTGAGTGCGTACACACACACACACACACACACACACACCTGGGCGGCACACACACTCACACACACACACACACACTTTTAAGGGCTGCATTTTGTGTCCTTTCCATGGCACCTTTCCCCGTATCTCCACACATCCCTGTGTGACATGCCAAGTCCAGCCCTCGAAGTCTATGCTCTCTCTGGCAGACAAGGAACCAGGTATATCTAAGCCTCTTCTCTTAGCCTTGCAGGCTCTAACCCAGGCCTTTGATGGACACGCCTCCCGTTACTCCCCCAGCCTCACGCCCTGCCCCGTGCTGCCCTGCAGGGTGGTCTCCGGTCCCCGTGACTGGGTCTCCTCTCATAAGGCTTCAGGCCTGAGCAGCTGCGCGCTGAGAACGCCATGAAACCATCTCCCCTGTAATTACAGTTTGCAGCGGTTTCCTGGGGGTAAGGAATTTCTATCTTGCCCGAGGCCGTTATAGATCCAGCTGGGCTGGGGGAGGTGACGGGGGCGGGGCGGGGCGGGGCGGGGCGAGATCCCGGAAGCTGCTCCAGACAGAGTGGGGACCAGTTTTTCTGGTTCCTGGGCTCTGAGAGAGGCTTCCCTGAGTAGGAAGCAGCTCTACAGGGATTAGCTGGTGACTGGAGCTCCCTTGGGGCCCACAGAGAAGTCACTCTAGAAAGCATGGCCTCATGGCCTCTTAGGCCCTTTCTTTCTCTCTCTGTCTTTCTTTCTTTGTCTTTCTTTTTTTTAGAGATTTATTATTATTTTTAAGTACACTGTAGCTCTCTTCAGACACACCAGAAGAGGGCGTCAGATCTCATTATGGATGGTTGTGAGCCACCGTGTGGTAGCTGGGATTTGAACTCAGGACCTTCGGAAGAGCAGTCAGTGCTCTTAACCGCTGAGCCATCTCTCCGGCCCCTTTTCTTTCTTTCTTTCTTTCTTTCTTTCTTTCTTTCTTTCTTTCTTTCTTTCTTTCTTTCTTTCTTTCTTTCTTTCTTTCTTTCTTTCCTTTCTTTCCTTCCTTCCTTCCTTCCTTCCTTCCTTCCTTCCTTCCTTCCTCCTCCCTTCCTTCCTTCCTTCCTTCCTTCCTTCCTTCCTTCCTCCTTCCTTCCTTCCTTCCTTCCTTCCTTCCTTCCTTCCTTCCTTCCTTCTTAATAGAAGTTGATTCAGAAGCTTTCCACCTGTCGTGTCATCTTGGATTTGGGCCACGATTGTCTTAACGCCACTGTCACTACTGTCTGCTCCAGACCCAGAAGGGCCTCTCACACCAATAATGGAGCCTTCCAGCATAGTTCTGTTCTTCATCTTTCATGAGACACTCGGAACGCAAACGCCACATCTCCACACGCTTTCAGATGCACTCATGGGTACTGGGGGGGAAGGAAGATATGACTATTGTTTTCAAGTTTCCCAAGTTTGAAAAGGTGCTGGTGTGTGATGCTGTTGGAACCCAGCAACCAAGATGCTGGGAGCGCATCTACTGTGGGCTACAGACAGGCCTGTTAGTGATGCTACAGCTGCCCCCAGAGAGAAGCCCCAGAGAGTCACTTGCCGGGGTGCTTAACTGGGAGAGTTTAAGTGTCAGAGACCAGCAGTAAACTAAACTAGCCAAGTCAGGTATGGGGGTGAGACAGAGCCTATAGGCCTCACTGCCCAGGCAACTGGAGCAAGAGGGTCATGGGAGCCTAGGAACCAGTTCTTCCCTCAGCCAAACATTATGTCACATGCCTCTAATGCCAGGACTTGGGAGGCTGAGACAGGAGGAATGGTGCAAGTTCCAGGACAGCCTGGGCTATGTAGTGAGATCCTGTCTAAAAATAAAAACAAGTTGGAGGTGTAGCTCAGGCAGGGATGCTTAGCAATGCTCCTGGTCCCCTATAAAGTTCCCAGAGGATGATGGTCTACTAAGAATGTCATCTGATAGAGTCAACAAGACCCATCTCTCCTTCCAGCTGTGAGCAAGATTGGTTTTCACAGACACTGCACGTGTGATACCCATAACAGAACCTTACAGTGTCCTGGACTGGGGTGTAGTTTACATGGTAGAATGCCTGCCTAGTGTTCACAAGGCCCTGTGTTTGATCTCTCACTGTGTTAACCACGGGGCGGTGCCTGCCTTTAAGCCCACACTGTGGAAGTAGAGGCAGAAGGATCAGGGGTTCGAGGTCTGCTTGAGGCTAACCTGGACTACGTGAGACTCTACCTTGATAAGCAAACAGATAATAAATGGAGTTTGATCCATCTGCTCATAAGTAATAAAGGCAGAGAGGCATCCTCGCCAGAAGACGATTAAAAGCAATCAAAACGTCGTCTTGCCTCCTCTGTGGAGAGTCAGGACAAGTGTGCTTTGTGTTTCGTTTTGTTTGGGGACAGGGTCTTACTGTGCAGCCTTGGTTGGCCTGAAATCCACTATGTAGACCAGGCTGGCCTTGAACTCCCAGGGACTAGCCTCTGCCTCCTGAGCCCTGACAGCTTACTCTTGTAATTAGGATTTGGGCAAATGTGTAGGTTCCGCAGAGAAGCTCTCACTACTGTTACCGGTCTCTAACTGTGCCCTCCAGGCAACCACGGGGCCCTTCACCTGCTCCCTCCCTGCTGGCTTCCTCTTCTCCCCTAGAGTCCAGGCCTCTGTCTCTGGTCCCTGTCACCTGTCCTCAGGCCCCCCTGAGTCCCCGACTCCTGTCCCAGCTCTGTATGCTTTCTTTCTCACGAGGGCACAGTTTTCTTTCTTTCTAGATATATTTCTTTTTTATTTATATGAGTACACCGCAGCTGTCTTCAGACACACTAGAAGAGGGCATTGGATCCCATGATAGATGGTTGTGAGACACCGTGTGGTTGTTGGGAATTGAACTCAGCACCTCTGGAAGAGCAGTCAGTGCTCTTAAGAGTTGAGCCACCTCTCCAGCCTGGCACACCGTTTTCTGGTCAGTGGAACTTCTCTTGACTGGGCCCTCTCCATGTGGGATGGAGTCCTGCTAAACCGCCCTTAACACACAGAGTCCATGCAACGTCAAACCTCAGGCAGCCACAGCTGGGCCAAGCCACCTAACCACAGCTGTAGCTTTCAAAGTAAAGGGGTCAATGTTCCTGTCCTTTACTGAATTTACTCCGAGTGCAAAGCCCAGGTTGTGTGGACATTTTCACACGGCTGCAGGTAAAAGGCCGCCCGGCTGCGGCCTCTGAAGTTAGGGAACATGTGTGGTTAGTGGGGGGAAGCCCATCTGGGATGGGGGATGGTGTGGTGAGCCGCAGGACAGCAAGACAGGGGGTGTGGGCCGAAAGGAACAGTGGCCCTGTGAGTGTGTATGTGATGGGGTGAGTTTGTCTACCATATGTCTCTCCCTGTGCCTACACCTACTTGATCAGATAAGTTATATGGCCCCTGGCCCACAGGGCCATCTTGAAATGAAAACCCAAAGGGTTCTGCGACTTCCCCTTTTTGTGACACTTCAACAAGGCCTCCAGAGCTACACAAACATTTAAATTTAAAAAAAAATAGAATTAAAAAAACTACTTAGTTTTATTTTATTCTATTTTATATTGTCCTATCGTATTTTTATTTACCCTGAGACAGTGTCTCCTGTAGACTGGACTGGCCTCAAACTCAATTAGGATGGCCTTGAACCTCTTCTGGTCTTCCTGCCTCCACCTCCTGCGTTCCGGAATTGCAGGTGTGTAGCACCGTACTCGGTTTAACATGTGTATTGTATTTTTAGCTTATGTGCATGTTTTGCCTGCATATAGGACTGCACCATATGCATGTAGCACCCAGAGTCCAGAAAAGAATGTCAGATCCCCTGGGTACTGGGATTCGAACCTGCGTCCTCTGGAAGAAGAGTCAGTGCTCCTAGCTGATAAGTCCTTAGCATCTGTACTTTAAGAGCAAAGTTTGGCTAGAGAGCTGCTCAGTGACAGGGAGTCGCTCACCATGGAGTTTGCGAGGAGCCTTGGGTTCTAGCTCTGGCACTGAAAGGAGGGACTGGAGAGGGAGGAAAGCACCAGCAAGCCGGAAGCACGGGGTCTTCCAAGGCTAGGCCTGGACCTGTAATGCCAGGACTCTGTGGGCTGAAGCAGGAGGATCTCAAGGCTTGCCTGAGCTACACAGTGAGAGCCTGTCGAGACCCTGTCGAGACCCTGTCGCAAAAAGCTGAAGGTACAGATATGGTTTCGAGTAGAGCATTTGCCTAGTTTTGTTTTGTTTTGTTGTTTTGTTTGCAAGCTCATGGGTTTGAAGCTTAGCATCACAATTGAGAGAGAGAGAGACAGAGAGAGAGACAGAGAGAGAGAGAGACAGAGAGAGAGACAGAGAGAGAGACAGAGAGAGAGACAGAGAGAGAGAGAGACAGAGAGAGAGAGAGACAGAGACAGAGACAGAGACAGAGACAGAGACAGAGAGAGCACCCATTTTCACATGTGTAACTTCCCTTTTAGAGCAAGCGTTCTCCAACTTAGCACCACAAGCACCTGGTCTGTCGACAGACAGCATCCTGTGCCTTATGAGCTATTTAGTGGGCTCCCTGACCAGCGCTCACCCACCCCTAGTGTACCATCCAGACGTGGCCCTGGCATTGCGGAATATGTATATTCTGAAGTTGAAGAAACTGTTTCCAAAACCCGCTACAACAGAAAGGATGGAGTTACGGCCCCAGCTTCTGAGGCAGGAGGATCGGGAGCCAGGGAGAGATGTGTCATGAACTCTAAGGTCGGTCTCTGATTTCTGTCTCACGTGCAGGAGCGACTTACAACACAGAAACATGGAAATAGCTCTGCGTGTGAGTTCACGCAAGCGTGACTAGACAGAACACCCTCAGAGCTTCACAGAGGACTCACAGGCACGTGAGATCACGGTGACTGTTGATGTTCCAAAGATCAGAGACAGGCGCAGAGGCCCGAGTGTCGCACCGGATCCGGCACAGAGTGAGTGGCTCCTGAGCCAGTCTCCTCCTCGCTGCCCTGGGCACTTCATTTGAAGACTATGAATACCACAAAGGCTTGTGCACCTAGAGGACGACGGAACGGTGGCCTCGCCCCCTTCTCTGAACTAAAACAGAGCAATTGCCTCTTCACAGACCATTTAACTCCTTTGCTGTGTGGCCTGGGTTCTAAGAATGAGACAGCCCTGTGGCACTTCCATAACATCACCTAGAAATCAAAACTTGCTCGTTCTGGGCTGGAGAGATGGCTTAGCGGTTAAGAGCACTGACTGCTCTTCCGAAGGTTCTGAGTTCAAATCCCAGCAGCCACATGGTGGCTCACAACCATCTGTAATGAGATCTGACACCTTCTTCTGGTGTGTCTAAAGACAGCTACAGTGTACTTAGATATAATAATAAATAAATCTTAAAAAAAAATCTTGCTTGTTCTAATTTTCTCTGTTGGTCAAAGAGGTAAAAAATGTCCTCCCCAAGCCGGGCAGTGGTGGTGCACGCCTTTAGTCCCAGCACTGGGGAAGCAGAGGCAGGAGGACCTCTGAGTTCAATGCTAGCCTGGTCTGTAGAGGGAGTTCCGGAACAGCCAGGGTTACACAGGGGAAACCTGTCTCAAAATACAAACAACAACAACAATTAACACCAAATCAATGACCAAAAAATCTACTCCATATTGGCTAAAGCTAGGGACATAAGGCAGATGGGATTTCACATTGTCCCTTTGATGTGGCGACAAGCCTTTTCCTCAGCATCCAGGTCAGGTGCCATTGTTGTGACTGACTTTGGAAAACACGATCTGCCACATGTGAGTCTGTGTGTGTGTGTGTGTGTGTGTGTGTGCGCGCGCGCGCACACACACACACACACACACACACACGCACGCACGTACATGTTTAGGCCAGAGGATGACCTAAGTGTCACCCCTCAGGACCCACCCACCTTCTTCCTTTGGTACAACATCTCTCACATGCCTGGAACTCACTGATTCAGCTAGGGTAGCTAGCCAGTGAGCCCCGAAAACCCACTTCTCTCTGCTTTCCCAACATAGGAATCACAGGTGCATGTCAACATGCCCAGGTTTAAATGTATTTATATGATGCCCAGTTTTTATTTTTTAAGATTTATTTTCTTTTTTTAAGATTTATTACATATAAGTACACGGTAGCTGTCTTCAGACACACCAGAAGAGGGCGTCAGATCTCATTATGGATGGTTGTGAGCCTCCGTGTGGTTGCTGGGATTTGAACTCAGGACCTTCAGAAGAGCAGTCAGTGCTCTTAACTGCTGAGCCATCTCCTCCAGCACCTCCGCCCTTTTTGTTTTTTAACCTAGGTTCTGGTGACCGAAATCAGGTCTTTGTGCTTGCAAAGCAAGCCCTGTTGTTTTAAGTGACAGTAGGTAGCTCTGCCTAGGTGGTAGGATTTGGATCCTAAAGGCCATTTGAAGGTGTAGAAGCCGCTGCTCCAGGATCGGCGGAGGTAAGGTCATTACAGACAAGTTCTGAAGGGCGTGTTGGAGCTCTGGGTCCTTCCTGCCTCTGTCTTTTGCTTCCTCTGTCATGTGCTCACTGCCTTGGTGCACAGACCTCACCACAGGCTCACAGACAGAGACAGGCGACCAGGGGCCAGACACTGAAACCATGAACAAAGCAAAACACGTTCCCCTTTTAAGTTATAACCTCGAGTGCTTTGCCACGGCCTCAGAAGAGCCGACAGATACGTCAGTAGCTGGTGCCACTCGCTGTGATTCTTGGAATTCCACAGATAAGAGCCAGCAATCTTTCTGCCTGGCCAGGGCTGGAGGGAGCGATTACAGAGATTTCAATCAGAATGATCCCAGGAGAGGATTCTGTTGCATACAGCTTAAATCATGTAGGTTTTTTTAAAAAAAAATACAGAAAACACTAAAATGCTGACCTGCCTATAGGATTCTTAGGTTCAAAAACTGTCTTCCTAATACCTCATTTTTACATTTAAAATGCATTTCACTGCCCCTCTTTTAAAGTATTAACCTATCTACCTATCTATCATCTATCTACTCATCTAAAATTTATTTATCTATTATCTATCATCTACCTATCATCTATTTATCATCTATCTATCTATCTATCTATCTATCTATCTATCTATCTATCTATCTATCCATCCATCCATCCATCCATCCATCTATCTACCTATCTATCTATCTACCTATCTATCTATTATCTATCTGCCTTGTGAAATAAGATCTCATGTAACCCAAAGTGGCATCAAACTCACAACGTAGCTAAGACTGGCCTTGAATTCTTGATTCTCCTGCCTCCACTTCCCAAGTTATGGGATTCCAAGTGCATGCCACCATGTTCAGCCAAAGCCTTTATTATTTTATTTTATAAGAGTTATTTTAATCTCTCTCTCTCTCTCTCTCTCTCTCTCTCTGTGTGTGTGTGTGTGTGTGTGTGTGTGTGTGTGTGTGTGTGTGTGTGTGTGCCTACATGTCTGAATGTGCACTGCAGAAGAGGGCTCTGGATTTCAGACTGCTGTGAGCCTCTGGGCATTGTGCCTGCAGTCCAAGAGGTAAGCTCTCAGCTTCCTGTTCCTGCCATCATGCCTAGGACTTGCTGTCATGTCTCTGTTCTACCAGCTTGGACTCATGTATATGGAACCGTAAGCCAGAATGAACACTGTCGTCTTTAAGCTGCCTTTGCTCTTGTCATTTCATCAAAGCAACGGAAAAGTAATGAACGCAGAACTTTAGTACCAGGAGTGGGGTGCTGCTCTGAAGTGGGGTGCTGCTCTGAAGCAGCTGACCGTGATAGTTTTTAGAAGAGTAAAAGAAACATTAGAAAAAAGCTGGGTAGTGCTGTGTCTTAGTTAGGGTTTTACTGCTGAGAATAGACACTATGACCAGGGCAACTCTTATAAGGACAACGTTTAATTGGGGCTGGTTTACAGTTCAGAGGTTCAGTCCATTATCATCAAGGCAGGAGCATGGCAGCATCCAGGTAGGCATGGAGCAGGAGGAGCTGAGAGTTCTACATCTTCATCTGAAGGCTGCTAATGGAAGACTGACTTCCAGGCAGCTAGGATGAGGGTCTTAAAGCCCACACCCACAGTGACACACCTACTCCAACAGGACCACACTTTCTAATAGTGCCACTCCCTGGGTCAAGCATATTTAAACCACCACATGGTGGTTCACATCTTTAATCCCAGCACTAAGGAGGCAGAAGCAGGCAGATATCTGAGTTCTAAGGCAGCCGGGGATACACAGAGAACCTGTCTTGAGGAGAGAAAGCGGTGGGGCAGGCTTTGAAACTTTGGACTAGAAGAGTGAAAAGTTGGACGTTGTAAAGGGTCATTCTGGTAGGAACCCAGTTCACAGCAATGCTAAAAGCGCTGTGGACTGTGGAGGCCCAGCTCGAGAGGTTCAGACAGGGGGAAAAATTAGCAACTGAGCTATAAACCATCCATAGGATGCTTTGATAAAGAGTCTGTCTGCCGTCTGCCCCTGACCTGAGAATCTGCCTGTAACTCAGTTTAAAAAATGTTACAAACTTAAAATGTCCTGTCCCAGGTATGTGCTGGAACAGAGGCTGTGGTTGTTAAGGGGATTAGTGACTTTAATGTTTTGATTGGATCAAATGGACAGGTTCTCTGAGGACAAGAAGCCACACAGCACATCCAGTTTGTGAATCCAAAGGCCTAAGTCATTTCCTGTTTCTAGAAAGAAACTGTAAAAACAAACAAACAAGCAAGCAAACAAACAAAAGCTGTTGCTGATCGAACAGTTTCACTGACGGGGGAAATTACAAAACATGATATTGAATCTGTGGCATGGTGGTTATTAACAAGTCTTATTCGGGTCTCAGTGAAAAAGTGCAACTGAGGCAGGAAAAAATACAAAACGTACAGTTTGGAGGGAAACGTAGTGAGAAGTTGCTTAATGTCTCTGCCAAGGCATAAACGAGACGAAGAGAGGTCTCTCAGCACACCAGCCAGCTACATCTCCAACCTGTGAGAGGGAAGGCCAAGGCATTTTCTGTCCCTAGAAAGAAATGGCAGACATTTGCTGTCAGCACAGTTCAGTGGGTGAGGGTCCATCCCAAGCTGGCAGATTCGGCCACTTGGTGCTGACTTTAGAGACAAGAGGTGTAAGAGTAAAGGACTCACAGGTTTTTCTTCTGTGGCTTTGGAGCACAATCACAGCAAGGCAGTGTGGGCAGGGGAGTCCCTTGCAGGAAGACCCCAAGAAGGTAGAAAGGCCCTTGTGTGGTGCTGGGATAGTCTGGGCTACGTGGGAGACCTTAAAAGGATTCCAGAACCTTAATATATCTGCCAAGAAGAGCTGCCCACGGGGAGTGGAAACATCGAGAGAGAGAGAGAGAGACAGAGACAGAGACAGACAGAGAGAGAGACAGAGAGAGACAGAGAGAGACAGAAAGAGAGAGAGACAGAGAGACAGAGACAGAGACAGACAGAGAGAGACAGAGACAGAGAGACAGAGAGAGACAGACAGAGACAGAGACAGAGAGACAGAGAGAGGCAGACAGAGACAGAGAGAGAGAGACAGAGACAGAGAGACAGACAGAGAGAGAGAGAGAGAGAGGTGCTTCGGGCAGGAAAGCGGAAAGGGCGGAGCTGTCTAAGCCAGTCACACCCGACACAGAGCTACAGGATTTTGGAGTTTGTCCTGCTTGGTCCAGCGTTTTCTCTCTGTGCCCCCATTTCTCCCTTCTTGAAAGGTAATTTATATCTCATGGAAATGTCATTTGCTTTTTGATTTTATGGGAGTTACAGTCAGAGGTTGCCCTGAGGCTCAGAAGAGACATTCAGTTTTTCAACGGTGACGGGTGTGTGGAAGACTAAGGGAACTTTTGAAGTTGGACTAAATGTGTTTTGCACTGTGATGGGACCACGGACCTTTGCGGGCCAGGGAGTGGGATATGATCATGTGAATGGGATGCTCCCCCATAGGTTCACATATCTGAATACTTGGTCCTCAGCTGGTGCACTGTTTGGAGGTCTAGGAGGTACAGTCTTGGAGAAAGTGTGTCACTGAATGTGGCCTTGAAAGTTTAAAGACGGTGACATTCCCTGTCCCCTCTCTCTCTGAGCTGTGGGTCAGGTGTGAGTTCTTAGCTTCCAGTCCTTCCAGGAAGCCAGCAGCTGTTGTCATGGGTCCTGGACTCTCCCTCTGGAACCCTGTAAGGCAAGGGATAGGAAGCTCGTCCTCCGGCTGCCTCTGGTCATGGTACCTTAACGCGGCGACAGAAGAGTGACAGACGCAGCTGCACAAGATCCTGTCCCAACCAACCACAGAACGAGGGCCAGGCAGCAGGGCTCGGCAGACACAGGCGATTGCTTGCAGCTCTGACAACCTGAGTTCCCTCCCCAGATCCCACAAAGTGGAAGAGAAAACTCCCTCTTCAGAGTTGTCCTAGGACCTCCACATACATGTGTCTACATAGACACATACACACAGAGACAGACACACACACAGATACACACACACATATGCACCCATACATACATACATACACAGAGACAAACATATACATACATATACATAGAGAGACACATACACACAGAGACAGACACACACACATAGATACACACATACACACACGCATATGCACACATACATACATACATACATACATACATACATACATAGAGACAAACATATACATACATATACATAGAGAGACACATACACACAGAGACACACACAGATACACACACACATGCATATGCACACATACATACATACATACACAGAGACAAACATATACATACATATACATAGAGAGACACATACATACAGAGACAGACATACACACAGATACACACATACACACACGCATATGCACACATACATACATACATACATACATACACAGAGACAAACATACATACAGATACACACACATGCATATGCATACATACATATATACATACATACATACATACACAGAGACAAACATATACATACATATACATAGAGAGACACATACACACAGACAGACACACACACAGATGCACACATATATACATACACAGAGACAGACATATACATACACACAGAGAGACACATACAGACACATATGTGCACAGAGACATATGCACAAACAGACACTCACACACACACATACTCATGAAAGAAACATACCCTGCATGGTGGTGTGTACTTTTAATGCCAGCACTCAGGGTGTAGAGGGAGGTGGATCTCTGTGAGCCTGGTCTACATAGTGAGTTCCAGGATAGTCTGGGCTACACAAGGAGACCCTGTCTCAGAAAACAAAACAAAAAGAACCCAGGTTAACTTGTGTGCTATACTAGTTTGCTTGCCAGTTACAGAGATGAAACACCGCAGCAAGACGATGACTTAGAGAAGGTGGTGGGCAGGAGGAGCAGGGAGCCGAGGGCTCAGATCTCAAACCACAAGTGAGAAACAGAGTGAGCACCCTTGAAATGGTGTGAGTCTTTTTCCATTTTTAATTTATGTGTATGAGTGTGTGCCTGAATGTGTGTATGTGCACTGAATGCTATGGTGTGGTGTGTGTGTATGTGTGTGTGTGTGTGTGTGTGTGCGTGCAGTGAGTTTGTGTGCAGTGTGTGTGCACTGAGTGTGACTATATGGTGTGTGTCTAGTGAGTGTGCATGTATTACATGTGTGTTTGTGTGCGGTGAGTGTGTGTGCAGTGTACATATGTGCAGTGAGTGTATGTGCAGTGTGCGTATGCAGTGGGTATGTGTGCACAGCGAATGTATTGCAGTGTGTAATTGTGCAGCGTGTGTGTAGTGCATGCAGTGAGTGTGTATGCAGTGAGTGTGTATAGTGCATGCAGTGAGCGTGTACGCAGTGAGTGTGTGCAGTAAGTATAAGTGTGTGCAGTAAGTGTGTGTGCAGTGAGTGTATTGCAATGAGTGAGTATGCAATAAGTATGTGTGTGTGTGTGTGTGTGTATGCACTATGTGCATGCAGGACCCTACTCCACATTTGCATATCTATCTTAGTCCATTTCACACTGCTGAAATGGAATACCTGGAATCAGATCACTAACAGAGAGTAGAAAAGCATCTGTCTTGTTGGTTTCCAGTCATCTATGCTTTGTCTTCTCTGCTGTGCCGGGAATGTAAGGCCTGGGTCATGGTAAGCACTGCACACACTCACTGTGCTCTACCCCTGAGATACCCTGATGGATGTGAGCAAGAGGCTAGCCTCTGCCTGGTGCATGGCCAGGGACTTCCAGCTAAGCTGTGGTGTGGAGGGCACCACAGGGGGGCAGAATGAACTCGCCGGAGCAGGTCCCTCCACCCTGGGAGCCCCACCCTCACCTCACAGAATCCTAATTACCTCTCAGAGTCACACATGGGAATCTCATTAACACACAATTTGGGAATCGAGCCTGTAGTACATCGACTTGCGCAGGACACTCACATTCTATTATCCTGGTGTGAGGTGCTGCAGGAGATGGGTGGGTGTGGCCATAATTGAAGGAGCACTTGGGACATTTTCTGCTCGGTTCAGGATTGTGGGTCAATTCAGCTGCCGCCACAGCCCCAGAGGGGCTTCTGGTTCTGTTTGTGGCTTCGGTTTGGTTCTTCTCAAGGTCAAACACAGAGGAGTACCTTAGGCGTCGGATCCTTCTGCCTCTACCTGCAGACACGCGCTGCCCCACCAGATCTGGTTTATGCTAGGCGAAGGCTCTCCCTACTGAGCCACATTCGCCGCAGATGACGAGTCTTTCCGTAGCTCCATCTCACAGATGGGAAAGCGGTAGTGTTCAGGGTTTGTGGAAACCCCTCTTGAGATCTCACAGCAGCGGGTGAGTGGCAGGGCTTCTCACCCCAGCAGCCAGGCTGCAGAGACAAACTCCGATGCCAGCGACTCCGTAGTCCTTGGCTCTCAGAGTCACCGAGGGCAAAGGGAAGTGTGAGCAAGTTTGGCTCTCCCTGCCGGGAACCTTGACAGACACCCGGAATCGAGGTTCTCCATGGGAGGTCAGGTTTCTTGCTGCTTCTGATTTATGGCCCGGGAAGTCAGTGAGTCGCAGGAACCCTGTGGTTAACTTCTCCAAACCGGGTGGAGGAGAGGCTGTGACCTCACCTCGGGACCAGCTGCCGCTGCTGCCGGGTGCTCAGCAGAACTGGCTAAAGGTGGGTGGATGAAAGCTGCCGGAAGCTGCTCTGGAAAGACACCTTGACATTGACAGTTCTCGCTCCTCCTCCTCCTCCCTCCCTCCTTTAAATGAGTGGATACATTTTCTTAAGTAGCTACGTAAACTAGACAGGAAGCAAGCTCAAAGGTAGCAGAGCCCTCGGGATTAAGGGGAGAATTAGATCCTCTGTCTGCTTCTCATCCTCTCTGGCAGAGACTAGACCTAAAGGGTTGCTAAAGAATTCCTTGGAAACCGGTTTCTTCAGCTTCCCTCTGTCGGGTGAAGCTCCTACCAAGTACCTTCATGAGGAAGTGGGTGAGGGCTGCCAACCTTTGAGCTGGTAGGTAGGCCTTGGCAGAGAGTTGGGGCTCTAGGCAACCTTTCAGGTCACATGATACAGATCCCAGAAGCGAGGCATGCTTATGACTCTCACTTGGGTCAGGTGACCGCCCCAGCCTAGGACCTCAGTGTGGTCCTTTCATTAGCTCCTTCTCCTGGTTGTGCCCTAGTCAGCTGCTGGGTCTGTGCAGGAAAACCTGGGTCCCCACTTTGTGGCCTTCTTCAGGATCCTGGTCTCTATCTTTTCTCTCCCTCTCTTGATTGGTCTGTCACTCTGACACTTTGCCACTCCTTGGCCTGTAGAGATGGTTCTAAAGAAAAACCTTCCCAGCGTTCAGCTGTCCTCTATCCTACACCACAAGCTTTTCTTCGCCTCCCTTTAAACAGAATCCTCACTGTACCCTGGTCTTTATCTCTTTCTCCTCAGGCTAGCTTCTGTCCATCCCCCTGTGGTGGGCAGGTTTAAAAGTCAACTTAATACAATCTAGAGTAACCTGGGAAAAGGGTCTTAATTCGGGGTGTCTAGATCAGGTCGGCCCGTGAGCGTGTTTGAGGGGAGTGTGTTAATGGCCTTATCTGATGTGAGGAAGCTCCGCCCACTGTGGGCGGGGCCGTTCCCTGGCTTTGGGTTCTGAGTGTAGAAGAGAGGAGAACGTGGGAGCTGAGTAGTGACAGGTAGTCATGCTCTCTGTTCTCAACCGGATGTGAGCAGGGCTTCAAGTCCTGCTTCCTGTGACTTCCCAGCTGTGGTGGGGCTGACCCTGGAACCCCGCAGTAAAAGAAGCCCTTTCTCCCCCATGTTGCTTCTGTTAGAGTATTTTATTGAAGAAACTGGAAGGAAATTAGAATGTACTTTTTCCAGCCCCACACTCGAGGTGCCTCACAATTCTTTTATATTTTCCTTAATAAAAGAAGTGTGTGTGAGTGTGTAAGTATGTGAGTGTGTGTGAGAGTATGTGTATGCATGAGTGAGTGTATGTGAATGTGTGTGAGTGTATGTGTTTTGAGTGTGTGCATATGTGTGATCAAGTGTGTTTGATGTGTTTGTGAGTGAGTGAGATGAGTGTGTGTATGTGAGTGTGAGTATATGTGAGTGTTTGTGAGTGTGTGCGATGAAGTGAGTGTGGGTTCATGTGTGTGTGTTTGAGTGTGTGTGAGTGTGTTTGTGTGATGGAGTGTGTTTGAGTGAGTGTGTGTTTATGTGTGTGAGTATGTGTGATCGAGTGTGTTTGAGTGTATATGTGTGTACGCGCACACACACACACACACACACTCGTGTACCTGTGAGATCAAAGGACACTTCTGTGGGACCCTCTCGTTGCACCTTTATGTGCATTTCAGAGGTTGGACTCTGTTCATCAATCTTGAGTCATCTCAGCAGCCCGTGTACCTCACAGATCTGTCCCCTGTTTGACATTGCTGTGGCTGCTCTCTTGGGCTGTCCACAGTCAGCGCGTCCAGAAAGAGAACTGCTGTTTCTTCCCACCTCCACTGAGACCCAGTGTCCTTCGGGCAGCTGCCCAAGCTTCCTCCTCTCCGCTCCCCTGCCCCAGGCCCCCACTCCAGCAGGCATTGGCAGTTCTGACTGCCTGGGGGTGGCCTCACTTTGTACTGTGGGCCAGACCATCCTCAGATCCCACGTAGAGCCTGTGACTATCTCCCAGACACCCACCAAGTCTGGCTTCTCACAGTGTGGCCATTGAAATCTTGCTAGAATGTCAGGTAAGTCCCTTTCCAAACCCAACTCATGCTCCTGAGAAAGACTTACCTCAGCAGCTCGGTTTACACAACCTCCATTCTGCCCTCCGGGTCTCTCCAGACTCCAGGGCCACTTGCCCCTCAGAATACACTCCTGGGCAGGGCCGGTCCCCAGAGCCTTAGTGCCTAGAATAGGCAGGCTCCTTCTTAACTTGCCCACTACCCCCCACTTCTGGTTAATTCCCTCCTATTCTTCTGTCCCTGGCCTGTCACTTCCTCCAGACTCTCCTGACACATCTCTCAAATCAAAACCAAGTCAGAGGGAAACACTGAGTCATCTACCTCTCTTCCTGGAGAAGGATCTGGAAAGCAGGTTTGCATAACAATATCTGGCCTTGCCATAGGCCTTCCTCTCTGCAGAGCAGAAACAGAAAGAACACACAAATGCTGCTGCTACTATCAGAATGTGTGTGTTTGTGTGTGTTTGTGTGTTTGTGTGTGAATCAGAGATCAATCAAATGCACACTTTGTTCACACATAAAACCATCTCAAACGAGTTTAATGGACACTGGGTTTGTCTATCTTCTCAATGGGTGGTCAGTTTTTCCAATGACAGATTAGAGAACCTTGGTGTGCCTTTTATGTATTAAGTAGTTACCCACCATTGCCTGGGGTCTGAAGTATGCCCAGTATGTCTTGTTTGTGATGTCATGTCTGGTATTTGAGATGGCTTGAGCACACTGTCAACGTTGACTTTATATGTGTTGTGTTTTATAAAGGAGAAAAAGGAGCCAAGGATATGTTTGACAGAGTGTGATGTGGTAAGGCGGGAGGAGGTTCCTCAGAGGGCCCATGCCGAGGCATCCCTTCCCCCTGAGGGAGCAGACACAGGACAGGATAGTACAGAATAGAGTTTATTTAGGGCATGGGAAGGGGAGTTAAGAGAGTAGAGATAGAGAAAGACAGAGAGACAGAGAGAGAGGGAGGGAGGAAAGGAAGGAGGAAGGGAGGGAGGGAGAGAGGGAGGGAGGGAGGGAAGGTAGGCCAGGAACACCCACACAAACACACACGGGGGGGGGGGGGGAGAAGGGGCAGAAAATAAGAATGTAAGAGAGAGAAAGGAGGGAGCCAGCAGCCCCTTTTATACTGAGTCAGGCACACCTTGCTGTTGCCAGGTAACTGTGGGGCGGAGCCTAAAAAGGAATGCTAACAATGTGGTTTAGAAATGTTTATGTCTTTATTTTATGTATATGACTCTGGATGTATAACTGTACCCCCACGTGGATGCAGTGCCACAGGAGACCAGAGAAGGGTCTCAGATCCTCTGGAACTGGAGGGACAGATGATCGTGAGGCTCTGTGTAGGTGCTGGGAATTGAACACCCCCCCCCCCTCCCTCCGGAAGAGCGGCAATATCCTTAAGTGCTGAGCCGGCTCTCTAGCCCCTGTAAGGTTGACTTTGCATCACAACTACTGTGTTCCAAGTGTTTAACAGACACTGGGGGTGGGGTGGGGTGGGGCGGGATGGGAATTGTGAGTAAATGGAGGAAGTCTGAAGGATGAAACTGTTCTTAGCCTCGACCCCTCCAAGCTGTGTGAGGTCAACCTCCAGTCCCTTACATTCTACACCCCGGCTCTCGCTTTCTTAAGGTCTCGTGCATCCTGAGCACTAGCCTACCCCTCTTCCTCACGGATAGTCCAGATTTGCCTCCCACTTGGGGAATCACAGAACCACAGTGGAACAGGACGGGTGGGTTTTGGGGTGCCCATGGCTAGCCTCCCTTATCAGCCTAGGCTGTTCAGGCACAGCCATGATTGCATGGGAGTGTGGGGGGCAGCAGGTGCTGGCTGCAGACCGAGGCGGGGTCAGCAGAGCCCAGGCATGCTGGGAGTCCAAATGCTTCAACGTATGGATTGCCCGAGCCTGCTTTCTGTTTGATTGTGTTAAGATCACGGCAAATGGCTACAAAACCAGGTGCAGGGTTAGAGATAGAGCATAGGGTGTGGTCCCAGCCAAGTGGTGCCTGCTTGTAATCGCACACACTCAAGACAGAGGCAGGAGGATCGCCACGTGCTCAAGGCCAGCCTGTTTTATGGAACAAGTCTCTGTGTCAAAAAAGAGACAGGTTTGGCTGAATGCACCTCCTTAACCGTAGCTCTGGGGAGGCAGAGGCAGCAGCTGTCTGCGAGTTGGAAGCCACCTTGTTTATGCAATGAGACCCTGAGTCAAAAAGAGAAAGAGAAACACAGAAAGAGAAGGGGGTGGGGAAGGGAGGGGAAGGGAAGGGAGGGGAGGAGAGGAGAGTGGGGGGGGGAGATGAGAGGAGAGGGGGAAGAGGAGAGGAGAGGGGAGGGGAGGGGAGGGGAAAGGACGCTGATCATCCCTTTGGGACACCTTCCCTTTAATGGAAATGCCTTACAAGCAAACTCCTAGCATTTGTTCTCCATCTGGTGGTCATATTGTGGTATTGCATCCTTCCCATGCTCAGAGCTCAGGCTTGGAGCGAGGACTTAGAGTCAGGATTAAGGCTTCTCTCCAAAGTCCCAGTGTACAGGCTGAGACCAGTTCCTGGTCCTCACAACCCCAAGCCACAGTTCCCAACGATATAACTGAAGACACATTTCTCAGAGTAAAGACCCAAGGAGAAGAGAATTGCAAGCCATCACTGTGTCTCAAGAAAGTGTGTGTGTGATCTTTATATGTGTCTACATGTATATGTATCTGTGTATATATGTGCATATATATAATATATGTACATGTGTATCTGTGTATAAATATATATGTATATATATAGTGTATTGTGTGTGTGAAAATTATTTTTTAAAGGGAAGCTGAGAACATCTTTCTTCAATCTCGCTCTCAAAACAAGAAAACCAAAATACCCAAGGAGTTTGGCCTCAAACTTACAGTGACCCTCCTGCTTCTGATTCCTGGGGGCTGAGGCTGCAATGTACCCTACTTCTTTGCATTTGGGGGTGCTTCTGGGACAGAACCTGTGGCCTCACACACATCCCCCCACCCCAAGCCTTGGCCTTCCTTCAGAGAGGAAGAAGCGAAAAGAAAGCAACAGGCAACATTTTACACGGATTTCATTTTATTTAATTAGCTAGCATACATAATAATGATTTTCTTTACCAAAAAAGAAAATGCTGTCGATGTTGTGAATTTGCATGTCATCTGAACTAAGGCCCCACCCAGCTAACCGTCCGGTGTCTTTCCTGTCATATGTGTGCACATTTCTGGGGTCTGAATTTGGAACTCAGAGCCTGGGGCTCCAAGCTCCAGGTGGGGACTGACCAGGAGAGATAGCAAGTCCGCAGGGTATTCCAGAGTGGGGCTCAGGAACGAAGTTAGTGAGACCAGAGGTCATACCTCCCCCACCCAAGGCTCCTTCCTGCTGATGGCCTGCTCCCTCCAATGGAGCCTGTGCTCCGAGGTATGTGTCAGGTGTGCAGAATGTAAGGCATCTGGCGAAGATCTTGCCCAACACTCCCTGGATTTTCAGAAGAGGAAACTGGAAGGCTGAGCGAAGAGAGGCCTCGCCTCGGGACACCGCACAGCTATCGGGAACTGCGTGTGGCAGCTGCAAACTGTATGTCTGAGGTCACGGCCCTTCATCCACATCTGGCAAGCAACACATTCTCATGCGGGAGCCTTGAAAATATGTACTTTATAGCTTTGCTATCTTACCTTTCTATAGTCCTTGCTAATCTCCCTACCTCCACACTACAGATAGGAAACCAGCCCCGGGGAGATAACGTGATTTTGGGGGGTGGGTATCCAAATTATGGCCTGGGACAGCTTTGTGGTCCAACACTAAATCTAAGAATACCATAAGATTTTATTTTATGATATTGTAATCCTGTCCAATTCTCAAGTATGAACTTTATAGATGACAACATAGTATAAAATAAATACACAGATGTTCTCACAACCCGTGGGCTGTGGTCGGACATCCCTGTAAGGCTAAGACTTGGTAAGGGCTGACGGGTCACCACTGGACTCCAGGCAAGGGGCTCATCATGCACGTGATCCACACACAATGGCTCTGAGCTCTTCTAGGGGGACAGTGTGGAGAAAGAGGTGGGGCTGCGTGATTCACAGTAAGTTGGTCTACTCTGCATGAAGCCCGAGATCTGATTCCTAGAGCAGTTTAAATTGGGTATGGTGATACACAGGCATAATCCCAGCACTTGGGAGGTGGAGGCTGGAGGATTAGGAGTTCAAGACCATCCTCAGGTACAAACAGAGTTCGAGGCCACCCAGGAATCCATTGGACTTTGTCTCAAGAAAGAGAAAGAAGGGACAGTTAGGTGTTCAGGGTTCAGGAGTAGTGTGCTCTTGGGGAGCCATCTTCGGAGTCTATATAATTTTACATAAGAGCTGGGCATGGTGGTGGGTCATGATTTTAATCCCAGGAGACAGACACTGGAGAATCTCTGTGAGTTTGAGACCAGCCTGATCTACATAGTGAGCCAGGACTACATAGAGAGACCCTGTCCCAAAAATAAACAAAACAAAACAAATAACAACAAACCAAAAATACTTTAGGTATTTTATGTGACCTGGGTCAAACGATTATTCTCATTCAGTTCTATTCAGTGTGTGTGTGTGTGTGCGTGTGCACGTCGTGTGTGTCTTTGTCTGAGTGTGCTTGTTTCTGAGTGTATGTGTGAGTGTATGTCTCTTTGTGTGTATATGAGTGTGTGCATGTGTGTCTATGTGTGTATGTCTGAGTGTGTGTGTCTGAATCTTTGTCTGAGTGTGCCCATGTCTGAGTGTGTATATGTGTGAGTGTGTGTCTCTGTGTGTGTGTCTGAGTGTATGTATGTGTGTGTCTAAGTGTGTATGTCTGAGTGTGAGCATCTGAATGTGTGTGTGCGTGTCTTTAAGTGTGTCTGAGTTTATGTATCTGAGAGTGTATATGTGTGAGTGTGTGTCCTTCTGTGTGTATCTGGTTATGTGTGTGTGTGTGTGTGTGTGTGTGTCTGAGGGTGAGTATCTGAGTGTGTGTGTGTGTGTGTGTGTGTGTGTGTCTGAGGGTGAGTATCTGAGTGTGTGTGTGTGTGTGTGTGTCTGAGGGTGAGTATCTGAGTGTGTGTGTGTGTGTGTGTGTGTGTGTGTGCGCGCGCGCGCGTGCGCGCGCATGCGCATGCGTGATGAGTATGTGGCAGGGATTGCACATGCATGGGGAGGCCGGAAGTCAGCTACTCTTCTGTAGTAGGAATTTGTAACCTTAATAAATCCATAAAAAAGACACACAATCCACTTATTTTGTTTACAGGCCATAAACCTAGCTTGGGCAGATCTAAGGCTATCCTAACTTATTCCCCAGTTATAACGTGCCTTGTTACAGGCTGTTTCTCCTGGCCACAAGGTTCTGGCCCATAGCTGCGTCTTCCTCCTCCATACTCCCCCCTCTTCCCCCTCCCTCTCTCTCCCTATATCCCCTCTCACAAACCTCCAGTCCCACCTTTCTCCCTCCACTGCCCTATCACAGGCTCCCGCCTTTTACTGACTGGTTACACTGGGGAGAAGGTTCACGTGGCATCACCTGGGTACCTGAGGATCTGCTCCCCACGTCGAAAGGGACCAGTGTACAGCAATGTTTGTACTATGGGATTAGAATACGAGCAGTATCAGACCACCACGCTCTTGCCCTGATTTTTTTTGTGACAGGGATTCTCACTGAACCGCCAGCTTGCAGATTCAGCTCGACTGTCCAGCAGGAAGGCCTAGGGACCCTCTTGTCCATCACCCCACTGCCGAGGTTCCAGGCATCCACTCCTCACCCACAGCTGAGGGGGGGGTCTCAGCTCTTCTTTGCAGAGTGCGCTGTCAAGTAGGTAGGGAGGGTCTGTCCTTCCCAGCCCTGAGTAGTGCACAAAGCATGCAGGTTCTCTGGTCCTCTGGTTCCCGAAGCAGGGCGTGGCACAAAGCTGTTAAAGTGCCTCCAGGAGCAGAAAAGGAGAGTGTGTGAGTGAGCACGTGTGTTTGTGCATTTGTGCCTGTGTGTGTGCGTGTATGTGTGCACGCCTGTACATGTGTATGTATGTGTGTGAGTTAGTGAATGTGTGGGAGTGCATGTGTGCCTGTATGTGTATGTGTGCCAGCGCATGCCTGTACATGTGTATGTATGTGTGTGAGTGCTGGGGTCCACATTCGTGTCCTCACATTGTGTGACAAGCGCTTCACCCACAGAGCACAGGGCACTTCCATTCTCGTATTTCAAAATATGATATGAAAGCTACAAAATGGGTTGACTGGGCTGAGGACACAGCTCAGGGGCAAAGAGCTTGCTAAGCGTGACTAGGTCTCCCCAGGCTCCATTCCAGTAACACACACACACACACACACACACACACAAAATACTCTCACACATGCACTCACACACACTCACAATACTCACACACACTCACAATACTCTCACACATGCATTCACACACACTCACAATACTCTCACACATGCACTCACACACACTCACAATGCTCTCACACATGCACTCACACACATTCACAATACTCACACACACACTCATAATACTCTCACACATGCACTCACACACACTCATAATACTCTCACACATGCACTCACACACACTCACAATACTCTCACACATGCACTCACACACATTCACAATACTCACACACACACTCATAATACTCTCACACATGCACTCACACACACTCATAATACTCTCACACATGCACTCACACACACAATACTCACACACACACACACTCATAATATGCTCACACATGCACTCACTCACACTCACAATACTGTCACACACACTCACACACATGCACTCACACACGCACACATACACATGTACAGGCATGCGCTCGCGCGCGCGCACACATACAGGCACACATACACTCACACACATTCACTAACTCACACACATACATACACATGTACAGGCGTGCACACACACACGCACATACTCAGGCACACATGCACAAACACACGTGCTCACTCACACACTCTCCTTTTCTGCTCCTGGAGACACTTTAACAGCTTTGTGCCACGCCCTGCTTCGGGAACCAGAGGACCAGAGAACCTGCATGCTTTGTGCACTACTCAGGGCTGGGAAGGACAGACCCTCCCTACCTACTTGACAGCGCACTCTGCAAAGAAGAGCTGAGACCCCCCCCTCACTGGAAACACCCCAGCTTCTCCCTCAACCCCCACCAAGCCCCGCTGCCCCGGGAGACTTAGAATAGCCTGGTGAAGCTGGCCCTGAATTCTCCTCCTTCCCATAGCAGCTCAAAGCCCCCGGGGTGGGGCTTAGTGGCAGAGCGGTTATCCAAAATGCAGGAAGTCCTGGCTTCCGCCCTCACAAGGCAAGCAAGGCAGAATAACTACACAATGACTTCCCTGACTAATACCCCAGGCCGCATGCGGGCTATAGCTAGGAAGGACCGTGCGTGCCTCAGCTGCTTGCCTGGCCCTTCATACTTAGTTGGGACTCAGCAGGGTGGGTGACAGGAATCTTTCTACTCAGGGGCATGGGGGAAGTGAACGGGCTCTGAAGGGTAAGGGCTAGGTGCTTTCCTTCTGGGCCTTATTCTCTCAAGCCTCTTTGGGGGCAAGGTTATCTCCCCATCACCAACAGTAAGACCTGCCTGTCTCAGACTCTCACTCGGCCTCACAAGCTGGGGTGACAGTCTCTGGCCATTCTTAAGCTTTAGAGTCCGTAGCTGTGACACCCCAATCTCTACATACAACGGCACACACTAAAATTTTCTTCTTCTTTGTTGTTGCTAATTTCTGCTCTACTTTTTAAGCATTTATGTCCTTAGAAGCAATTTCATATAACCCAGGCAGGCCGTCAACTTTCCATGTGGTTGAGAGGCTGAAGATGGTTTTGGACCCCTCATCCCCCTGGCTCTACCTTCTGGGTGCCTGGCCTACAGTGTGCGCACTATCATGTCCCGCATGTTCCTTGGTGTGAGAGAACAGAGAGCCAGGCGTGAAAGGGAGAGCAGAACGGATGTCATAGAGTTTTTCCAGGGTCGGGTGGTTTTATCTGAATGCTCGATACAAGACACAGAAGTGGCTGTACATAGAAAGGCGTGCCTATAGGCACAGCACACGTGTGCACATGTGCACACGTGTGTACACACCTGTCTACACTGACCACCACGAGAACTTAGGAGGAGAGTGGAACCCAAGAGCAACGGGCACCTCGCTCCCAGATCTTGATTTCTGAATATTATTGTTTTCTGAGAGGGACTGGGACCCCACGGAGAAGAGGGTATTCCCCCAACTGTGGGACTCATATCTGAAACCTCAGCACCTAGGAACTGCTGAGGCAGGAGGATCACAGTGATCAGATCAGATCCTATATCAAAGCAAACCAAACCAGGGCTGCAGAGAGCAGTTCAGGTAGTGTGTGCCCTTGATCCCAGCATTAGGGAGACAGAGGCAGGCTATTTATAGAGTTACATCGAGAGTTCAAGGCCAACCTAGGCCACAGGAGAGCCAGGTTTCAGGGGGAAGGGGAGGGAAAAGGAATGGAGAGCCGGTATTAAAGCCGGGCAACAGAGTGTTTGCTCAACACAGCAATACCCTGGGTTAGATCGCCAGTAGTCAAGGGAAGGGGACCCGTGAGGAAGAGGGAAAGAGCTTGCTCACGCTCATCTGCACGCCGGAGTCTGGAGAGATATGCGGATTTAGGAAGTACTTGGCTCACCCCATGTCGACCCTCAGGATGAAGCTCCCCTGGCCAGATGTGACAGACATGTCATAGGTAAGTCACCGTGGACTTGCAGGGAGGAGAGGACGAGCTGTGGGAGCAGGCCTTCCAGACGGCCCCTCATGACTGCTGTCCCCTAGTATATCTGTGAGTCCCCTCCCGCACTGTAGGAGACAGACTCACCTAACAACAGGGATGCAGTTACAAGGGGTAGGGGAAGCTGCAGGCTCCGTAGGGGCTCCTGTCTCATTCACCTGCATTATTTTAAAGATTTATTTTATTGGTCTGTGTTCACGTGTGCATAAAAGAAGAAGACAGAAAGATGGCTACTCAGTTACAAGTGCTTGCTTCCAGAGGACCTGAGTTTTGTCCTCCACGTGCAAGTTGCGCTCACACCAGTGAGTGTTGTTCATCCCTTAAGTACCATCGACCTGGTTTGTTTGAGACAGGCTCTCTGGCTGGTCTGGAACTTGAGAAGTGGGTTAGTATGGCAGGCCAGAGAGCTGTAGGAATCTGCCCTTCTCCACCTCACCTGCTGGGATCTCTGGGATTTCCTCTCTACCGTACACAGCTGTACTGACTGGTTTTGTGTGTCAACTTTGACACAAGCTGCAGTTGTCGCAGAGAAGGGAGCCTCCCTGATGCCTCCATGAGATCCAGCTGTAAGGTGGTTTCTCAATTAGGGTTCAAGGGGGGAGAGCACAGCCCATTGTGGGTGGGGCCATCCCTGGGCTGGTGGTCCTGAGTTCTATAAGAGAGCAGGTAGAGTAAGTGAGAGGAAGCAATCCAGTAAGTACCATCCCTCCACGGCCTCTGCATCAGCTCCTGCTTCCTGACCTGCTTGAGTTCCAGTCCTGACTTCCTTTGGTGATGAACAGCAATGTGGAAGTGTAAGCTGAATTAACCCTTTCCTCCACAACTCGCTTCTTGGCCATGATGTTTTGTGCAGGAATAGAAGCCCTGACTGAGACAACAGCTTTTCTCTTCTCTTCTCTTCTCTTCTCTTCTCTTCTCTTCTCTTCTCTTCTCTTCTCTTCTCTTCTCTTCTCTTCGTTTTTCCTTCTCTTTCCTATGGGTTTTGGAAGTGAGCTCATTGCAAGGCAAGCACTACATGACTGACCTCCCCCCCACACACACACACACGCACACATGTAGGTTCCATCTGCTATGCCTGTGATAACACCACACTACAAGCTTGAGATGTGGCCCCCCACCTGGGCGGCAGCCTTCCCATCAAATTCCTGGTCCCACTCCAGCGGAATCAGAAACCCTGGGGACGGATGGAGCCAAACAACCAGAGCTTGGTAACTGCCCAGGAGTCCTTGTGGATAACCGCGTCTGACCGTCTTTGTCGAGCTTTGGAAGACAGCCAGCCGGGGAAGGTGGGTCAGTTCTGAGCAGGAACGAGGAAGGACCAAAGGGAGCTTCAGACCTTCCTTAGGCTGACTTGGCCATTGTTGTTCCCAGGTGGAGTCCACAGTCCCCTCCCAGGGAAGCTGACTTTGCCCCCCACACGATTGAGGCTCGACCTGGTTTATTCCTGTTGGAAATCCTGGACTTATTTTTATTTTTCCAAAGAGTCTGTGTTTAAATTATTAGATAACAGTTCAATTATCTTTAAGTTATTTAGAAATTTAAAAATGTATTATTATACAAATGTGTGCATGGAAGGGTTCATATCACAACATGCACAAGGAGGTCAGAGGACAACCTTTGGGAGTCAGTTCTCTCCTTCCACTGTGCGATCTGGGGACTGAACTCAGGAGGTCGGGTTTGTGTAGCAGGGGCCTTAGTCTGAGGCGTCAGCTCAATTAAAAAAAAAAGTAATGTGGTGTGTGTGTGTGAGAGAGAGAGAGAGAGAGAGAGAGAGAGAGAGAGAGAGAGCATATTGTGTGTAGTGACTGTGTGAGTGTGAGAAAGTATATGTGTACATGTGTTTGTGTGTGAATATCTTGTGTGAGAGAGTATTGTGTGCAGTGACTGTGTATATATGGGTGATATGTGTGAATGTGTGTGTGAATGTGTGTCTGTGCCATGGTTGTGAGTGAGGAAGCCACTCCTCATGTCCACTGCCTTCCTCTAGAGCTCTCCACTGTATTCCCGTGAGACAGGGTCTCTCAGTGAAACAAAAACTTGATGTGCCAGTCAGACAGGCTGGCCTGGGCCCCTAGGATCTTCTTGCCTCCCATCCTCAGCACTAGGGCTACAGGCAACCATGGCCATGCCTAGATTTTTACGTGGGTCCTGGAGATTTGAACTCACTTTCTCATACATGCAGGGCCAGCTCAGTTACCTACAGAGCCATCTCCTCAGCTCCGGTCAACCGTTCATCCTTCTACTGACAAGAAAGCATCAGCTGCTATTGTATACTGAATACCACATGCCTGTTTAGGCGTCTAGTGAAAATTTTAAACATATTTTTGATTTTGAGCTAGGGTCCTATTCTGTAGCCCAGGCTGGACTATAACTCACGGTATAGCCTGGGCTGACCTCAAACTCCCAACACCCCTCCTGCTTCAGGCTTAGGATTACAAATATGAGTTGTCATGGCTGACATTTTCTTTTTCCTTGGACGAGGACTAGACGATGTAGTTGTCTGCAGAAAAATCATGTTTCACAGCAATGCCGAAAATAAGCAGGTATCTTCCTCCTGTGAGCACCTTGAGGTGACCTAGAAAACAATTTGCTAATCTTTTTTGACCCAGAGAGCCCTTCAAATCACGCAAAGCAAGAGGTTCAAATCTTCGTGCTGATTTAAGGACGTCGGTGTCATGGCCAGGCCACCGAGGGAGCGTTCATCTGAAAAGCCACCAGACATCTGGAAGAGATCTCTAAAGAGACAGCATCTGCCATCCTGGTGATGTAATGGTGTCAGTACGCATGCCCAAGACAAACCGCAGGGGTGGACACAGGATCCAAGGCCCAAAGAGGGCTGAAGTTTTGCAGCGAGTGCCGCGGCGCTTAAGGGTTTGGATGTAGATTCTCTCATCATCAAACATGTCCAGGGCACCCAAGATGGCTGGAGTCCGTGTGCATCAGCGCCTCCTGCCCGGTGGTGGTGACCCTTACTAAAGAGGAACAATAGGTTCCTAAGCCAGAAGAGGAGGCTGCACTGAAAAAAAAGATAAAAAAAAATCCCAGTGCGTGGAGCCTGGTGGGTGGGGCCTGGTGGGTGGAGCTTGGTGTGGTGGAGCTCAGTGGGTGGAGCCTGGTGGAAGGGGCCCGGTGGGTGGGGCCCGGTGGGTGGAGCCTGGTGTGGTGGAGCCCGGTGGGTGGGGCCCGGTGGGTGGGGCCTGGTGGAAGGGGCCCGGTGGGTGGAGCTTGGTGTGGTGGAGCCCGGTGGGTGGGGCTCAGTGGGTGGGGCTCAGTGTGGTGGAGTCCAGTGGGTGGAGCCTGGTGTAGTGGAGCCCGGTGGGTGGGGCCGGTGGGTGGGGCCGGTGGGTGGAGCTCCGTGTGGTGGAGCCCAGGTATAGTGGTTCACATCTTTAATCACAGCCTTTGGGAGGCACAGGCAGGCAGAATCTGTGAGTTCACAGCCAGCCAGGGTCACATAATAGAACCCTGTCAGAAAACAAAACACAGCAAACAAAACCAAAAACTGAACAAACAAAACAAAAACAACAGAAAACACCTCATGACACAGAAATAACTTGGCATAAAATAAATGCAAATTTAAAAGGTGGGGCTTTTGTTTTGTTTCCTTTCGCTTTTAGACTGAACACCGCACACAGTGCTAATCTCTCCCTACACAGCTTCAGCTCTGGGGTATGGCTTTAGTCCTGGCTTGGTTTTAAAGGATCCCTAAGAGCGTGAGAGCCCAGCCGTGTGTGTGTGTGTGTGTGTGTGTGTGTGTGTGTGTGTGTGTGCCTCTGTGTAGTTCAGAGGCAACCAGGTTGGCTTGGCAACCAGCCACAGGGAGATTGCATGCTGTTCTGCAAGAGCCATGCAACAGGCTGAGAGCATTTGCCCAATAAGGCAAGAGGGTGCAAGGGTCAAGGTCTTCATGGAAACCTCTAGAAGCACAGAAAGTGAGCCCACGAGGTTTAGACTCTCCCAAGTCCCTCCTCATGGGAAAATATGGATGGAGAAAAGTAATAGATCATCACAGACCTCCTGGGGACACTGGGTCTCAGGTTCCTGAAGTCTGTCCCCAGGTTGGAGAGTTAGGATCTTGTCACTATATACAAATGTGGTCTTGAGAGTGGGCTGTGGTGGCCCTGACGAGCCCAGCCACCTGGTCTTAGCAGGACGATTAGAGTGACAGGTCATACTGAAGCACAGAGAAGGGGGATTTACACAGTGTGGCCACACTGAGAAGAGCAAGCAAAGGGGTCCAGTGACCCCCAAGTCCATCTTCAGGGTCCTGGTACAGGGTTTAGGCTTAAACTCAGGGCAGAGGATGCGCAGCTAAGGAGTCTGGTCAGGGTGTTTCCTGCTTGTCACTGACCCATGGTTGCCAGCCCCAGTCTCTCCTGCAAGGTGGCTCACAAGCTGCCCTCCCCAGAGTGGATTCCAGGGAAATTTTTCATTCTCTGGGGGCCACTGTCTTAGTACTCTAAAAGTTAGAGTCAGGAAAAGTGACTTTCTAGAATGTTTTTCCTTGCCAGGGCAGAGACATTCTGGCCAATGGAGGAGTCATTTCCCAGCTTCTTGGTTTTTTTGTTTTTTGTTTTTTAGATTTATTTATTTATTATATGTGAGTACACTGTAGCTGTCTTCAGACACACCAGAAGAGGGCGTCAGATCTTGTTACAGATGGTTGTGAGCCACCATGTGGTTGCTGGGATTTGAACTCAGGACCTTCGGAAGAGTAGTAGGTGCTCTTAACCGCTAAGCCATCTCTCCTGCCCTCTCATTCCCCAGAGTCTTGAGGGATGAGGAGGGCACTTGAGTAGTCCCGGCAGAGGGGAGATGGAGGCAGAAGATGGACTTCATGAATCCCTGTCTCAAAAACACACAAGAACCAGAGACTCCCTGAAGAGGAAGGTGCGTGTGCTCGAACCCCTGATGGAGGACTGAGGTGCTGGGAGGTCTCTGGGATTCTGATCCCCCCTTGTTGCCTCCTCCACACCCCGCACACTTTCCTCTTGGTTGGTGCCGCCATCTGGGATGTTATTCCTGTTCTCTGTCTGCCTCAAATGTCTTGTGCTATCTCCATGCCAAAGGAGCAGGGAGGAAGAGGGGTGGGGAAACATGAGGAGGAGGAGGGAAGAGGAAGAGGAGGAGGAGGGAGGAGGAAGAGGAGGAGGAGGAAGGAGGAAAAAGGAAGAGAGGTGGGGAAGGAGGAAAGGGGAGGAGCAAAGAGAGGTTGATGAAGAGAGGAAGGGAGGAGGAGTTAGAAGTCTAGGGGAGGAGGGGGAAGAAGACAGGCACAAGAGGGGAGGAGGGAAAAAAGTGGGGAGGAAGAAAGAGTAATGAGGAGAGGAAGGGACTGAGGGGGGAGAAGGAGAGACAGGAGGGAGAAGAGATGAGGGGGAAGAGGACAGAAGGAGGATGCCCTCCCCCAAGCTGATCAGATGTGGTACCTTCAGCACTTTGCTCCATGCTTCCGTGAAATATGGAAGCCCTTCCTCATCTGCTTGGAGACACAGTGCCGTCTTGGCAACCAGCTGTGTGCCTTGAGAGAGCAGAAGTTGGGCTGAGAATAGGAATGTCTGATTGTGGGAGTCCTTGAGTTTGATCCCCATAAAGGTGTGTGATGATTTAGTTGCCCGGTGACAGGCTACCCGGTTACCCCAATAGTGTCTACTTCCAGCGCCTGATGCGTGACTCTTCACCGAGTGAAGCCAGCAACGGTCTGCTTCCTGGTCCCATCTCTGATTTCCACTCTCTGTGCTGGTGTTTATTTATTTTTGTCAACTTGACACTAGCCAGAGTTATCTGAGAAAAGGAACCTCAACTAGGGAATTACCTCCATCAGACTGGCCTGTGGGTGTCTCTGAGTCATTTGACTGATAATTGCTGTGGGCAGGGCCCAGCTCACCCGGGCTGGTGGTGTAAGAAAGGAAGCTGAGCAAGTCATGGAGAGCAAGCCGGTGAGCAGCATCCCTCCACAGCCTCTGCATCAGCTCCTGCCTCGGATTCCTGCTTCAGTTGCAACCTGGACTTCCCTCCGAGATGGACTGGCTCAATGGACCCTGATGGGGATACGTAAACCAAATAAATCCCTTCTTTGCCAAGTTGCTTTTAGTGAGAATAAGGCACCTGCCGCCTGTGTGTCAGAGGACCCTTGGCTATCCAGACAATCTCCTAGGCCATAAGGTTGCACTCTCCATTCCATTGTAATTTTGGAGTCTGACATATATTCTTAGGGTGCCCACAGACGCCAAGGGTCAGATGTGACCATTATTTGGTAGCCATTTGCACCTACCAAGTTTGGCTTTTTCTGTTATATAGAGTGAGCACACGCACAAAACCATTTTGAATGCTTTCAAGGGCCTCAAGTCCATTGGCTTAAGTCCATCAGAAAAACCTGTTAATCGGGCAAAACTGGGTTTATTACCCTTCCCAGTTCAGGACAGATCCTCCTTGTGGGCGGAGGTGCCAACTGGAGAAATTAGGGGGTGGTTGTCACCGAGTGTCAGGGCCCTGGCCCAGTGGGTTTAGTTAAAGTGGAACCTGGTTGGGACAGGGCAGGGTCTAAGCAGACAGCTGAGGAAAGGTGAGCCCAGGTTAGCAGGGTTTGAGGGTAGAATTCCTTATCCTCCCTTGTAGGAATGGGGTCTCTTGGAACTAGCAGGCAGGGGATCTAAATTTTGCTTGACACAGTAATTTTACTGAAGGTTGGCTGTCTCCACTTTATCTCCAGCCAACATAGAAATCTCTCTTCCTCTTAGATTTTGGATTCAAAAGCCCAGGATCAAAGACCTCCAGCTCCTCAGTGCTTAAGAGCACACACTGCTCTTGCAAAGGACCCAGGTTCGGTTCCCAGCTCCTACATGACTGCTCAGAGCCATCTCCAGCTCCAGAGGATCAGATGGCCTCTTCTGCCCTCTGGGAGCTCCTGCACACAGCAGTGCACATAAACCTCCCAAGACACGCATCCACACACATGCATAAAATGATAAATAACTCTTTAGAAATGGAGTCGAGGGAGCTGCAGAGATGGCTCGGTGGTTAAAAGCACTGCCTGCTTTTCAGGAGCAAGTTTGATTCCCAGCACCCACACGGCAGCTCATGACTGTCTCTAACTCCAGTCCCGGGGGATCCGACCGACGCTCTGTTCTAGATTCTGCAGGCACCAGACGTGCACGTGGTACATGGACATACGTGTAGACAAAATACTCATAAATATAAGAAAAATGAATGTCTTTAAGAACAGAGTTACTCAGAGGCTTCCAGAGGCTGTGATGGGGTCAGGGGTGAGCAGGAAGATCCTGGTTTCAGGCACTGGGCAAACAAGAGGAATAACTTTTAGTGTTCTATAATATAATGTGACTGACAATTAGTTGTCTATTTCAAAATAGCTTGGAGAAAAGACTTAGGAAGTTCCCAAGAAAGAAATGGTGGATGTTCGAGGAGGTACTAGGTACACTAAGCACCCTGCTATGACACAGTGTAGCCAGGTGTCAGAGCAGTGCACTCAAAAGCGGCGGTGTGGCCAAGCGGTAGAACGCTGGCCTACGACACATGGAGCCCTGTGTCTGCTCATCAGCACAAGAAGGAAGGGAGGGTGGAAGGGTGGGTGGAGGGAGGGAGGGAGGGAGGGAGGGAGTCAGGGAGGAAGGGAAGGGGGAGTGAGAGAGGGAAGAAAGGGGGAGGGAATGAGGGAAGGAGGCAAGGAGGGAAAAAGGAGGGAGGGAAGGCAAGGAGGGCGGGAAGAAAGGTGGACGGAGAATTATTATACCCCCAAAAATTAAATATGGAAAGGTGTCGTGTTTGGCTGTTTTGTTGTTTGTTTGTTTAATCCTTCAGGACAGGGCTGGAGACGAGAGACGCTCAGCCATCGATGGCTTTTGCTGTCCCATCCTGAGTACTAAAGTTCAGATCCCTAAACTCACTTAAGGAGGCAGCTGTCCCGTGCATCCTGCAACCCCAGCTCTGAGTGAGACAGAGGCAGGAGTCTGGAGCTCACCGGCATTTAGCTGAGGAAGTTTGAGCCCAGGGTTCCGAGAGCACTCCTGCCTCAAAGGAGTACCCAGAGGGCAGCAGAGGAAGATGCTCGATGCCCTCTGGACTCTGTGCACACACACACACACACACACACACACACACACACACACACACACACACACATTCAAACCAAATTCTTTTAAAAAGTCTGCAGGACAGGCCGAGTGCAACTCCCGCCTGAAAGAGACTCCCCCAACCCTAATGTAGTGACGGGTTTTATAAATAGTTATGTACTTATTTGCATGACTCTCTACAGTCCAAATCTGGTGGCCGTGGTCTATATCTAGAAGACACAGGCATGTGTTCAACCCTGGTTTGGGGCCAACCTGGAGATGCTTAGCCTATACTGGGGAAGGCTCCAGGACATTGGTGTCCACATCTACACCTGCTTCTGTTCTCCTGAGACATATCTTGGAGTTGATGACTCCAGCAATTAGGTCACCATCACTGTCCCCACCACCACCATCACTCTCATCCCCGTCGTCCACAACATCATCATCATCACCACCACCACCACCATCCCCATCTCCAGCAGCAGCAGCAGCAGCATCCCCATCATCATCACCATCAACCATCGCCATGACTCATTATTAAAGCCGTCATCCCCACCATCATCTGAACCCGTGACCGTCATCACCCATGACCACTACCCATCACCAACATCACTTCTGTCACACCACTCATCCTCTCTTGTAGCAAGGGCTGAGGCTGACTGTAAACACTCCACTCCGTAAGAGACCCACTGTCACTGTGCTTGAGAACGTTCCTCCTTTCAGAGCTGGGTACCCACTGCACTCTATGTGGATTGATCTAACTCTAAAAGTTCTGGGAAAGTGAATTAACGGGTGCCCCCACCCTCCCCCCACCATCATACTTTGGACAGAAGCTTATGTTGGATACTTTGTGTCCATAAGCTTACGTTGGATACTTTGTGCTCATATGCTTATGTTGGATACTTTGTGCTCATAAACTTACTGCTATCCCTGTCTTGAGATCCCTCCCCTTCAGGGTTGGGGGTGGGGTGGGTCTCATTTGGAGCTGGAGTTGAGGGTATCCCTCCTGCTCTTATGTATTTAGGTGAATGGAATCCAGGGGTCTGGCGCAGTACGGAAGGCCCTTGCAAGGAGAGTCTTGACAAGTTGTGCAATCTTTGCAGACCCCTCCCTGGTGACTCAGCTCTCCTTTAGTGCAGGGCTGAGCAGGTGTGCCGGGACAGATGGGGATGTGGCAGGAGCTCCGGTCTTATCTCCTGACCTAAAAGCAGAAAAACTGGAACAGCTAGTGGGCCATTGAGGGGAGAGGTCACCAGTCCATCAGGGAATGCGCACACAAAAGAGACTTCTGGGCTTGGAAGCGGGAGGAGGCACAGGAGCTGGGAAAACAAAACCTCAATCGATTAACAGCCCAGGCCCTTGAAATGCTAAACGTTCCTGTCTGTTACCCTGCTGGGTGTCAAAGAAAAAAAACATTTATGGGGACTGGGGTCACTTTAGAAAACCCTAGAGGCGTTAAAGCAAACAAAGGGGAGGTAAAAAGCAGCATCCTGAAGAGGGGTTCAGCCCCTTGCCCAGCCTGCGACCCCCCAGCTCACAGGAGGAAGAGACAAGAACAGCTGGAGATCAAGGGCGTCCTTGGCTACTTCAGGAGTCTGAAGCTAGCCCGAGGCACACCAGGCTGGGACAGACAGGCTGGACATAGGGCACACACCTTTACTTCTGACACTGGGGGGCCAAGACATTGATCTCTGAGTCTGAGGCCAGCCTGGTCTACACAGCCAGTTCTCCGCCAATCAAGGCTACGTAGTGACACCTTGTCAAGAAAAAGAAAAGAGAAAACTGGTGCAAAGCAAAATATTCTCCGGGAATATGTGTCTCCCGGAGGACAAATCACCTCAGCTGAGAACCACTGTATATAACAATACAATACAGCTGGTCCCGTATGCACCAGGGCAAGAACCACAGCACATCAATATCATATGGTGTTATTGTGACCCAAATGCACCAGGGGTCCCTTGGGGTTCTCTCAGAAGATGGCTATGTCATGTACCGGTTAAATAACTAGCATAATTTTCTTCCTTTTTCTCTCACCCCCATCCTGCTCTTCTGCAGTCTGTCTGTAGTCCTCCTATAGTCTGCCTGTAATCCTCCTGTACTCCTCCTGTAGTCAGTCCACCTGTAATTCGCCTGTAGTCTTCCTGTAGTCCACCTGTAGTCCTCCTGTAGTCCACCTGTAGTCCACCTGTAGTCCTCCTGTAGTCTGCCTGTAGTCCTCCTGTAGTCCTCCTGTAGTCCACCTGTAGTCTGCCTGTAGTCTGCCTATAGTCCTCCTGTAGTCCACCTGTAGTCCTCCTGTAGTCCTCCTGTAGTCCACCTGTAGTCTACCTGTAGTTCGCCTGTAGTTCGCCTGTAGTCCTCCTGTAGTCCACCTGTAGTCCACCTGTAGTTCTCCTGTAGTCCTCCTGTAGTTCGCCTGTAGTCCTCCTGTAGTCCACCTGTAGTCCACCTGTAGTTCTCCTGTAGTCCTCCTGTAGTCTGCCTGTAGTCCTCCTGTAGTCCACCTGTAATCTACCTGTAGTTTGCCTGTAGTCCTCCTGTAGTCTGCCTATAGTCCTCCTGTAGTTCGCCTGTAGTCCACTTGTAGTCCTGTATTCTGTAGTACTCCTGTAGACCTCCTGAAGTCCACCTGTAGTCCTTCTGTAGTCTACCTGTAGTCCTCCTGTAGCCTGCCTGTAGTCTACCTGTAATCTGCCTGTAAATCCACTTGTAAGTCCTCCCATAGTCTGCCTGTAATCTGCCTGTAGTCCACCTCAATTTGATATAGCTGACAGTTATTTGAATTCCTGATCCTCTTGCTTCAACCTCCTTTGTGTTAGGAATACAGCTGTGGTCCACAGCTTCCTACCATACCACACTTTCATATTTTTCCTGGAAAAAAATCTATCTATGCTGAAGCATTGTGATTCCTGTGTGTGGCACCAGGGCCCCTGAGTGATAAGACCCAGAAATGTACTGGAGCTTGCACAGATGCAGCTGGAGCCAAATCATTGTCGTTTCTGAAATGTGAACCCCCAACATCACTGTTTCTGTGGTCTGCCTGTGAATGAAATTGTGGAAGGCCTTCAGCTGGTTAGAGAAGTTTCTACTTTTTTACTCTGTAGACCAGGCTGGCCTCGAACTCAGAAATCCACTTGCCTCTGTCTACCAAGTGCTGGGATGAAAGCCATGTGCCACCACTGCCTGGAGAGAAGTTTCTACTTTAACACACCTACCCCGACAGACAGACAGACAGACAGACAGACAGACAGACAGACATCTAAATAGGACCAGAGATGAATCTTCCCCTGTAATTCTATGAAGAGACATAAAAGGTTGAGAGGAGATGAGGGAATGGGATGGGACAGTAATGAGCACAGGCTAGATCTCCATGCTGTGGCAGCTGTAGCTGGTGGTTCACAGATTGTACATAAGGAACAAGTACAGACAGTGCCTTGAGTCAGGCTTAGGGATGGAGCCGAGAGTGAGAGCAAGAGAGTGCCTGTGACTCGGTAGATCAAGTTACACTAGTATTTACTCATAAGTGACGATGAACAAATATAAAGCGAAAAGGCATCACATTCATTCACACACACTCTCACCTCTGGTCTGGTAAGTGTAACCCAGTTCCGATGGAAGCACTGGCGAGGTCTTCGGTGTTTCCTCACTGTGCTTTGGATCCCCACTGGAGCCTCGGTCCAGAGTTGGGGTGCCTGGAATCCAGAGTTGGGGTGTCTAGAATCAGAGTTGGGGTGCCTGAAATCCAGAGTTGGGGTGCCTGGAATCCAGAGTTGGGGTGCCTGGAATCCAGAGTTGGGGTGCCTGGAATCCAGAGTTGGGGTGTCTGGAATCGGTGGGCTTGCTCCAGGAATGAGTCAGTCTCAACATGAAGAGTCTCCATTGGAGCTCTCAGGAATGAGCCCCAACCTTAGCCGTCAGGGTTTTTAAGTCTCTTTCAGTTCAGGCCTGCAGCACTACTTTATCTGACACTAGGCTTATCACCCCCGCCACACACGCACACACGCACACACGCGCACGCGCACACGCGCGCGCACACACACACACACACAGACTTGGTCTTACGGTATCTTTTTAGTCAATTAAAATTGAGGTGTTCACTGAGTCAGGACGTTTACCTTTATCACATTTCACCCTCACACACTCTGGGCTGGGTTACATTTGTAATTTCTTTTATATTGCTTACGTTTATTCCTTACAGACAGGCCACTTGTCTGTACTCAGGCTGCCACAGCCCCACCCACCTTGCCCCATAGCGGTTCTCTGATCACTCAGCATCTTCCCTAACTCTCCATGTGCAGGTTGATGCCGCATCTTCCCTAACTCTCCATGTGCGGGTTGATGCCGGGTCTGCTCAGCCGAAGGCCAGCTTCCCATTGGACTGGGTTGTCAGTCTGTCTTGTTCACTGCTGGGTCCCTAGTCCTAAGAGCTGCAGTTGGTGCACAGCTCCTCCTTGATAGACACTTGAACACAGACAATGAGGATGCTAGTGGGCAGGTTCTGACCATTCAGCGGTCAATGTGAGAAGGCGGTACATGCCCCAGATCCCTTGGGTACCACTCGGACTAGCTTCAGGAAGAACCTTTTCCTGGAGCCACAAGGAAATTAGTGCCTAGTGGGAAATGAAACGGGCTCAGCCTGGAAGTGGCAAGGTGACTGTGGGGGGAGGTCCAGGAAATGGTAGGACTCTGCTCACTTGTACTGGTTCATCACCTCCTGGTACAATAGACCGGAGATGGCACAAAGGAGAAAGATGAAGGATATACCCATCACCTCAGCTGCTCCTAGGAGGTCCTGGGCTCCTATGACCACACAGAGGTCTGAGATGCTCTGGCACAGGCAGGGGAGGGGCAAGGGGCTGTCACCTTTGAAACACCAGCACCCAGCCAGATCCTTGGCCTCCCTGGCTCCGAGCATCTCTGTAAAGTGTTACTCCACCCGCTGTTCCCTCCACCTGACCATAAACCCGAGTCTTCTGTGTGATAATTGTGACTGTTCCAATCCAACGTGACTACATGGAGGTAGGAAAGGAAAAGCGGTAACTCAATGGGAAGTCACCAACGGCAAAAAGTGCCAGCTCAGTTCATTCGTGCTGATGGGGAAGGAGCTGAGTACCCAAAAATGACAGTCGAGGATGCGGTGTCATGGAGGGCATTTGCCCAGGATTCATGGAGTCTCAAAGGAACGTGAGGAGGAGCAGAAAGAGGGAAGGGAGGGGAGAACGGGGAAGGAGGGAAGAGGAGGAGGAGGAAGAGGAGGAGGAGGGGAGGAGGAGGAAGAGGAGGAGGAGGGGAGGAGGAGGAAGAGGAGGAGGAGGGGAGGAGGAGGAAGAGGAGGAGGAGGGGAGGAGGAGGAAGAGGAGGAGGAGGGGAGGAGGAGGAGAGGAGGAGGAGGAAGAGGGGAGGAGAAGGAAGAGAAGAAGGAAGAAGAAGAAGAAGAAGAAGAAGAAGAAGAAGAAGAAGAAGAAGAAGAAGAAGAAGAAGGAGGAGGAGGAGGAGGAGGAGGAGGAGGAGGAGGAGGAGGAGGAGGAGGAGGAGGAGGAGGAGGAGGAGAAGGAGGAGGAGGAGGAAAGGAGGGGAGGAGGAGGAGGAGAAGGAGGAGAAGGAGAGGGAGGAGGAGGAGGAGAAGGAGAAGGTTGAGCACAGTGGACAGTGGATCAGACTTGGGAGGCTGAATGAGGAGACTCATGTGTTCAAGGCCAGCCCTGGGATATTAATCCCTGACTCAACATAACTGATGTCTTGTTCTTTGGTCCCCCGAGCAGGGCATATACAGGCGAGCAGTAAATGGAACAGACACAGAAGAAAAACAATAGAAGAAGAATGTGGGGCACAGTGGCTTGCACTGTTCCAGAACTTGGGGAGTCGAGATAAAAAGATCAGGGGTTTTAGGTCAGCATGAGGTATGTGAGACCCTGACTTCAGAAAAACAAAGAGAGCCGGGCAATGGTGGCGCACACCTTTAACCCCAGTGCTCCGGAGGCAGAGGCAGGTGGGCCTCTGTGGGTTTGAGGTCAACCTGGTCTACAGAGTGAGTTCCAGGACAGCCAGGGCTATACACCTTGTCTCATAAAAGACTGAGGGGTGGGGAGAAAGGAAGGGAGAAACAAGGAGGGGAGAAGAAGAGGGATGGGGAGAACTGAGAAGGGAGAGAGAGGGATGGAGGGAGAAAGGGATAGAAGGAGGAAGGGAGGGAGGGAGTAAGGGAAAGAGAGAAAGAGGGAGAGAGAGAAAGAGGGAGGGAGGGAAAGAGGGAGCAAGGGAAAGAGGGAGCGAGGGATGCCATAAGAAGGATAACTTGATGGCACGTTAGCCCAAGAAACAGGACATAAGAGCTACAGTCTTTGTTTTTCATTTCAAGACTGGGTCTCAGGTAGCCCAGGCTAGCCTCAAACTTGATATATATATATAGCCAAGGTTGGGCTTGGCCTAATGATTCTGTGCCTCTGCCTTGCAAGTGCTGGCGTTAGAGGTGTGAGCCATCTGTCCTGGTTTTATGCAGTGCTGGGATGTGGTGTGGGCTTCCGCAGCCGGCCCCTAGCAGCTGAGCCTTCCCAATACTCTCCTAGCCTCTAACTCACACTCTCAATTCAGTTTATGCTCTCAGGAAAGGAAGAAGAGTTGACAATGGAATTAGAGATGTGCTTGGTTTCTGTTGGAGTGTGTGTGTGTGTGTGTGTGTGGTATGTGTATCTGTGGTGTGTGTGTGTTTGTGTATCTGTGTGTGCAGGCATACATCTGTGTGTGGTATGTGCATGCAAGCACGTGTGTGCTGTGTGTCTGTATGTCTGTGTCTATGTATCTGTGAGTGCATGTGTCTCTGTGTGGTATTTGTGTCTGTGGTATGTGTATGTATGAATGTGTCTGTGTATCTGTGTGTGCATGTGTCTCTGTGTACTCACACGTGTGTGTGTGTGTGTGTGTGTGTACACATATGTGCATGCACGTATGTGTTGTTGAGGAGGGAACCCAGGGCCTCATACCTGCTAGGCAAGTCCTCCACCACATCTTCAACCCCGATATCTGATTATTTTTTAAAGCTATGTAAAGATTGATTCCCTTGCATATTGGTCTGTCTGTCTGTCTGTTTTTGAGACAGGGTCTCACTATGTATCCTGCTGGCTTAGAACTGTATACGTAGACCAGGCTGGCTTCAAGCTCGCAGAGATCTGCCTGCCTCAGCCTTCCAGTGTGGGGATTTTGGGCGAGCACCAGGCTGGTGGGCCGCTTTCAGCCCTGAAAAGCTCTCTGGAAACCAACCGGCTTGAATTTGATCCCCAGGGCCCACATGGTGGAAGGAGAGAACTGACTCCCACAAGGACAGAACGTGCCCCCCTGCTACATGGCAGAAGTCAAATGTCTAAGCCACGTGACCTCCTGACGAGGATGGCACGTCATTGTCCCTGCATCCTATGACACTAGATGCCTTCCTGTCCACACCGGGCAGACGCTGCTGCCAGGGTGAGACCCTGGAGGTGACATACTAAGAGACAACCTCTGCCATCTCTTTGATAAGTACCATCTTATCCTTTTAAAGGGGAACATAAAGCAAAGGCGTGGCGTCGCTGGGGCTTGGTGGCACTTGCTGGGGATCCCAGCACATGAGAGGCAGCAAGAGGAGGACCAAGAAGTCAAGACAAACTGTGCCACCCAGTGGGGTTGAGGCCAACCTGGGCTTCAGAAGACCTTGACTCCAAAAACACGACACAAAGAAGAGTTGATCTTCGTTTTTATGGAAGTTTTTTTTTCTTCAAAGTTTTCTTTGAGAGACAAAGAAAGCTAACCTACAGCTAAACCTCAGTGTGACCTACTTCCTCTCCCAAGAGGCCACCGTGCACGCGGCCAGCAACAGGCGGTGTTATTCCAAACAAAAGCCTCTGTCCCTGCTGCTGAGGGTCAGCGTCCTTACCCAGACAGGGACAAAGCTTTGCGTTGGAGGTGACAGCCTCAGCCCTGGCCCACTGTAGGAAATGGGTGATGCCTGTACTCAGGGGAGCTGGTTTAAGCTGGTTTAAGTTGGTTTACAGGGATGGAGGAACAGTGGATCCCCAAGAGTGTAGAGTCCAGACTAAAACCTAGGATCAGAGGGATGGCCGCTCAGGCCTTGGTTAAATCTTAGTTATTATTGGTGATATTCCCGGACTGAGGTTTGAACTGAGAACATTTTAGAGTTGCTCTGTCACTGGGGACGTGTCCCTCATCCTCATTTTACTGTCAGTTTTGAGACAGGGACTCGCTGAGCCACCCAGGTGAACGACCTCCTGACCTTGGCACAGAGGATGAAGTTCCGTTCGGGCCTTGGGATCCGGCATACCTGCCAAAAACGGGAACAAAGACCTAATCCACCAAAGTCTGGAGCTCTAGGGAAGTCCCTAAATGTACCAACCTTGCTTCTTAGCTTCTGTAGTTCCGAGTATGGCTAACTGGTCTGGCTGAGATACGTCAGCCCAGGGTATGGATTTTGTATTTAAAAGCCCACCCTGAATGGCTCAGGACCACATTCAGTTCCTGAACACCCAAGTCACCAGCCAGTTAATAGAGTTCCTATTGACTTGAACCTGTGTCCAAGCGGACGCTTCACAACGCCGGCTGACCTTGAATTGTCAGTCATCCTGCCGCAGTCTGACAATCTGAAGAACTAGGAGGATGGGCCTGACATGCTTTGGTTATCTGTTGTTTCAGTACCTTTCCCAGATGTCCTTGAACTGGCTTTACAGGCCAGGTGGACTTTGAACTTGTGACCCTGGGTAGCTGGGCTGGCAGACCCCAGGAGAGCTAAGCCCAGCTGCATCAACTGCATCTCTCTCTCTCTCTCTGTCTCTGTCTCTCTCTGTCTCTCTCTCTCCTCCTTCTCTCCCCCTCTCTCCCTCCCTCCCCCCCTTTGCTCCCCCCCCCCCCCACAATTGTCCTTCTCAGTGTGTTTTGCTTCCACACAGGATCTGAGGTGACAGGAACCTACCTCAAGCTCACCATGTGGCTGGAGATGGCGTTGGACTGGGCTTGCAGTTAACAATTTTTTGTCGTTTTCACTTTTCATTATTTTATTTTATTTCATTTCATTTCATTCTTTGAGATGGGGTCTCACTCTGTAGCCCCGGCTATCCCGGATCACAATATCTAGACCTCACAGAGATCCACTTGCCTCTGCCTCCAAAGTGCTGGGGTTAAAGATAGACAATGGTTCTTAGTTATAAAACTAAGACACCTCTCTGATCCACACAAAACCAGGGGGGAAATGGAATAAAGCAGAAAATTAAAAGCAGCTGTCGGAGCCCTTCACCTCCAGAACAATTTTACAGGACTTCGCAAACCAGCTTGGATTTCATTAATATCTGTAGGGCGAGCTCCACTTGCCCTCAAGCTTGCCAAAGTGCGTTCATACCTGGGCCCGTCCCACCCTGAATTCAGGACGAGACCACTCACATACAAGCACCCCCTGTCCCGAGAAGAAGGTATATGTTATTCTGGGAAATTCAGATGTCACGAAGCAATCTGTGTTCCCCACTCCTGCTGATGTCCTGATCCCTATGCTTTATCCAAGCAGGCAGAAGTCAGCGTGGACTCGGTTCACAGGAGTGACTTTCAGAACTGTCAACATCAGGTTCTGGAACCTGCCGTGTTCGATGCTGGGACGTGGACCAGAGGTGACCTTTGCCCCTAAGCAGTCGGCTCCTTTCTTTCCCCTTGGCCTTTGCTCTGCATGTCCTTGGTGCATCCTCCGTGCCTCGGTTCCCCTTGATGTGGGAGGCCAACAACTGACAAGCCGTAGCAGAGCTGGGTAGAGCTGGGCAGATCACCCTCACAGTCAGAAATGGCAGAGCTGGGCAGATCACCCTCACAGTCAGAAATGCGTGTGGCTGGGTTTCTTACAACCGCTTGCCAGATTCTATCTCAGAATCTCAGAGGCTCAGGAGTAGGGGGATCCCAACACATCCCTAGCACAGCTCAGAGCTCGGTTGGCAGAATGCTTGCCCAGCAGGCACGCGGCCTAGGGCTCCACCCAGCCCTCCATAAACCTGCGTGCCAGTGCTCATTGTGCACTAATTGGAAGCAGGAGAATCAGAAGGAGGTCAATGGGCTATGTAGAAAGTTCTGGACCGGGCTGGAGAGATGGCTCAGGGGTTAGGAGCACTGACTGCTCTTCCAGAGGTCCTGAGTTCAAATCCCAGCAACCACATGGTGGCTCACAACCATCTGTAATGGGATCCGATGCTCTCTTCTGGAGTGTCTGAAGACAGCTACAGTGTACTAACATATAAGAAAAAGAAAGAAAGAAAGAAAGAAAGAAAGAAAGAAAGAAAGAAAGAAAGAAAGACCTACACAAACAAAAAATCCTACCGTTCGAGGCCAACCTTGAGGAAGCACTCGATGAAGCAATTATTCAGCAATTTTGGCTTCACACTGTGGATTCACGTCGGCATGAGGCCTAATAAAAGATTGGGACGACCTGCATATCGATGGCCCCGGGGCCTAAAGGAGGTGATCTGGCCGCAGCTCAGATTCCTGAGACAGGGACGCCTGCGTGGTCACGAGGCTGTCCCAATCGAAGGGCAGATCATGGGTCCCCTCGCAGGTTCAGACTCAGGAGTTCTGGGTGAACCCGAGCGATGTGTATCTCTGGTGTTCTTCCAGGAGAGGCTGATGCTCCTGTTGGGATCTCTTCAGGAAGGGACGTTGGAGAGTTCCTCTAGGAACTGCCATTGGGGTAAAGGACCCCACCCAACCAATCAGGAACCAGAAGGCTCCTCTTCGACAGCTCAGCCAGGGGTGGCTCTTCCTGGGTCCTTGTGGGTCCCTGACGCTTCTGCCTTTGACAGTGGCTCCTGGAGGGAGACTGGGCTCTGGCAGATGTCCAGTAGCCTAACTGCACAGTAAGTGTTCTTTTGCCATGGGCTAAATACACCTTGGATTCTCTTCACCCATGGGCGACAGACTCAGTGGATTCATCCTCAGGCCTCAGTCACTGTACCTGACAGGGGCAGGGCTGGGCGGTGTGGGGGATACCCAGTAAGGGTGGATGGGGGCAGAGAGCCTGCCATCTGCATTTGCTCACCTTGCAGAATCCTATACCTATGGTTCACTTGTGGTTTTCTACAAGGAAAATATGAAGAAGCTAAAGTTGGGCTGGGCAGTGGTGGCGCACGTCTTTAATCCCAGCACTTGGGAGGCAGAGGCAGGCTGATTTCAAGGCTAGCCTGGTCTACAGAGTGAGTTCCAGGACAGCCAGGGCTACAGAGAGAGTAGCCCTGTCTCAAAAAGGAGGAGGAGGAGGAGAGGAAGAGGAAGAAGAAGAGGAGGAGGAGGAGGAGGAAGAAGAAGAAGAGGAAGAAGAAGAAGAAGAAGAAGAAGAAGAAGAAGAAGAAGAAGAAGAAGAAGAAGAAGAAGAAGAAGAAGAAGAAGAAGACGAAGAAGAGGAGGAAGAGGAAGAGGAAGAAGAAGAAGAAGAAGAAGATAAAGTTGGAAAAACTCTAGATTTGGAAGGCATGAGGTAACCACTGTTAAAGTGTTACCTTCCAGACTCGAAAGGGAACCATTAGGGATGTTATCGCCCTCCTCCCCCCATCTTACCCCCATTACTGGCTACTCCTCTAGTCCATTCTCCTCAATTACGATATCTGAAATATTTCACGTTTGGAATTTTTTGGCGGTCAATTGTGGCGATTCGCCTTCCTGTCTTCCCGAGAACTTTGCCCGCAGTTGAGCATTTATTTATTTATTTAACTAAAGTTTTTATCACATGTATTTATTGTTTTCTGGTTGTGTAGTTCAGATGTGGAGGTCAGAGGACAACTTTCGGGGAGCCAATCTTCCACTTCTGTCGTTTGGGGCCCAGGGACTGTCAGACTTGGTCCTGAGGACACCCTCCCCCCCCCCCCCCCGAGTCCTCCTGCTTGGATAGCCAAGCACAGTCACTTTGTGACTATGAAAGCCGTTCTCACTGTCTCCTGGATGCTTTTTTTTCCCCTCCTGTTTGGAAAGAGTTTACCTTTTCCTTCCCTAGTGTGACTCCTAATGTCACCTCTGAGGAATGTGGAAAGACACCTTTTACCACGTGTCTGTCCCTCAAGCAGATGGATTTCTGATACTTCCAGGGCAGCCTGGTCTACTTAGAGAGGTTCAGACCAGGACCATAGGTCCACAGAACTCTTCGTGATCTCATGTTCACAATAAATAAGTAAATAAATAAATGAATAAATAAATAAATAGGAAGGGAGGGAGGGAGGGAGGGAGGGAGAGAAATATTATTGCATTGTTGCGGGGATCACTGGCTCGTGCTGGTGACCACAGTGTTCTCGGGGCTGAAGAGGTGGAGCCCTGGGGAAGAACACTGGATGCCTTCTCAGAAGACCCAGGTTTAATTCCCAGCGCCCACATGGTGGTTCACAAAGTGTCACTTCAACCCTAGGGAATCTGGTGCTTCTGGCCTCCTCTGGTCCTTGAACACACATGGTGTAAACACACACACATACACACACACACACACACACACACACGCACGCATGCACACGCAAACACGTATGTGCACGCACGCCTGCATGGATAAAAATAAATCTTGGTGTTTGTTTGTTTGTTTCCTGGTTATCTGAGATGGCATCTCCCTGTGTCGTCCTGGCTGGAATTTGATTTATAGACCAGGCTGACCTTTAACTCACAGAGATCCACTTGCTTCTGCCTCCCCAGTGCCGGGATCAAGGTCTTGTGCTACCGTGTCTGGCTAAGAATGAATCTTAACAAAAAAGAGAAATAAAACAAGTAAAGCAGTGTTTTGTCTTTAAACAATGTTTTTTAGATTTTAAAATTCAGTCCTATCATCATCACCATCACCACCATCATCACCATCATCACCATCATCACCACCACCACCATCATCACCATCCTCACCATCATCATCACCATCATCACCATCATCACCATCATCACCATCCTCACCATCACCACCATCATCACCATCATCACCATCCTCCTCATCACCATCATCACCATCCTCCTCCTCATCACCATCATCACCATCCTCCTCCTCATCACCATCATCACCACCACCATCACCATCCTCCTCACCACCATCCTCCTCCTCATCACCATCACCATCCTCATCTTCCTCTTCCTCCTCCTCCTTCCATTTTGTTTTTTGTCCTGGAGATTAAAACCAGACGCCCCACACACCAGGTGAGAACAGTCTTCCTGAGTCACATCTCCAGCCCTCAAAGCCCACGCGGTAGATGATGTTACAGCCTCGAATCCCAGCCTCTGTCCTCCCAACGCTCAGACTCTGGGCTAGAGTCTGCGGTGAGTGGAGAACTGGAACACGGGTAAGAATTTGACTCCAGCGGTGCTGAGACTTGGGGGTCAGGCCTGAGAAGGCTCTGCTCGCAAGGCCCTTTCTGTGCGTTGGAAAGGGAGCATCTCTAAGTTAGTACCATGGCTGGTAATAGGAATTACTCTACAGGGGGGAAAATGGGTCCTACTGCTGGGGAGAGCGGGGAGCAGAGCGCCCCAGGCTGGAGTGAGGAAGCCAGGCTCCAAGTCTGTCATTTTATGTTTGACAAGAAGTTGTGGGGTGTGTGTGTGTGTGCATGTCAGTCTGTGTGTGAGTCTGTGTCTGTCTGTGTGCATGTGTGTCTGTGTCTGTGTGTAAATATCTGTCTGTGTGTTTGTGTGCATGTGTCTATTTATGAGTTTGTCTGTCTGTGTGCATGTGTGTTGGTGTATGTGCTTGTATGTCTCTGTGTATGCATGTGTGTCTGTCTGTCTGTCTGTGCATGTGTGTCTGTGCATGTGTTTGTCTGTCTGTATGTGTGTGTGTCTGTGTATGTGTGTATGTGTGTGCACATGTGTCTATGTGTACATATGTGTGCATGTGTGTGTTTGCTGCTGTGTCTAGAACTTGGGGCCTACATGAATACTAGACAAGAGCTCTGCCACTGAACCACACTCCCAGCCTTGCAACGTCACACACCTGATTTCTGCTGCCTGCCTCACCAGCCCTGAAAGCCGACATGTCATGCCCCCATCACCTGTAGTCATGTGGGTGCACAGAAAATGCTTGCTGGGTCTTTGTGGGTCAACAAGGAGACCCTTGCCCTGGTCCCTGGTGCTCGAGAGAGGTACACACAGACGCACAAGTGTGTGCTGGAGGGATTTTACTCACCAGCAGGCACAGAGTTCCTGTGGCTGGTACTGAGTTCCCTGGGACTGTTGGGACGTATTTGATAGGGCGCAGGTTTCCAAACAGGACAGGCCGTTGCACACAGTACTCAGCTTGGACACAGGGATCCTGTGCCTCTGAGTAACCAGGAGCCTCTGAGTAATAGGCCTCTCATCACTCAGCTGCTCCTGTCTAAACCTAGATAACAAGCCAGCTTCCTGCACAGGAGGCTCAGGAGGTGGGGAAACCCCACCTGCTGCACACTGGGGTCTTGGGGACTCAGTTTTTGTGCCTGTATTTTGCTGTCTTTGGACTGGGAAATCCAGACTTGTGGCTTTCCAAACCATGGTTTTGGGGGAGCGAGGAATATCTTTACGGTTTGCTGCTGGTGCATGGTAAACACACATACACTGCGCACACACATGCGCGTGCACACACTTTCACACATTCACACGCACACACAGAGAGACACTCACAAACACATACAGGCAAATAAATAATCCTTAAGATAATAAAATCAATGAATAAATAAAGCAAAAGGTTTTTAAAAAGTATAACAAAATGGAGCTGGAGAGATGGCTCAGTGGTTAAGAGCACTGAATGCTTTTCCCAGAGGACCCAGGTTCAATTCCCAACAATTCCCAAGGCAGCTCACAACGGTCTGTAACTCCAAGATCCGACACCTTCACACACAGACGTATGTGTAGGCAAAACATCCATGCACATAAAATGAAAAAAAATTACAAAAAAAAAAAAAAAACACAAGTCAAAAGATGATCTACAAATCCTTCAGAGGAGCAGGGACGTCGGCGTCATTGGGAGCGCACGCTTGGCCTGAGGGTGCACACCTGCAGTCCTGGTTCCTGCTCTTCCTGCATCAGCCTCCTGAGTTCAGGGAATACTGAGGTCACCACACCAGTTCAGCCTTCTGAACCTCAGTCACACTGGTGAACAGGCAGCATTTGGCCCTCCCGTTCCCGGAAGGCCAGAGAAAAGAGGCCTACCCCCTCCGGGAATGCCTCCTCAGCTCACAGCCTGACTTTTTTCTGGAAAGAGCTTGAGGGGGCTGCATTCTGTGTTCCTCTAGTCAATATTTACACAGATTTGAACAGGATTCTCAGACTCGTGTGTGTGTGTGTGTGTGTGTGTGTGTGTGTGTGTGTTACCAGGTTACTAAGAAAAGAATAACCGGGCCATTAAACCCCAAAGTTAACTGCAAGCTTTAAAATGAAAAAATGCAAGGCCCGTCCCCACCCACTGACCTGCCTTCCTCTTTCCGGTAGCCACCCATAAACTGCAGGCCCTCAGATGGGATCGCTCCCTTGCGAGTAAATATTTTTGTTTCAAGAAAAATGTTAACAGCAGGTGGTTTCTGTAGTAAAATTGGGTGTTTGTGCATCAGGCGTGGTCACAGGAAAGAAGGGTTCCCATCAACCCCTTCTGACAAAAACAAAAGCAAACAAACAAAAACAGAAGAAGAAGAAGAAGGGCAAACAAGGTACATATTGAACTTGAGACCAGAGACCTGGGCTCAAGACCCTGTCTCAGAACAACGTTGTTGTTGTTGCTGTTGTTGTTGTTGTTGTTGTTTGAGACAGGGTTTCTCTGTGTAACACCCCTGGTTGGCCTGGAACTTGTTTTGTAAACCAGGCTAGCCTTGAACTCCTAGAGATCCTCCTGCCTCTGCCTCTGCCTCTGCCTCTGCCTCTGCCTCTGCCTCTGCCTCTGCCTCTGCCTCTGCCTCTGCCTCTGCCTCTGCCTCTGCCTCTGCCTCTGCCTCTGCCTCTGCCTCTGCAGTGCTGGTATTAAAGGCATTTGTCACCCGGCATTTGTCACCCTGCCTGGCTCAAAACAAATTTTTAAAGAAAGAAATAAAGAAAATTAAGACTTGAAGAGACGGCTCAGAGTCTCTTCAAGAGATAAACACTGCTTTATCAAAGGTCTGGAATTCGGATCCCAGCACCTACATGGGGTCGCTTACAAACATATCTGATACCTCTCTTTGGACTTCATGGACACCTGAGCATGCGCATGTGTCACACGTGCGTATACACAAGCACACAAATCTTAAAAAGGAAGAACCCAGTGCACACCTGGCCCCACTATTCTTCCTATCAAGGTCTAAAACTTCCAATACGCCTACACTCAGGGACTCCCACCACCCTCCTGGGCTTCATCCGGGAGCCACTGTGTTGGCCCTTTGGGTCATACCACTTCTCATCTCTTAGGTTGCACCAGAGACACACACCCGTGTCTGTGAGACTCTTAACAGATACCTTGTCCTTCTAAGCACCTGATCCTGACATGATTATCACTCCCTACAGGGGCTCAGATAGTCATCATTATTCATTCATTTCATTCATCCATCATCTATCTGTCATCTATGTATCTTGTGTGTGTGTGTGTGTGTGTGTGTGTGTATGTATGTATGTATGTATGTGTGTATGTGTCTGTTTACACGTATCTATCAACTAGATATCTATCTATCTACCTACCTATCTATCTCTGACTTTAAGACCGGATCTCTTGTAGTCTAAGTTGGTCTTGAACTCACTGCATAGAGAACGGCCTTCAGCTTGAGACCTTCAGCCTTCACATTTGGAGCACTGGGGCCATGGATACGACCTCCCCTAGATGCTTCTCCTCCCTACCCCATCCCCCAGACCCCAGACCCCCGCCACCGCCCCCCACACCTCCTGCTTCCCAGTGCTGAGGAGAGTGCCCTTGTCAATTTCACATTGTTTTTTTGGGGTTTTGTTTGTTTGTTTGTTTTCGAGTCAGGATTTCTCTGTGTAGCCCTGGCTGTCCTGGAACTCACTCTGTAGACCAGGCTGGCCTTGAACTCAGAAATCCGCCTGCGATTCCAGGCATGCGCCACCACTGCCCGGCTAATTTCACATCGCTAAACTAGGCCACAAGAACTGAAAAGCTTGAGAACCAAGCCAAAACCGCAAGGCAGTGAACAACCCCCTCCCAGGGCTGTGCTGGAAGCAAGTGCCACGTGACCCCAAGTCACCTGTGACCCCGTTAGAAGGGAGACAGTCCAGACCAGGCCCAGACCAGGCCCAGCTCCAGGTCCTCTGAGTTCAAAACCCCAGTCTGCAAAGGTTTCGGGAAAGCCACAGCAGCTACTGGTGCCTCGGGGCCAGGCCATCTCTGAAGGGGTCTTCCTCTGACACTTTTCCTGGCTTCACAGGAGTGGCACCTGGAGAGCTGGGGACAGAGGGGGCCCTGGCTTTCATTCTAGTGAAGGAGATAAATGACAATGGTGAAGGCTACTTCTTGTTGTTGGACGAGACAGGGTTTCTCTGTGTAACACCCCTGGCTGTCCGGGAACTCGCTTTGTAAACCAGGCTAGCCTTGAACTCCTAGAGATCCTCTTGCCTCTGCCTCTGCCTCTGCCTCTGCCTCTGCCTCTCTGCTTCTCTGCCTCTCTGCCTCTCTGCCTCTCTGCCTCTCTGCCTCTCTGCCTCTCTGCCTCTCTGCCTCTCTGTCTCTGCAGTGCTGGTATTAAAGGCATTCGCCACCATTCCTGGCACAAAACAAAATTTTAAAGAAAGAAATAAAGAAAATCAAGACTTGAAGAGACAGCTCAGAGTGACCACTGCTCTATCAAAGGTCCTGAATTCGGATCCCAGCACCTACATGGGGTCGCTCACAAACATATCTGATCTCTTTGGACTTCAACTGAGTAGGGACTTCCAAAGCCTGTTTAAGCCTCCCTGGAGGTCAGAAGTCTCTGCCTGGCTCACCTCTGCTGTCTTCTCCTCTCCAGATGAGCTCTTCCGTTGCTTCTCTCCCCACTAGACTGTGAGGCCCATTGGGGACATGGCTCGTCACATGGATATGTTAGGTAGATGCCACCACCGCTGACAAACCCAGCAAAAACACCTCGCAGCAGTCACCATGTAAAGAGGTTTTTTGGGGTTTTTATTATTATTATTATTATTGTTTCAATCTGTAGAAAATTTTCCTATTAGGAAAGATCCTGCTACAAACAACTCTGAGACTGGAGAAAAACCTGCACTCTGCCCCAGGAGCCCCTTAACCTCACCTGGGGCAGATAGCCTGGAGTTGCCACACCTACGGCAGAAGCTGCCCCAAGGTGAGTCACTAAGGGGCTCTTCTGGCCATCCCCCAGGTTTCGTTGGAACAGTATCTTTTTTTTTTTTAACCCCGGGGGCTCTAGGTCAAGGAGCTGTTTGGTTCTTTTTTGGTTTTGGTTTTGTTTTGAAAGCAGTCCTTTCTGGAACATCAGTGACCAAATCTCCCTACCATTGGAACAAAGATCTTAGACCTCTCAAACTATACAAACTTGTCACTGTAACTCCAATAAGAGACAGAGAAACAGCTGAGGGGTGAAAGGAGAGGATCAGATAGATTCTAGAACTCTGGTGAAGGTGATCCGAGGGAGAGCAAGCCCAGAGAGAAGAGGCAATGGCTTTTCCAGGTACCCATGCACATGCGTGCGCGCACACACACACACACACACACACACACACACTGGAGGGCCCATCTGGTACCCATGCACACATCAAGGTCTTGTCTGGCATACACGCACACACCGAGGTCCTGTCTCTGTCTTCTCTCTCTCTCTCTCTCTCTCTCTCTCTCTCTCTCTCTCTCTCTCTCTCTCTTACACACACACACACACACTGGAGGGCCCATCTGGTACCCATGCATACACCAAGGTCCTCTCTCTCTCTCTCTCTCTCTCTCTCTCTCTCTCTCTCTCTCTCTCTCACACACACACACACACACACACACACACACACACATCACTGAGGTCCTAGGTCCAAACACACACACACACACTGAGATCCTGCCTGGTACCTACGCACACACCGAGGTCCTGTCTAGTACTCACGCACCGGTGAAGGTTCCTTCTACCACAGAGTTCAGTCCAGACCAGAGATAAGGGAATCCAGAAAAGTAGAGAAGAAATGGACTGCTCTTTAAATAAATGCTACCTCATGCCATTGGCTACTGTCCATCTGTTTGAAAGTAGTAACCCGGGGCTTCTTCCCCAGGCTCTAGCATATTCTACAACTTCATGTACAGTTAAGTCACAAAGCTAATAAAAAGCAAATTCCATGAAAGTCCTTTGAAACAAGCCAGATAGAAAGACAGCCCTGTTGGAAACAGCGCTTATCAGTGTGAACAGACAGTTCACTGGAGAAGAAATCTGAGTGTCTGGGAAGACAGGAAGAGGGGGCCTCACTGGCGTCCCTGCCATCAGAGCCTGCAGGTCCACAGCGTGGTGATGGACTCTGGTTGTAGTTAAACAGATAACAGGAAAGTGATGAATGACCATAAAGTCACACACATAAAAAGACTCAAATCTGTAAAAGTGTGACAAATCTGTAAGTGGTGGCGCATGCCTTTAACCCAGCACTTGGCAGAGGCAGGGGCAGAGGCAGGGGCAGGGGCAGGGGCAGAGGCAGGGGCAGAGGCAGAGGCAGGCAGATTTCTGAGTTCAAGGCCAACCAGGACTGCACAGAAAGTTCCATCTTGAAAAACAAAAAATAACAACAGAAAAGGAGGAGGAGGAGAAGGAAGAGGAGGAGGAGGAGGAGGAGGAGGAGGAGGAGGAAGAAGAAGAAGAAGAAGAAGAAGAAGAAGAAGAAGAAGAAGAAGAAGAAGAAGAAGAAGGAGGAGGAGGAGGAGGAGGAGGAGGAGGAGGAGGAGGAGGAGGAGGAGGAGGAGGAGGAGGAGGAGGAGGAGGAGGAAGAAGAAGAAGAAGAAGAAGAAGAAGAAGAAGAAGAAGAAGAAGAAGAAGAAGATGATGATGGTGGTGGTGATGATGACAAGACCCAGAGGGCACAAGCATCTCAGCTGTGTCGTGACTTCTTTAGAGACACTGAGGCATTCCAATTAGCTATGGGTGTGCGGAGAACTCAGAGAGGGCGCAATGCGTCCCTCTAGGTAGGTTAGAGCTCTAAGCTCTCTGGCGCACTGCCCTCCTTGCCTTACCCCACACACAGAACGTGCCTGCCCGATTCTGCAATGCTGTGCACTCTGACCAGTTGGATCTTTAACCCCAGCACAGCCTTTCCCACGTCCCCAAGGCCCCTGGCTACTGAGCAGGCCGCAGCTGGCCTCTGATCAGCCACAGGTGCTGTGTGAAATGTGTCATCAGGTAGGGCACCGGTCAGTTTAGCACCTGGTGAGAGATTATCTCCGGCGACCTGCCCAGCCCGGAGGGGCAGCGCTGCGAAGCTGTTTGCCTGCGGGACCCTCTTGTGTGTGTGGGAACTCTTATCTTGATCTAAACCTTCCCACCACTTAAGACACCAAGCCCTTCCCTCTCCTGCCTTCCTTGGCCCTTAGAGAGGTACCTGATGTAGTTATGTTTTGGCCACTGGTCCTCCTGCCCCCCAACACACACACACACACACACACACACACACACACACACACACACACACACACACACTCCTGTGACTGGAAGGTTTATTGCTTTTATGCCTCTGCCCTCCATCCAGACTCCGCGCCCGTCTGTGCTCAGAGTATCTTGTACAGAAGACCTAGCTTAGATGCCACCACGCAGCTTAAGAAAGTTGCTTGTCCCTGGAGTTGAGCTTTGTAAAACTAGGCATGGTGACCCAGGTATATAATCCTAGCATTTGAGAGGTGGATGCAGAAGGATCAGAATTTTAGGGTCATCCTTGGCTACTCAGCAAGTAGGAGGCTAGCCTGGGCTATTTGAGACTGCTGCCTGCTCCCCTGGCCGTTGTGCTACTTAGATAAAGGACACCTGTTTATGACATCTGGTTTATGCCCCAGAGCCTTGCACTCTGGGCCCTTCCTTTGCTTTTTCTGAAGATCCTGGTCCTCAAGACTCTGGGAATTTCAGGCCAGGCTTTTCTGTGAGGTTGTCTCACGAGCAGCCCCGCCCCATCGCTGTAGTAATCCTAGTCTCTGTCACTGTGGGGTCCTTCTCCCACCACTGCTGAGGTCCGTCTCTGACTATCTAGAGTGAGTCCCCAGAAGTCAAGGGTCTTTGGGCCTCATTACTCCCCGGCATGAGGCCTGGGTGTTTTTGGAATGAGTATGTGACAGACAGGGCCAGCGACGGTCTTGATGGCCCTGAGCAGACAGATGGCCCGACGGCACATGTAACCTGGTGCCCAGCCCAGAGGCCCCAGGTAGCCAGACCTTGTCAGATGCTCAGATGTCAGATGCAGGGCCACTGTCCCTTTGTTAAGGACAAGTTCTTCCTCACAGGCACAGGGCACCACACACGTCTCGTCCTTGTCTCCTACAATAGAGAACACCTGACAGGATCTTCCTCCTCCTCCTTTTCTCCTCTGCTTCTCCTCTTCCTCTTTCTCCTCTTCCTCCTCCTCTTTCTTCTTCTTCTTTAGTGGTTTTTCAAGACAGCATTTCTCTGTGTAGCCCTCACTGTCCTGGAACTCTCTCTGTAGACCAGGGTAGCCTCGAACTCAGTGCTGAGATTAAAGGTGAGCTCCGCCACTGTCTGGCTATAGCCTCTGCTCTTAACTACTGAGCCATCTCTCCAGCAAAGTCTTTATTTTGTTTTTATGAGCCAGGGTGAGAAATAGACAAGTTGGGTCTCAACTTGTCATCCTCCTGCCTCTGTTTCTTCAGTACTTTGATGCCAAGGGTCCCCACACTGTACTCCCACTAGACTGTTGTGTGTCTTACTGTAAACAGGCAAGTGCTTTGAGCCTTAGTATGTCCTGGTCACCAGGCTGTGAGGTCAAGGACTTCATGCCAGCCTCTCCCACCATTTCCCTCTGGCTCCTGGCCTGGTGGCACAGGTCCCTGCCATTTCTCTGGGCAACACACACTCTTCACACATACTTTGATTTTTTTCTGCCACATTTTCTATTCTTTATTCCACTTTAAGTTTTTTTTTTTTGTTTTTGTTTTTGTTTTGTTTTTTGAGACAGGGTTTCTCTGTGTAGCCCTGGCTGTCCTAGAACTCCCTCTATAGACCAGGCTGTCCTCGAACTCAGAAATCTACCTGCCTCTGCCTCCCAAGTGCTGGGATTAAAGGCGTGCGCCACCACTGCCCAGCTTAAGTTTTATCTTTAGACAGGGTCTCATGTAGCCCAAACTCTCTATGCACCCAAAGGTGACTTTGAACTTTGGCATTTCCTCAGTCCTGGGGTACCCAAGGTCCCGCAGTGCTGGGGATCCCACACACACTTAGGACTCTGGGTAAGTACTCTACCAACTGAGTCAGGACTCCAGCCCCAACTGTGGTCCTATGGGGCGAGACTGAGACAAGGACTGGTGAGAAAAAGTCTAATGAGGGATGTACACAGAAGAAACTCTTAACTCTGGGACCCCAGAGCGCACCCCATGTCTCTGAGGAACCAGGTAGCACGGATGGGAGTGACTTAGACTAAGGCATGCTTGTTGACATGCTGGATCTGATGTCAGCGAAGCCCACTGCCCCTCTGAACCCCAGCTTCCACATCGGGATGAAAATATTCTCAGAATACCTCTTATGGGTCCCATGGGAAACTCAGACGACAGGTTGGTGTCCTTATCTGGCAGGTCTGTGCCCTGCACGGCTGGGTACCAGCATTGTTTTCCTCCATGGGTACCAGAGGAACAAGCCCTTTACCTGTGCTTATCTTAGCTGGGAACGCATGTACAGCATCCTAGAAGTTTTCTTCTTTCAGTGGGGGAGGGGTGGGGCAGGAGAGCAATGGTTATCACCAAGCCCTTGGTCCATGCTGTGAGGCTGTGCTCCGAGGGCTGAGGTGGCCGGTGTGTGTACTGATTCCTCTAGAGGGACACCAGAGAGGCCTGCGTGGCCATAAGGGTGTTAGGAAGGCGTAGGAGGCCTGGCCCTGTGAGGGTTTTCTCATTTTCACCGTTACTCTCCCTGTCTAGTCCTCTGCAGACTGCTGGGTTTATCACTCAAGCTGCAGGTTCACCTGCGACATCAACACTAGTTTTTAGAAAGAATAGAACAGATCCTCCCTGGCTGGGGGTGCGGCTTTATGGTTATTTTTTTCAAGACAGGGTTTCTCTGTGTAGCCCTGGCTGTCCTGCAACTCACTCTGTAGACCAGGGCTGGTCTTGAACTCAGAAATCCTCTCTGATGCTAGGATTAAAGGCACGTGCCACTATGAGAGAGAGAGAGAGAGCGAAAGAGAGAGAGAGAGAGAGAGAGAGAGAGAGAGAGAGAGAGAGAGAGAGAGAGAGAGAGAGAGGAGAGAGAGAGAGAGAGAAGGAAGAAGAAGAAGAAGAAGAAGAAGAAGAAGAAGAAGAAGAAGAAGAAGAAGAAGAAGAAGAAGGAGGAGGAGGAGGAGGAGGAGGAGGAGGAGGAGGAGGAGGAGGAGGAGGAGGAGGAGGAGGAGGAGGAGGAGGAGGAGGAGGAGGAGGAGGAGGAGGAGGAGGAGGAAGAAGAAAAAGAAGAAGAAGAAGAAGAAGAAGAAGAAGAAGAAGAAGAAGAAGAAGAAGAAGAAGAAGAAGAAGAAGAAGAAGTGGAGGAGGAGGAAGATGATGATGATGATTAATGAGAGCAGTTTTGATGAGGCCTTTTCTGAGACAACTAGGGCAACATTTGGGAAACTGTGACCTGTGACCCCAGCCCTTGGGAAACTGAGGCAGAAGGTCTATTAAGAAGTTCAAAGTCAGCCTGTGCTGCAGAGTTGAAGCCACTGCCTTCAATGTGCTGGAATGTCACACCTCAGGCAGGCTCTGGAAAATTCTACCATACAGAGGGCAAGAGGAGGTCAATGACATCTGAGGTCGTGAGACCCTCATGAGCCCAGGCACCTCTGAAGGATTCTCTGAGGCCCTGGTGCTGAGTACTAAGCTAGCCAAGGCTACGCAAAGCTTCCTTCCAGTCTGCTGATGACGGCTGCCTGGGGTGGTCACCAACTCTGCAAGGCTCCTGTGACCCGGCAGCTCTTCCCCATAGCTAGAAAGACCTTCTGTTTCACTCCCCTGGAGGTCTGCATGTTTTCCTGAGGCTTAGTGTCCCAGCTGGCTCAGGTGTGTAACAGTTCGAAACTGTGTAGAAGCTATGGGCTTCTCAGAGACTCATTAACCCTCTTACAGGTGAGGAGACAACAGAGACTTGACTCACTGGAGCATTCTGGAGCATCAAAGAGCTAACCAAGTCTATTATTATTATTATTATTATTATTATATTTTTTTGTTTTTCCGAGGCAGGGTTTTTCTGTGTTGCCCTGGCTGTCCTGGAGCTCATTCTGTAGACCAGGCTGCTGGGGTATCCAGGACTCACATACCAAGTTCTATGCAAACATGAAGTCTAGAGATGAAGATGGAGCTCATCTGGGGACACGTTTGCCTCGTATGCACAAAGTCCTGAGTTCGAGTCCCGGCACTGCATGAACCAGGCATCGTGGTGCATGCCCGTAGTGTTAGGACTCTGGGGAAAGATGAGGAGACCAACAGTTCAAGATCCAGATTTTAAGCCCAGGGGCTGGAGAGATGGCTTGTTGACTGCTCTTCCAGAGGTCCTGAGTTTAAATCCCAGCAACTACATGGTGGCTCACAACCATCTGTCATGGGATCTGATGCCTTCTTCTGTAGCGTCTGAAGACAGCGACAGGGTACTCATAAAATAAATAAATCTTTAAAAAAAAAAGATGGGTAGTGGTGGCACATTCGTTTGATCCCAGCACTTGGGAGGCAGAGGCAGGCGGATTTCTGAGTTCGAGGCCAGCCTGGTCTTCAAAGTGAGTTCCAGGACAGCCAGGGCTACACAGAAACCCTGTCTCAAAAAAAAAAAAAAAAAAAAAGAGTTTAAGCCCATCCTTAACAACACACACACACACACACACACACACTAGTTTGAGATCTGCATGCTTGAGACCCTGTCTAGGAGAAAAGGGGATCTAGTAGGCTGATATAACTTTGAACATTTTTTCATATACACCTGTTAACTTTTCTTTATAAAAAGATTTTAAAACTGGTAGGTGGAGGTGGCTCACGCCTTTAATTCCATCACCTGGGAGGCAGAGGCAGGGGAATCTCTATGAGTTCGAGACCAGCTTGGTCTACAGAGTGGGTTCCAGGAAAGCCAGAGCTACACAGAGAAACCTTGTCTCAGAAACAAACAAGCAAAAAAATATTCGAAAAGTTATTTTCATTTGAGTGTGTCTACGTGAGTGTTTGCCATGAGCATTCTGTGTTCTCAGAGGCCTGAGGAGCGAGTCAGAGCCCTGGAGCTAAAGTCGCAGGCAGCTGTGAGCCAACTATGGCTTCAGTTCTGGGAACCGAACTCACGCCCTCTGGAAGAGCAGAGGTGCTCTTTTTTTTTTTTAATTATTTATTTATTTATTATTTATTTTATGTATATGAGTACACTAATGCTCTTCAGACACACCAGAAGAGAGCATCAGAGCCCATTACAGATGGTTGTGAGCCACCATGTGGTTGCTGGGATTTGAACTCAGGACCTCTGGAAGAGCAGTCAGTGCCCTTAACCGCTGAGCCATCTCTCTAGACCCCCCCCCCAGAAGTGCTCTCAAATGCTGAGCCATCTCCCCCATCCTGTATGTCTTCTTTTAAAGAGACAGTTAAGTAGAAGAATAGGGCTGGAGAGTTGGCTGGGTGCTGAAGAGCACTTGTTGCTCTTGAAGAGAACCCAGGTTCGATTCCTGGCACCCACATGGTGGCTCACAACTGTCTGGTACTCCAAGTTCCAGATTTGACACACACACCCTGCTGGCCTCCCAGTGTACCGGGCATGCGTTCGGGCATCGGAGGCAAGCAGCACACTCTATGAGTTTTGAAGTCAAACTATTCGCCACAGTGAGCTCCAGGCCAGCCAAGGCTACAGAGTAAGACCCTATCTCAAAAAACAAAACAAAAACCAAAAAAAAAAAAATACTATTAGTGCGTATGATGAGATCAGAGGAAAGTTTGGTGGGGAGGGGGTCTCTTCTCTCTTTCCTCTGTGAGTTCTGACATTCATCTCTGTCAGCAGACCGTACAGCAAGCATTTTACCCACTGATCTACCCTTTTCCATTTACTTTGAGACAGGGTCTCAGTGTGTAGTCCTGGCTGGCCTGGAACTCGTTATGCAGACTTGACTAGCCTCAAACTCACAGAAACCCATCTACCTCTGCCCTAAAGGCTGGGTTTAAAGGCACGTACCACCATGCCTGGCCCCACGGGTCATCTTGACAACACTAGTGTGTAGGCATATACTTTTTTCAACCTGTTTTAATAAGAGTTCAACCTCCCCTCTAGCCCACCACCCACCAGAGGTAATGGAAAAGAAAAGTTATTAGAATACAGGGACGTGGACCTGTTTTGAAATGGTTCTTTGGGCTGATTCCAATCTTCCTTGTTCTCAGTCCAGTCCAATAGCAAACAGCAAACGCAAATCAGCAGCTGCAGTCCAGTCTGCTCGGCAGACACAACACACAAATCAGCAAGGGCAGCTCAATCAAGAAGAAACTTCGAGGCTCGCCTGTCGGCCCCCAAGTCCAAGGAAGCAGCAAGAAGCCGCAGGAATCTCACGAGACATTCTTCCATGCGGTTCTCTCTTTGAAGTCCCCGCAAGCGAAGGTCAGCAACACAATGTAAGGTGTACCAATGCATGTGCGTTGTCGGTGAAGACTAGCGAGGCAGAGCAAAGCAAACCGATGCTCCAGTCCCCACCGTCTGTAGGGTCACATTTTTTTAAAAAATTTTTTATTTTTAATTTTTTTTTCTATTTACATTTCAAATGCTAAAACCTTTCCTGGCTTCCCCCCTCCCCGAAAACCCCCAACCCCTCCTCCCACCCCCTCTTCCAAGTATATGACCCTTCACCCGACCCCATCCCCCTGCTCCCCACTTCTTGATTTCCCTTTGTTGGGTCATCTATTGAGCCTTCACCAGACCAAGGACCACTCTTCCCACTGATGCCCGACAAGACATTCCTGTAGGGTCATATTTATACTTCTTCTAAACATCATGCATCTTTCACATGTCTGCTTTAGCAAAACATTCTTCCACCTGCGTCTGCTTCAGCAAAACGTCATTATGACTTGAATCTCCAAAGAAACAAAAAATTTCCACTTTACTTGTGTGTCTTCCTTTGAAAACTATCTACAGAGATCCTGTTTTGGAGATTATATTCCCATTGCTGCCCTGCTTATCGAGTTGACTTATATTTGTGTGGGTCGTAAACATTTTCTTCTGGATCCCATGTAACCCAGGCTAGCCTCTAATTTCTATGTAGACAAGGTTGTCCTTGATCTCTTGATTCTTCCACCTCTATCTCCTCAGCTCTGGGATTATAGGCATCTACCACCATTCCCAGTAAAATGTATTATTTTTAAAAGCTGGGCACTAGGGCTGGAAAGATGAATCAGATGTTAAGATCTGCGACCGTTCTTCCAGAGGACGCAGATGCAACTCCCAGCAGCCACATGGTGGTTCCCAACTGTCTGTACCTCCAGTTACAAGGACTCCAATACCCTTTTCTAGTTTCTGTGGGCAGCTGGCATGTTGCAGGCCCAAACATAGAAAATATATACATAAAAAATTGAAATACAAGGGACGTAAGCTAAGGTACCACATCTTAGTATGGACTTCAGTCAACAATTGCATGGTCAATAACTTCTTGGAACAATTCCTACATGAGATCTAGGTCATTCCATCGCCCATGAAAGCCCCCTCCTGCTGTTTCCAACCCATTGACCCCACCTGGTCCTGAGAGAGTAAGATCACATTCCGTTCGCAGTCAGAAAGCAAAGAGAGAGATGACAATGCCCAGTTATCTTTCTTCTTCCTTTATTTGATCCCAGACCCCAGTCTAAGGATGGTGCCACTGTATCCAAGAGTGTCCCTCGTTCGACAAACCTCTCTGGAAACTCTCCCAAACACACACCCAGAGCTGTGTCTCCTAGGCGACTCCAAACCCAGTCAGATTAATGATGAAGATTATCTATTCTAGTTACTTTTCGACTCTTGTGATAAGACATCCTGACCAAAGGCAAATTGGGAATTAAAAGGTTTATTTCACCTCACACTTCTGGGTCCCAGTCTATCACTGAGGGAAGTCAGGATAAAAACTGGAGGCAGGAACCTGGAGGCAGGACCTGAAGCAGAGATCCTCAGAGAAGCACTGCTCAGTCAGTTTCCTTTCTTATACAATCCAGCCCTACCTGCCTAAGGGTGGCACCGCTGTGGTGGGCTGGGCCCTCTCCTCCATCAATTAGCAATCAAGCACATGCCCTACAGATGTGCCCACAGGCCAATCTGATGGAGCCAACTCTTCAGTCGAGGTTTCCTCCCCCAAGGCACGTCAAGTTGACAACCAAGATTAGGAATCACAACTTTACAACCACACATTTGGACTCCTGCCACCAGTGGCAATCGCCCTCTACTCATGAGCTCTCTGAGTGTATCCACCTCTACCTCTGCAACGTTCTGTCGGAGAGACTCGTAAATAAACGCCTGTTCTGTTGTATAGAGTAGGCACCATTGTGAACAGATACCACACTAAAGAAATCATGTGTATGTGTGTGCGCGCGCGCGTGTGCATGCTTGTGCATGTGCATACATGTTCACACGTGAGCAACAGCATTCATGTACAGCACAGAGGACAACCTCCTGTGTAAATGGTCATCTTCTCCCTTGTTTAGAGTTTCACTAGGTTCGGGTGACACACATCTTTAATCCCAGCACTGGGAAGACAGAGTCAGGTGGATCTCTGTGAGTTCGAGGCCAGCCTGGTCTACAGGGGGAGTTCTAGGACAGCCAGGGCTACACAGAGAAACCCTTGTCTTGAAAACCAAAAGCAAACAAACAAGAAGAATCTCCTGGTTGTGGAGGTGGCTCAAGAGGTAAATGTGTTTGATGACAAATCTGACCCAGCAGAATCTGTGGGAGCCACAGGGTAGAGACAAAGAACTGATTCCTGAAAGTTGGTCTCTGACCTCCAAGTGTGCCGTACCATGGCACCTTCCCATACCTGTCTCACACACACACACACACACACACACACACACACACACACACGTAAATAAATAAATGCATAGAAGATAAAAGGGGAGGGGTGGTTAAGAGGATTGGCTTTTTTCCACAGGACCCGGGTTCAATTCCCAACCCACCCACATAGCATTTCACCACCTTCTGTGACTCCAGCTCTGCACCCTCTTCTAGTCTCAAGTCGCCAGGCATAAAACAATAACAAATAAATAAGATAATAAATAAAACTGTGTACAAGACAAGAGTCTTTTGTTGTTTGTAGCTGCCCACACCAACGTCACGAGATTCCCCTGTCTTTGTTTCCTATCCTGACAACACAGCGCTACCATGTCCAGTTCTACATGGGTTCTGGGGATTTGAACTCACGTCCTCACGTGGGCTTGTGTGGATAGTGATTTTTAAGAAAAGAAATTGTACTAGGGATAAAGGCCAGGGATCTGGGCCAGTTACAGAGCGGGAAGCAGAGTGACTCGAACGTTTGGTTCTGTAGCCTCTGCTTCCCCCAGAGCCAAGCAACAGCCCTGCAGCAGCCCTGAGCACGGCTCAATGCCACAATGTATCTGTTTGTCTTTCCAACAGTTAGGCTAGCTTTCTTTCCAGCCGGGATCAGTTTCCTCCCTGCTAGGTGCCGACTTCACCTTTCCTTCTCCGACTGCAGAAGGTGTCTCCAGACATTGTGAAATGTGAAATGTGTCACGCTGCCTCCTTTGGAAGCTACTGATTTAATGGCCAAACCCTCCCCCCTGCCCTCCCCCCGCCTTCAATGTTGGCTGTGCCTCACGCCACCTCCTGCTCTCGGCTTCACGCTTGTGTTGGTGAACTTTGTGCTTCCTGTTCTGGCTGCCGTGCCTTCCTGCTGCATGCGTTCTAAATCCCTCTGCAAACACAAGCCCAAATAAACTCTCCCTTCCACAAGTTGGTTTGGACACAATGTTTTAACATAGGAATAGAAAAGTAATTAACACAGAAGTAAGTATCAGGGATAGATCATTGCCACGTTGTTTTTGTTTTAGAGGAATTTGGAGACTTCAGGACTTTGGACCAGAGGAGTGGTCGGACACTGTAAGTGGAAATTAAAAGGTCGTTCTGGTAGGATCCTGGAAGACAGTAGTGCTGAGAGCTATGTAGACTGTGAAGGCCCAGCTCACGAGGTTTCAGAGGAGAACAATGTTAGCAAATGGACTAGAGGCCATTCAACGGGTGCTTTGGCAAAGAGCCTGTCTGCCTTCTGTCCTTGGCCTGAGAACTTGCCTGTAGCTCAGTTTAAAAAAAAAAAATGTTACAAATGTCCCATCCCAGGTATGTGCTTGAACATAGGCAGTGGTTGTTAAGGAGATTAGTGACTTTAACGGTCTGATTGGACCAAATGGACGAGTTCTCCCACGCTAAGACCCCCACGTAGTATGTCTAATTTGTAAAAGAAAACCGCCTAAAGCATTTTCAGCTCCTAGAAAGCAACTACAGACAAAAGCTGCTGCCTGTGTGCTTGAATGAGATGAGGGCTCCACCCAAGCTGGGTACAGAACTTGCCTGTGGCATCTGCTGGCTTTAGAAGCGTAGAGGATGAACGAGGAGAGGAGCCGTATATCCTTCCTCTCTGGTTTCAGAGAATGGAGGCCAGCAGCGTGTGGCAGGAGAATCCCACATGAAGGTCCTGAGATGTTAGGAGGTCCTGAGAGCCGTTGTGTGAAGTTGTAAAAAACGAAGCCTCGGTTGTGTAAGAGACCCCTAGATGTTGGAGGGGTCAGAGTAGTGGGATATCCGCCAAAGAGAGGTGCGCATGGGATGGAATCTGCCCGAGAAAGAGATGTATGGGGCAGATGGCAATGCTGGAATGTTAGAGCATTAAAACCTCAATGCCAGACAGGGTGTTATAGGATTTGGAATTTTCCCTGCGGGGTTCTGTGCAGTGCGTCCTCTCTGTGCCCCTTCCCTCTCTGTGGAATGGTCATGCATAGTCTCCCATTGTGTATTGGAACTATGTCTTTGGCTTCTTTGTTTCAGGGACTTACAGTTAGCGATTTGCCCTGAGTCATAGAAGAGTCTTTGGACTTTTCAACGGTGTCAGGACTGTGGAAGAGTATGAGGATTTTTGAAGTTCAACTAAATGCATTTTGCTTTGTGGCGAGACCATAAGCTTCTGAGGGCCAGGGAGCAGATTGTGGAGGTTTGAATGAGAATGGTCCCCATAGGTTCATGTATTTGAACACCTAGTCTAGGGAGGTTTAGGGAGATAGGGATCAGGTCGGGTGAGGGAGCTGTCCAAGCTCAGGTTGCTAGATTCAGTCTCATGACTTCTGATTCAGGGTGGGAGTTCTTCGCATTTGCACAGGTAGTCCTGGTCCTTGAGAACCCCTGCTTTTACTAAGTCCAGGATTCTTAACAGTTGACAGAATTACATCTGAAACACACACACACACACACACATACACACACACACACACACACACGCACACACGACTGCACATGGTTCTAACAGGTCTGCTTCCAAAGCAGTAGTAGGCACCTGTCAGCAAGATGAAGATGTGTTATCACCTCACACGGTAAAATAGAGTAGGACTGAGCTGGGAAGCTTTTGTGACCGTGTCTAATTTTTTATGAAAAGGAAACATTGGCTTAAGACATCTCTAATTCTTGGTTTTGAGGACTAAAGATTTTGTTCAGTAGAAAGGTGTGTGTGTATATTTGCATATATACATATTTGTACACGAATGTGTATGGGATTAGTGGGCCAGATCTTAAAGATGGTTTGGAGGCTAGAGAGGTTGTTTTTAACAGTGTTAAAGGACCCAAATTCCAATCCCAGCACCCATGAGGTTATCAAACTATAATGTATAACTCCAAACCCAGGGGATCCAAAGCCCTCTTCTTGTTTCCATTGGTATTGTGTGCATGCGGTGCAGATACATACACACAAGCTAACTCTAATACACATAAAAATTTTAAATCTTTTAAAGGTGTGTGTGTGTGTGTGTGTGTGTGTGTGTGATACCTGCAATCCCAGCATTCAAGAGGCAGAGGCAGAGGCAGAAAGATTGCCTGAGTTTCAGTCCATCTGGGCTGATGTAGTGAGAACCTGTTTTGGGGAAGGGGGCAGGACCTGGAGATGATGTTTGTGTCATGGTTTTTTTAATACCACAGAGTAGATCTCAAACCTAACATAGTTTTCTTTCTGTTTCTGGTTTTAATTTGGTGTTGATATTTACTGGATGGCGGTTCCCTCTGGATCCTTGGGTTGCCATGGTGACATTTTTGGCTTTTTGGTGTTGTTTTGGGCTGGCTGCCGGCTGAAATGAGTTCTGACATGAAGGACTCTGAACTTGGCACTGGGGTTGGGAAGATGTTTGTGTGCCTCCCAAGGAGGATGCGAGAAAGACCTGTAAACACTTGAGTGTAGCTTAGGGGACTTCAGAAAAAGGAGAAAAAGCAGACCTTTAGCTGTGGGTGCTCGCCTGGTCAGCAGCGCCATCTCAGGAGGGCGCAGTCACAAAGGAGCAGGGACCAGGAAGCTCGGTTGTGTGCTGGGCTGGTTGGTTGGTTTTCCAACCCCAGGAATGAAATCCAGAGAGCCAGGCAAGTGATCCACCTCCAGCCCCTAGTCCCAATTATTGATTGATTGGTTGGTTTAATTGACAGCCCAGAGCTCCCTGAGTGTATGAGAGTAGCCTCCAGTTTCAGTGGCTCTCAGACCTCTGCCTCCCGAGTGGTGAGTGGTGGGTTAAAGGTGTGAGCCAGGGCCTGCCCCAGGCACTGTTGCCTCCTCTCTTTTTATACAGTGGCTTCTGTGGCCAGGGAGCTCACAGAACTAAATATATAGTCAAAGAGATAGTAAGTCAATCCTCATTATCCTTATCTCCCAAATGTGGATCAGACGCAAGGGTCAAATTTTCACGATATACTCTGAGATATACTCTGATAAGGCAGGATGCCCCTCCCCCTTCCCCATACTCCCCCCCACCCCGTTTCTGAAGGCGGACAATATATCCCACTCCCCCCCCCCCCCTGTTTCTCCTACAATGTCCTGTTAAGGAGCACAGGTCAGGCTGAAACTCACAATCCTCCTGCCTCAGTTTTCCTACTATTAACATTACATTAGTTTCTTGTATCTTATGAATTTCTTTACTTGTTTGCTAAATTAAAAAAAAAGCAATATGCAACCAGAAGAAGGGCAGTAACAGCAGGCAACAACCACCTCCCCCCACCCCCCCCCAGAACCATGAAACAGTAACAAGAAGAAACAAACAAAACTTCTTTTCTAGAATGAAGACTGGAATAAAACCAGAATGTTCAAGAGTGATTATTGTGTTTCTTTTGGAAGATCACTGTGACATTAGTTGCAAACCCCTCCCCAAGGATAACAAATCAACCCAGCCTCAACTGTGAGGAAATGCGTCAGCTTTTTCACCAGGCCTCCCCTCCCCCAGTCTCAGCCCATTGCTTCAGGGTATAGTCTGGCCGGAGTCCTCTGACTGGATTGTACAGAGTGGCCTGTCCTGCCATTAGAGAGAATTATATTAATAACCAAAGTCCTGGGGATGCAGGGTGGTGGTAGACAGGCCCTGAGCACACACCAGGCCCCACACAAAAGCAAACAGGGCAGATGTGGCAACTCACATCTGGGGTCCCAGCACTCGGGAAGCTGAGGCAGGAGGCTCCCCCTGAGTTTGTTTTTTTAAAGACACACACACACACACACACACACACACTATAAAAACTTAGCTACACTTCCAAGTATGATTAGTTTCCACCTGTCTTTTTTGTGTTCTAATCTTTGGCCCAAGAAGCGACTAAAAGAAAACGTTAGTTAAAAACAAAAAGCAAAAACAAAACAAAACAAAACAAAACCCCCAGAAAAGCCATTGTGTCTGAGCGTCAATTACTGTTGTCACTGTTTTTCGGGAGGTTAAAAAAAAATTTACATTTCTTTCTCTGAGAGGCTCTGTCGTAAAATCCCTTTGTGCCCTTGAGTCAGGAGCCTGAACGTGAATGTGTGGAAAAGGAAGTTCTGAGGAGGTCGATGGCCTCCTTTGTCCCTTTTTCCTTTATATGGAATTAATTCAGGAGGCGGTTTCAATACCCACCCTCCAGAAGTCAGGTAAATTGCTAGGAGAAGGCCAAGGGCAGCCTATGTAGTTGTTTTGATTTGCCTGCTGGGCAGTTCCTGCCGCACACAGTAGGTGGTCAGCACAGATCTTACCCTGTAGCCTAGTCTTGCCTGGAACCCTCTGTTGCAGCAAGGCTAAATTGACCTTAAACTTTCCATCCTCCTGCCTCAGCTGCGACAGTGTTGGGGTTGTATCTGTGAGCTATCACACCTCCCTCAGTTGCGAGTTTAATCTTACTTAACTATTCTGCATTTTATTGTACACTTGGATCCCCTCCCCCCCTTTATCTCCTAAACTTGAATAACTAGACTGTTTCTTTACTGACCAGGTGCAGAGGAGTTTCTCTGGCATTGGAAGACACCCCTCTCCCTCCTCCTCACGCAGATACTGCATCACCCCCCTTTCCAGTGAATTTTAGTTAGATCTGGGAAAGTAGGAGGCGTCTGCAGTTAGATCAAAAGGCAGGAGGATTTCTGAGTTCGAGTCCAGCCTGATCTACAGAGTGAATTCCAGGACAGTCAGGGTTATACAGAGAAACCCTGTCTCAAAAAACCAAAAAATTAAAAATTAAAAAAAAAACAACTAGGAATGAGGCAGAAAATTTATGGAAATGTCAATGGTTTGGGCCTTGGAAATTAAACTTTTTTTTAAAAAAAAAAAAGATTATTTTTACATCTACAAGTAAACACGGAAAACCTCAGGGATGACCCTTTACAAAGGTGGAGTTTCCGTGGGGGTGGGAGGAGGTCTGTCCAGGAGTGCCTTCCAATAGCGATAGCTGACCTCCATGGGAAGCTAGCTCTCCACCCACCCCTTTTTGCCTTTAAGAAATAAACGCTCCAAGCGACTTGACTGCTCACGCCTCGGCCCTCGGGGAGCCCTTTCTGGCCGCTCTTCTGTCTTTAACCCCAGCTCACAGCCGGCTCCAGAGCTAACGCCATGAGTTTCCAGTTGCTAAGGGTGAGGAGCTCACAGGGCATCCGAGACTCCAGGCAGAGGAGGGTCATTGGAGGGGGCTGGACGGGGCGTCCGCGGGCGCAGGGTGGCTGGCGCGCAGTCCTGGCGCCGGCTCTCCCCAGCCCTTGGCCACCATGGGCGTCCTCTTCGCCTGGCGGCGACTAAGATAAGTGACTTAAAGCCGCGGGGCTCAGCTGGCCTAGAGGTGTATGGAAGCCTAGTACCCTAGAAGGCCTCTAGGTATATGGGTGTCCCGCCTGCGCTCGGAGCAGTTAGGACGCTCGGATATGGGCCCCAGGACGCCCTGGGAAGGTGACAAGCCCGGGTCTAAGCGTTCGAGGGTCCCCGGGGGCAGGGTAGGGCAGTCTCAGGATTTTCTCCTTCGGGGTTCTGGAGACTCTAAGAGAGAAGCCTTAGATTGTTGTTTGAAGGAAGTTAAAATCAGATTCACCGTTGCTGCTGCCGAAGAGAGAAGGGTTTGGTTAGCGCCGAGCAAAGGAGTGAGGCCGCGGGCCTAGGACAAAATGGGTCCCGGGGAGCCTGGTAAAGTCAGGGGTTCTAATTTCGTTTTACTTTGCCTGTTTGTAAAGAGTAGTTGGGAGACCCGAAGGCTGGGCAACTGCTTCAGGCCCCTGCGGCCTTGAGCTAGACCCGAGCTGAGTGGGGCTGAGGCCCCTTACATCTATGGGCCTACATTTTTTTCTGCTAGGAATTTTTTTAAAAAAATCAGTTGGTATTATTTTGGAGCCCCCGAGGATTGTTGTCAACCACTCCTCTGGGCTTAGTTCTGGAAGCTCTTTGTGTTTTAAAAGGTTAGGTCTTTATGGTGCGCGTATTTAGTGTGTGTGCCCACACGCGCTGTGTGTTTGTCTGTCTGTTCTCTCCTCCTACCCTGTAGATCCCAGGATCCAACTTGTGTTTTTAAACTTGGCGGCGACAGGCGCCTTTACCTACGGAGCCACCCCTCCGGCTTTTGGGGGGAGCTTTCAAGCCCAAGGTCCAGAACTTGCCCATTCTAGGACAGGAGGGTAGGGCGTGGATGGACACCTTCCTCCGGAGATCTGTAGCCGAAACCGGTTTCTACAGCCCTGCTCAACCCAGGCCGGCTGGTAGTTGACTGTAGTCCTTCATTGTCCCTAGGGGCGGAATAGAGCCCAGGGATGTGGCGCTGCACTTGGGAAGTGCTGGGGTCCACCTAATCTCGGGAACCCTTGCCCAAAGGCCAAAGAGGAGTCTTGTCGTTAGCACAGCTTTATGAGAGAAAACTCCAATCTGCTTTCTCTGGCCTTGCCTTGTGTGGTGGCAGGATTAGGAGACTGGAGCCCCCAAGCCACACTGACAGAAGCACAGACACACACAGACACACAGACACACACACAGACACAGACACACACACACACACCTGGGCAGCTCCAGCCTGGTTTCCTGGGCCGTTCCACTGAGTGGATCCTGCGTAGCCAGGGTGTGAGTGACTGCAGGCTCCCTAGGGGGCGGCAGAGTTGAGCCCCTGGCAGCCTTCCTTCCACTCCCATATCTCTGCGCGGGGACCTTAGAGCAAGTTCTCAGTCCCGGGGGCGGGGGGGGGGGACGGAGTGGCGCGGGATGCGGAGTGGACACCTTCCCCGGCCCTGGCTGCCCAGGGGTGCAACCACACGCGTCAACGGCCTTCCGTGGGCGAGGGTAGGAGGTTTGTTCAGAGCGCGGGAACCACCGGAGGAGCTGAGCTCAAAGGAAGGCGGAAGCTTCCCGCACCTGGACTGTGTCCAGGTCCCGGCCCCCAAGCTGGGTGTGGATGGGACAGGGTCCCCCAGAGTCGCGGAGACCGTGTGTGCAACCGCCCTCTCCATTAAACGCTGCGCTGTCGGTTTAGCGAGAATGAATAGCCTTGTCTAGCGGTTCCCAAGTCCCCAGACTCCGGGGGTGGGGGGTGAGGAAAGGCGAATACAGACCCTCATGCCCTTCTGTCCCCTGGCCAGCACCGAAAACTCCGGGGCAGAAGGCACTCCGTCCCTCTAGACTTCTTGGGTTATCGCTGGGGTGGGAAGAACAGCGGGAGCCTAGGGTAGGATGAGCCGCACCCCCTGGTCGGAAGAGGAGCGGAACCCCACCAGACATGTGGCAGTTGCTCTAGAGAGAGCCTGGAACCTGGTCTTCCCAGTCCCGAGCTTGCGGACCGCACCGGTTCTTCCTGGAGCAGGTGCCCTCTTCTCCCGCTAATGCCAGGGCCTCTCTGTTTGGGAGGCTTGGTGTCTGGATTGCCTGCTTTTTAAACTTAGCCGGAAAAGCCCCCTTGGTTCCCGCGGTTTCAACTTCCTGGGTTTGTTAAGCGTCAACTGGTCGGAAAACCATCTTGCATGCGGCTATTCTCTAAGATCATGGGGAACGGTTGGCTTGGACATCTCCTTTAATTTTAATTGCTTTAGGCCTATCTGGGTCTAAGGAAATGTTTACACGACCCAGAGGAGGAGCAGGAAGATGGTAAATTATTTTAGTCTCTGGATACGGGAGGCACGTTCACAACAGGTCCTGGCCACTGGGCTGATGGGTATCAAGAATTGAATAATTGGCTTCGGAATCAAATCGAAATAGTCCCTGCCTCCAATTCCCGCCGCCTGTTTGAAGCCAATCTCCATATACTGTTGGGACAGACCAACAAAATTAGCTCTCGAGAACTGTGGACTTTCTGTTTGGGATGAAAAAAATTAACTATAATAATTCGGCCAGTTAATTTCGTTTCGTTAAGAAATAACACTGGAGTATCGCTTTTTTTTGCTCGAATGGAAAATCTTTGGGTGCATCAGCATTCTGTGGAAGGAAGCTCTGCGTTCTGCCTTCCGTGGGACGAGGTGTGGCCATATCTCAGGGTGACCTCCCTGTAGCGCCCCCTCCCACGTCACCTCATTCCACGCGGCCCGTGGCGGTGGAGGTTTATTCTGCCTGGAACCTCTTTTCCTGGGCGAGTTGAGGCTTCTGAATGGCTCGCCCGTGTCAGCTGCAGAACTGGCCCTCCGCAGGGCTGGGCATCGCAGCAGGGATGGGCCTGGGCGGGGGAGCTCGGGGCTCCTCCAGCCGCGGCCCGCAGTCAGATACAGCTTCGGGCGACAGCGGTGGCACGCCGTCGTCCGAGTTAGTCTCAGAAGGTATTATCCTGAGTTTCCTCTTTGGAGCTGGGGGAGCCGGCTCCTTCTCGGAATCCCTCCCCTCCCTTCCCTCAGTGGGCAGGACAGTAGAGTACCCAGGGAGAGGGAAAGCGGGGAGACACTGGGAAATAGTGGGGCTTCAGCTGTGTCCCAGCCCAATCCTTCCTTAAGTGTCTGTCGGAAAGGCTGGGGCGAGGTGTCAGGGAACCCCAGGAGTTGAGACACCCCGGAATGGGGCGTCTTCAACTCTCAAGTGACATCCATTTTTAGGAGGATGAAGGAAGGTTCTTGAGGTGGGGAAATGTCAGCTGTGAGCTCTGCCAATCTCAGGTGTGCAGGGGGGCTGGCTGGCCGAGGAAGCCGCGTTCGGGTACCCGAGCTTGGCAGGTCTGCGGTTGTCAGAGACCGCCCACTGATGCTCCTGCGAGCCCCTCGCGACGCCCGGCCCAGCCAGAAGCTGGACAGGGTGCGGGGCGGAGCTAGGCAGGGACTGGCTGGGGGCTGCCCCGCCCGGCGCCTGGGCCTCGGTGCCGGCCCCCGGGGAGGAGTTATGATAATTTCCTTCCCATTAAGGCGTTCGGGTCCCCCGGCTATCGCCGGGACACACTGTGAGGGTGAGGCTTCTCCGGTCCACGGCTGCGGCCTCTACACACCCACGGCCGCCACATCTACGTGCACAGCCACCGATGCGCGTCCAGTGACTGGGACAGCGAGGCCCGCGCGCGCGGCGGGGGCGGCGGAGACGCCTGGCCACCGTGACCCCGATTGTGGATTTACCGCTCGGGGGGTGGGGGGAGCCTGGATTTAACTGGAGACTATTTTGGGGGACGCCGGACGCCATGTTGTGGAAAATAACAGATAATGTCAAGTATGAAGAGGATTGCGAGGTGAGAGGGGGCTAGGGAACGTAGCCCCGCCGGCCCGAGCGGAGTCCCGGGGCGGCCGGCCGAGGTTGGGGACGTTCGCGCGGAGCCCTCGCCTTCGGGAGGGATGAGGGCCAGTGCTCGGCCATCTCCTGGGCCCCTTGTTGAATCTGATCTTGTCCCTCGCGGACGAGGCCTGGCAAGAGCGTGGCAGACCCACCCGCAGAGCTCAACAGTGGGTTCCTACGAAGCGCCCGGCCCTCCTTTCCGTTTTCCCCGAAGAGCGCCCTGTCTCCGACTCTCAGACGTGGCTTTTTTTTTTTTTCCCACGAAGTCTGTCCAGTGTCCACGGAGGCTTCCCTGCCGGCGACACCTTTGCGGAGTCTCCTCCAAGGAAGGCTTGTCACCTGCCCCGCTACCTCCTCGGGAAAGGAAAAAAAAAAGTCCAAACAACTGCAGCCTGGTTTTCAAGAGAAGTGGGGGTTGGGGACTGTGGGGTGGGGGTGAAGCCAGATGGGGCCTTGAGCGCTCGCGAGTTCTCTAGCCTGTCGGACAGGTTGAGCTAGAGTTTCGGAGAGTAGGAGGGAGGGAGGCGGCGAGCGGGAAGAGGAAGACGATTCGGGCGGCGCGAGGCGAGCACCGGGGAGCGTGGAGTCTCCGGAGAGCCCGGGCGGCCAGGCTGCAGGAGCGCACCGCGCCCGCACCACCTCGAGGGGCTGCCCCGGCGTGCACGGCCGGGCGCCTCCGCTAGGGGGCGACAGTGCCCCGCTCCTGGCTCCCCGCTCCCCTTCTGACCCCTGGGACTGACGAAGACACATCTTTTAGGAATTAAGTCTGACCGCCTTGGGGCGAGGGGACGTGCGCAGGCAAAGGTTGCCCGGTCTGGCAGAGTCTTTTCATTCCTTCTCTGCACCGGGATGTGTGAGAACCTTGACCGTGGCCGGGCTGGAAGAGCTCACTTCCTAAGGCGCAGAAGGCACCGGCTTGGCCAGCAAGGATCACGGCTCCGGTCCCGCGGGTTGGCTCTCCGTACGCCTTTACCTACCGAGCCTTACCTAAGAGTGTCACTTCCGCGACGCTGTCGCCTCTTAAGGGAGTGAGAGGGGGATGATCCTTAGGGCGGGGAACCGCGCCCTTCGTCGGCATTGCGCATTATCCGCGCCGAAGACCTCTCTTTGCGCGCCGCGGCGACATGGGAGGAGGGTTGTTGAACGAGGGCGCCGCGCGCCGAGGGCGCCGCACGCCGATCCCCTGGGGCGCGGGTTACGGGTCTGCGGCGCGCAACGCGCCCTCGGCACCTCCAAGCGCCGCCAGCGACGCAGCGCGGGAGCCTTCGCCAGAGGGCTTGAAGGATTCGTTCCCTCAGGTCTCAGATCGATGGCTCACAACGAAGTCCCCGGAGCTCATTGTCCCCGGGGACTCTCGGGCTCAGGGGCGGGTGGAGACGGGTGGCGCGAGCTCGGTGGGGCGCAGAGGTGCCCCTCTCCCGGCTTGCCTGTTCGCTGTAGCAGGGTTTCGTACTAACCGGGTTTCTGCCGTTTCTCTCCCAGGATCGCCACGACTCGAGCAGTAATGGCAACCCTCGGATCCCTCACCTCTCGTCGGCGGGACAGCATCTCTACAGCCCCGCGCCGCCTCTCTCGCACACCGGGGTGGCAGAGTACCAGCCGCCTCCTTACTTCCCGCCGCCTTACCAGCAGCTGGCATACTCGCAGTCCGCCGACCATTACTCGCACCTAGGAGAGGCGTACGCGGCCGCCATCAACCCCCTGCACCAGCCCGCGGCCACCGGCAGCCAGCAGCAGACCTGGCCGGGCCGACAGAGTCAGGAGGGCTCGAGCCTGACCTCGCACCACAGCCGCTCTGCAGGTCTTCTGCCCCATATTTCGGGGCTGGAGGGGGGCACGGTGAGTGCCCGGCGAGAAGCCTACCGCCGCTCCGACCTGCTGCTGCCTCATGCGCACGCCCTGGAAGCCGCCGGCCTGGCAGAGAACCTAGGGCTGCACGAGATGGCTCACCCTATAGAGGAGGTGCAGGTGAGCAGCGGGGACCGGGGTTCTGTCTTATCTTATCCTCCAGCCTGTCCACCTGCCTCCAAACTTAAATTGTCATTTTTTTCCCTCCAGAATGTGGACGACCCGCACCTGCTTCTACACGATCAGACTGTCATTCGCAAAGGTAAACATTGCCTCTTGTGTCTAGCACGTGGCCCTAACCAGTGAAATTGCTCGTTTTCTGGAAGGTTGGGGTATTAAGTGGCCAACGTGGCTCCTCTAGTGGGGGAGGGACCTGACGATGACTACAGAAGACCGCGCTTGAACGAAAGGCCGTTCCTGACCTGAATGAGAATTCTCAGGAGCTGTAATTTTTAAAAGATTTTTTTTGCTGTTGTTGTTGGCGGCCGGGTTTTTGAATCAGATGTTACATTCTATAACCCAGAGGGGCCTTAAACTTATTGTAAGCCTCTTGGCTCGGCTGGTATTGCAGGTGAGAAACTATAATTTAATTTAAAAACAAGAAAAAATAAAACTGGCAGTGGTGGCACACGCCTTTAATTCCAGCACTTGGGAGGCAGAGGCAGGAGGATTTCTGAGTTCGAGGCCAGCCTGGTCTACAAAGTGAGTTTCAGGCAGTCAGGGCCGTACAGAGAAACCGTGTCTAGACAAAACTAAAACAAAACAAACCCCCCCCCCAAAAAAAAACCAAGAAAAAAAGGGATAGAAACAGTACCTTAGTTTTCTGATTCTTAGTTTTTATTCTTAAACAAATTGACCTAATTTTACTTTTTTTTAGAGGTACATTTATTATGGGGGTCAAAATCTAACCTGCTAAAGTCGGGTTTCCCTTTCCACTATGTGGGTTCCGTAGATATTGGCAACTGGCGCTTGTCACCGCTGAGCCTTCTTGCTGGCACAGAAGAGATTTTACTTCTTCTGTCGAGTGCAGCTATTGGAGAGACCCTTAATTCCGACACTACTTAATAGGTTTCTCCTAATATACTGCCTTAATAAGGACAGACCTCGGGGGTTTATAGGAGGGAGGGGATTGGGGAAATCGGATTACAGTGAGTGGGTGGCTCTTGGTTAGGTGATACACTGGCAGGCAGGGTCACCAGTCTTTTTGAGGGGAAAACCGAATCATCCTAAATTATGGTCCTGAGATTGTGAACTATATTAGTAAATTGGGAGATGTTTGGAGAGGAAAAACCTGGAAAGAAACAGTTTCTGAGTTAGACCTGAGCAAATCTGGCTAATCTGTATCGCTGAATTCCCTGGTGTCAGCCGCACTGAATCTAAACGCTCCTGTGGTTTCAGTTCATCTTGGAGAGGGGTAGGGGGAGGGTGCCATTTATTTCGTATTGAAGCGGTTTTTCTGAAAGCAAATGCTTTAATTAAACAGATTACCCTGGTGGCCAGGAAAGGGGGGGGGAGTGAGGGAGGGGGAGAGAGAGAGAGAAATTAAGGTCTGGAGGTGTTAACTCATGATTTCAGATTCCAGTCTTTGAAGAAAGAATACGGCTTTTAAAAGCCTCCTTGCAATTCTGTGTGTGGAGTTTTCTGGAGGCAGAACTCATCTTTGGTTTGCCCTTTTGAAAAGGTCTCTGTCTCTCTCTGACCCCCCCTCCAGTTCTAATGGCAAACCTATTCTGTCCCCCACAGGACCCATTTCAATGACCAAGAACCCTCTGGGCCTCCCCTGCCCAAAGGACCTGGTGGGAGCGGTCATGAACCCTAGCGAGGTCTTCTGCTCTGTCCCTGGAAGACTGTCCCTGCTCAGCTCCACATCGAAGTACAAAGTAACAGTGGCTGAGGTACAGAGGCGACTGTCACCACCCGAATGCCTAAATGCCTCGCTCCTGGGAGGCGTGCTCAGAAGGTGAGACTTGTTCAGGGCCCCCTGGGGGTTGGGTAGTTGAAGGTGAATATGTACGAGGGCCCGGAGGTATTTTTAACATTTATGTAACTTTTATATCTTAACGCTGAATTCTAATCTGTGTTAAGAGAGCTTTTCAGTGTGTATCTTCTTTTTGAAAGTGCCAAATGCAGAAGGTGCTAAAACAGCAGTAACAGGTTATCATTTGGTTGGGATTAAAAGGCAGCAGCTGCGTGTAGGAGAGGGAGGGTGGGCTTCTAGCGTTTGGTGCCCCGGGGGACTGTCCTGGGTGAAGATTTTTCTGCACCCCTACTAGTGGATTCTGAGATTTTTGCGGGGTGTGTGTGTGTGTGTGTGTGTCTGGTTTGTCTGTTCGTTCCTTTGATTGTTTTAAAAGTAGCCAACTTTCTCTTTCCACCCAGAGCAAAATCCAAAAATGGAGGCCGGTCCCTGAGGGAGAAGTTGGACAAAATTGGGTTGAACCTTCCAGCCGGGAGACGGAAAGCCGCCCACGTCACTCTCCTCACGTCTCTCGTGGAAGGTCGGTACAACCTGTGCTTTCATGTCTGCCGACTTCACTCAGAAAGTCCCGGTCCCAAAGCCTCCATTTTTCTGAACCTGTGATGTCCTGTGGGCGTTTGGCAAAGCTTGCCCTTGTGAAGTGAACTTGGTTTTGGAAAGGTGCGGTCCATCAATGGTGGACCCACACCGAGTCAGAATTGCTGTTTTGCTCGTGTGTTTTTCTAGTCGGAGGATAGCAGCATCCTGCTCAGTGTATACAAGGGGCACTGGCTCCATTTGCCATTTCTTCCCTTCCATCGAAGGGGGGGTGTGTAAAAAAAAATGGAACCCATGGTCCACAAATGAGCTCCTTTCTCCAACCCTGAGGTCATAGCTGTGTCAGTCCAGGTTTTGAATGGAGACCCGTCCCCTGTCTGGAAGGGGGCCAAGAATGCCCTGCTTAGCCGTTAAAAGGAAAGTAAATACTTTCTTTCTTCTTCTTCTTCTTTTTTTTTTAATAAAAAGCAAGGAGCACATTGTTACGGAAGCCAGGAAGGTAGGTCCGGCCTGGACACAAGTGCCTCAACCTAGGCCCCTGGGCCCCTTTGTTGTTAGTTGGCCTGGTGCTGGATGACTTGAGACTGAGTGGGGATGGCCACAAGAAGCCGGCTCTCTGGGGCAGAGCTGTCTCTGAACTCTTCACTTTCTTTGCCGCACACACTGACAGGGATTTGGCAGACCCCCCCCCCCCCCATGCCTTTGCACTGGGCCTCTGGAGGTCAGGCCTAACTGAGAACAGCTGTCTTGCGTGGATGGTGCCTTAGTAAGCTCTTCCAGGCTTCCTTGCTAGCCACTCTGAGATGCTTACAGAAGAAAGTAGGTGTCCCACCTCCGGCACCTGCATTCTGACTCACCTCAGGCCTCTCCACAGTCTGGAGCCCCGAAACCCAGGTTGCCTTTACTTGAAGAAGAAATGATAATTTTTCCCCCCTTACTCTCTCTCTCTCCCCACTCCCCACACCCCTAAACTTGGACCTGGGCTGAGGCTTTGTTTTAGGTTAGGATGCCCCCACCCCTCACTTTCTTTCTAGTATTGCTGGTTAAACCCAGGACCTCAGACAGCTCCACCTGAGCCCCAACTCAGCCTTGAACCTCAGTCTCCTGAGCGGCAGGGTTGTAGGCCTGTTACACTGGCTTCTTCTTATTCATTCTCTTGAGACTGAATCTCCTACCCCAGGCAGGCTGGGTAGCCCAGGAACCTCCTACCCCAGGCAGGCTGGGTAGCCTAGGATGGACTGCAACTTCAGAGCCCTCTGCCTTCGAGAACGAAGCCAGGCTGTGGCGATGCACGCCTTAAATCCTAGCACTCAGGAGACAGAGGCAGGTGGATCTCGGTGAGTTCAAGGCCAGCCCGGTCTACATAGTGAGTCCCAGGACAGCCAGAGAAACCCTGTCTTGAAAGCCGAGGGGGACGGAAAAATAAGAGATGTTAGATCCCCACTTTTTTGGAGCATGGCAGATACTAGAGACCCTGTCTCAAAACAAGAGTCTCCTGAAGGCTGGCCTCTGACTCATGTTGTAGCACACACTCACTCTAACTCACACAGGCATGTGTCCACATGTGCACAATTATGAAAAACGGATAGGCGAGCACCTAGTGACCGGTCAAATGGCGCCGTAGAACACAAAATAGCCCTACTGACCGCAGCTGCTCTAGTCTCTAAACCTGCTGTCGTTGCAGGGGAAGCCGTCCACCTAGCGAGGGACTTTGCCTATGTCTGCGAAGCTGAGTTTCCCAGTAAGGCAGTGGCTGACTATTTAACGAGACCGCATCTTGGGGGACGGAATGAGATGGCCACTAGGAAGACTATGTTGTTGGCCGCACAGTGAGTATTTGGCCTGCAGGGTCCCTGGGGCTCAAAACCAGAAAGCTGTTGTCGTGGACAACGGACGGCCAGAACTTTGCCGAGTCGGCAGCAACCTCTAGTAGCGTTGGGAGGAGGAAATTGCTCCATCCCAGGTGGCGTGGAGTCTGCTAGCAGACACAGCACCCAGCTTTGGGTATGTGCGAGAATATGTGAAGCTCAGTTAGTAGGGTTTGCCTGGTGTGTATGTATGAAGCTAGGCCACCATCCTCAGCTACGTGTGAAAGCCGAGCATCGTGGTTTGTGCCAGCATTTGGGAAGGGTTTCAGCAAGAAGAGTTGAAGTTCAGGGTCACCCTCAGCTACAGAGTGAGTTCAAGGCCAGCCTGGGCTACATAGATTGGTCTTCTTGACCTTGGCCAGGTGGCAGGACTTAACCCACATGTTTTTTGTCATTGCATCAGAGATTAAACGAGATAGTGTTTGGAAAGCCCTTAATCCCTGGCCTGGCCCAGGACAGGTGCTAAACCTCGGGGTGTGGTGCTTGAAGGTTTAGTGTTGGTGTTTCTTGGTAGAATGCTTGCCTCTACCAAGCACCACATACAGTCCTTCGTGCTGCATAGACCAAGAGTAGTGGTGAATACCTGTGATCTTGTGCTGGGGAGGTAGAGGCTGTAATAAGTCCAAGGTCATTGGGTATACAGTGGGTTCGAGGCCAAGTTCTCCTTTCTGAGCCTATCCTAATAGGATCAGGGTTGGGGATGGGGGTGGGGATTTATTCTGTCAAGAGCTGGGTAACATTCACCAACTGTGTTCACAGGCAAGTGTGCAAGGAATTCACTGACCTCCTCCATCAAGATCGAACACCCAACGGGAACAGCAGGCCCACCCCGATCTTGGAGACGAACATACAAAACTGTTTGTCTCATTTCAGCCTGATAACTCATGGTTTCGGCAGCCAGGCCATCTGCGCGGCGGTCTCCGCGGTGCAGAATTATATCAAGGAGGCCCTAATCACCATCGACAAGTCCTACATGAACCCAGGGGACCAGAGTCCGGCTGACTCCAACAAGACGATGGAGAAAATGGAAAAGCACCGGAAGTGAAGTGGGTGCGCCCGAGGCCGGAAGTAGAGGGCCCAAGCGCCCTGCATCGGGGCAGCCTGGGAAGCTGTTGGGTCCTGCGTGGCAGCGGCGGCGGCGGAGCAGTTACCACTGGCCTCACTGTGGACCTGCCCTCTTGGAGTCTTTGTGACTTTTCCATTTATCCCTGGACATGCTATCCCAAAGCCACTTGGTTTGGTTCTTTTATTCATTAAACGTTTGTGATTTTTTTTTTTTTTTGAAATCCGTTCCCTCTCTGAAAGGTGCTATGTGTCTGAGAACCCCTTTGTAAGACCTCCCTGGGCCAATGAGAAACTCCAGTTAGCTGCTGACCCAGCAGGTGCATGGGAGTCACGATAAAGGGATCGATCAATCCTAACATTTCTTTTTCAGTGTTAAGATAATGGCTGGCTTTTACGTCCACTAAGATATTTATCTTTCAAAAAAAAAAATTAGTATTTATCTAGCTTTCCCCACCTCCTCAGCGATCACACCTTCTGGTAGGAGGCAAAGGTCAGGTGTTCTTAGCTACTTGCCAGTGGTATGTGACAGCTTTCCAGCCCATCATTTAAATAAGGGGGTCCCCTGTTTTCAAGAAACTTTTTAAAGCAAAGCCTTTGCTGTTTTGTCTTTTCTTCCTCTTTTAAAAGAAAAAATATTGAAAGTTTAAAATTCTTTAGATAATAGAATTTTTTAAATGATCTGTACCTTTAAGGTATAGAAGCTTTATTTGCATATTTATTTCATATCTTGATTTTTTTTTCCACGTAAACTTGAAGAGGGTAGGCACACAGCAGCGCGTGTCATCCCCAAGTCCCCGGGGAGGCTCCCGTGTTGAGAAACTGTTGAGTGTACAGATTTTATTTATGCATAATTTAACGGGATCTGTAAATACTTCTTACGACTTTTTAAGAAACGGGATGCGATTTTAATATTAACTTGATGGTGATGGGTCACGTAGCCCCTCTAGATGATATGTGAACGCACACAGGGTATTGACTAAGGATGAGGCTACGCTTTTTTTCTCTTGGCTGGTCAAGTATTATTTGATTGGAGCTGGTTAGGAAAGCAATATACAGCTCCTTCCTACGGGCTGAACCAGAGGAACATGGAGTTTAGTTTGTGTGGGTGAAGAAGTGTGGATTGGGACTGAACCTCTAAGCCTGTCCATGCTCCTTAAATAATTGTGTGTATGATACTTGTATAATAAAGATATTCTCGATAGAATCTCTGAAAGTCTGGTTCTGACCCATTTTTCCCCACCGGGATGAGTAGGATTGATCAGGGCTGACTTGAAGCCTGACTGTGGCTTAGTTAATTCTATAGGTAGAGTGAGACGGGGCACTGTGGAAGGATCTTGAAGCTTCTTTTCTGTCATAGTGAGGTTTCTCAGCTGCCCCGTATCATCCTTAGTTCCTATCTTGTCCCATTAGCTGAGTACCAGCACCTGGGGGTTACTGGGACTGGGTTGGGGTAAGCGGCTTGTCATTGAGAGAGGGGGTTACTTCTGTTGTGTTTGTCGTGGTGATGGGTCCAGTACGCTGTGCCCGTGCTCTGCTCCTCTGGGTACCCCAAGCTTAAGGTCACAGTTTGGGGAGTGTTGAATGAATGAATGACTGGTCCCCGGCGAATGGGCAAGCCCGTAGTCCTCACAGGTTTTCCTTGGGCATATCTTAAGGGGAGAAAATCAGTCAACCTCCAAGAATGGCGACCTGGGTCATCAACGTGTGGGATTCTCTGCTCAGTCTCCTCATTTTGTCTCACTGTGTGGTGAGTTAGAAGGAATGTGGAACCCCCAGAGTGTTTGGAACTTGGATGCTTACTGCCTGTGCGCTTGGTTTCTGGTTTGAGGAGCCTGGCATGGTCTCCAGGAAGTGAAAGGTTAATAGTTTGGCATGCATGGCTGGGCTTCAAAGGGAAGTGGAGACAGGAGGATTTTCCACTTTGGATAAAGTCGCTCCCGCTGCTCTTGTAACCCTTAATTCCTAATTCCCTCCTCGGTGCACAGTCGCTCCTGACTTGCTCTGGTATGGGACGCTCTTTCTGCCAGGGCCATGTTTGCTCTTGGCAGCTTGTCCTCATTCCCAGCACATCCCCATTACCTTGGGTTTATCTGGTCGATACGTCAAGATCACAGTTGGCTTTGCTTTCACGCAGAGAAAGGAGGTCTTAGGTTGGTAGTTATTTCTCAATCAAGACTTAAGACACTGGGTATCTTAAGGACGTCTCAGGCGCAAAAAGGCTGAAAAGAATAAGATTGGTTTTCTTATCGGCAAACCTGCTTTGGGACCAGACTCTGGCTGTCTTCAAGTGCACTGTAGACAGTGTGCTGAGAGTTCACTGAGATCAAACAACCAGACTGAGCCACAGACAGTCTCTTGTGCCTGGCTAGGTGCTTATATTTAATGGACCTGGAAATGCAGGGGACAAGTTCCCCATATCTGACGTCCGAGGAAGCCTCTGAGCTGGTGCCCTGTGAATAGGAACCAGGTTCTCTACAGCGGAACCCAGAGACACCTTGGCTGCTGACAAAGTTCCCAGGGAGCGCTAGCCCACTGGTAAAATACTGGGCCATGCTAAACTGGCGTCAGGTTCAAGACCACTGGCTTTCCTGAGAAGGATGTGATTTTCTTCTTGAGCTTCACCACAGAAGTGAACAGCTGCCTCTCTGGTCTGCTCTCTGACGATATACTGGCCGGTCCACACACTGCTTCCCTTTATTACCTTGTTTCTGGTGTGTGTGTGTGTGTGTGTGTGTGTCTGCATGCGTGCGTGTGGGCGCATGTGTGTGCATGCTTGTGGAGGTTACGTCAGGTGTCTTCCTCTGAGGCTCTCTACCTGAGTTTCTGAGGTGGCGTCATTCACCGAACGCCGGGCTCTCTGACTGAGCAAGAAGCTCCAGGGAGACCCCCATCTGCCTGGACAGCACTGGCATGTCAGGGGTGGGCCGCCGCGCCTAGCCTTTTGAAAGGGGTGTATTTCCGACTTTTACTTTCTGTGTCTGTGTGAGTCTCGAATGTATGTGTGCTGCACGTATTTTAACTCGAGTTACAGGTGGTTGTGAGCCACCAGATGTGGGTTGAAAGATCTGAGGGCCCAGGTTCCCTGTAGGAACAGTGAAGCATCTCCGGTGCCCAGTGCCTAGGTTGTTATTTTGTTTTTTGTTTTTGTTTTGTTTTGTTTTTAAGATGGAACTAGGATTCGAATTTAGATCCTTGAGCAGCAAATGCCGACCGAGTCATCTTCCTGGTGTCTCTTTAATTTTTTTTAAAACACATCTTGCTGTGTACTTGTGACTGGCCTGCAATACACTATACATAGCCCAGGCTCGCCTCATAGTCACAATCCTCCTGTCTCCACCTCTGGGGGGTGGGGGATGAGGGAGGGGCTGGGATTATAGGCATGCGCCACCATGCCCAACTGTGGACTTGCCTTTTTTAAAAACACGTGTTGTCACTGCCCTCTGGGAGAAGGTCTCTCAAGAGGTTCCTTTGTCCCAGCTTGCTGAAGGAAAGAAAACCAGTCTGAAGGCACACACTGCCCAGAATTCCATGCCCATAAGGGAAGTCTCTGCAGGACCGTACATCTGTTGGCTGGCATTCGGGTACCTGGCACCTACAAGGCACCCCCCTACCCTGCACACAACACACCTGTGGGTTCTCTGGGAGGCCAGGGAGGGTGTTTCCCGTAGCTGTTCACGCTTGTCTTAGCTTCCATGTGCATGTGATTTGAGCTGTGGGTTAGGCAAGAGACAGGGCGGCTGTTTCTGATTTGAGATGATTCCGCAACAATGGCGGGCATTCTTTCTTTTGGGGGATCCGATGTGAGGCTGCGCTCTGAGACCTCGAGCTTCCAGGACTTGAACATTAAAAACCAAAGGGAAACAAGGTAGGGTCACAATTGGGTAAGAAACAAAGGGAGTTCTCTGGGGACCAGGCAGAGCCTGGGGCTCTGAAGTCTGCCTGCTGCCTGCTTTGCTTGGGGAGACGCCGGCTAGTGCCTGTTCCTGAAGAAAGCTGCAGCGCTGTCTAATGTCATCAGGACTTCTCTGTCCTTCACTTTCTGCAGGCAGATCGAACAGTGTCCCAAAGTGGTAGTTAAATCTGCCTGCCTTCATAGGCAGGGAAATAACTTTGAAGTGCTGTTGTCCGTTGGCAGATGACAGGGTCCTGTGGGTCCTGTATTGGCACTGACCCTTTGCAAGGCCTCCTCTAGTCAGCTGATCCCGGTGAGCCCTGAAGACTTTCTGAGATGGATCAAGCTCTTCCTGTTTTCCACGTTGTGGGGCTGTGATATGGACTGTGATACATAAACGCTCCTTCTGGACTAAATGTTTCTCTTGAATGATACATTGACGTTCTTCTGTCAGAGCTTGCCTGCCTTGGGTTTCTCTTCCTGTTCAAAGCCCTCCTTTGCCTATTTGTGGCCGATGGGGTTGCTGACCCCCAGGAAGGGTGGAAGGTCTGGGCGTCATCAAAACCTGACCCTTTCTGGGCTTCACACACCCAGGTTGGCACCTTGCCTAATGTCCGTTCCGATGCCAAGAAGTAAATCACACCTTGAACATCTTCAGTGGTAACAGGGAACTTGATCTTCGGAGATGAACTTGACATTGTGATGTTTAAAATGACTTACGTTAGAGCCCATATTTCATGGATCATTCATTGTTTTGGACACAATAATACAAGTGATTTCCTCACTTCTTTTGGATAACATCTCCATGGGTGAAATGGATGAGAGGAAAGGGTGGAAACTGAGGTTGAAAGGCTTGATTCCAAGGGATAACTTTGTTAACGATGTTTTCAAGGTCAAAGGTGTTTTGGGCAGCGTACGTGTATGTGTGTGTGTGTGTGTGTGTGTGTGAATGCACGTAGAGATGTATATTATTTGTAGATTGTCAACATTTTTTAAGGAGAGGTTTTACCAATGACTCTCACATGTGACAAAAGTTAAGCAAATGTCATAGCTCCTAGACCTCCATGGCTCTAAGGCTATTAGAATATCTTGGGTTGATTTATATTTCCCAAAAGATATGTTATAGCTGGGTCGAGGGAGCTAGTTCTGCCAGTACAGTGCTTGCCTAGCAAGCAGTCTGAGTTAGGGTCCCAGAACCCACATTTTAAAGTCAGGTATGGTGGCTAGTTTGTACTCCTCGATCTAGGGAAGTAGAAACAGGAGGGGCTTGGTTCTCACTGGTCAGCCAGTCAGACTTAACTGGTGAGCCTCAAGCCAATGGAAGACTCTGTCAAAGAACCATCACCAAGAGTGACACTGGAGGTTGCTCTCTGCCCCGGATTGTCTCCAGACAGCACACATTCACAGAAAAGAGAAAGGTGTGTTAGCTGCCGTGGGGTGGGGGCGGGGTGGCTCAGAAGGTAAAGACACTTGCTCTCAAGCACAACCAACCAGTCTCAATCCCCAGCAGCCACATAAAAACCTTGGGGGCCGTAGAAAGAGCTCTGTAGTTAAAAGTAGCTGTCGTTCCCTCAGATGACAGAGGCTCAGTATTAGCACCCACAGAAGGTTCACAACCACTATTACTAACAAGATATCTGACACCCCCTTTTCTGGCCTCCAAAGGCACAAGGCATGACTATGTCACACATACATATGGGCAGGTGAAATAGTCACACACTTGTCTGTGGCCCTGAATGAAGGAAGGATTGTGTGTGTGTGTGTGTGTGTTGGTGGGGGGGGGGGTGTCAAGATAGGTGAATCCTAAGGGTTCTCAGGCCAACCTGCCTAGCAGAAATGTGAGCCTTTGCTTCCTGTTCTGGGAGAGACTCGATCTCAAGGCAATAAGGTAGATCGCAAGAGAGGAAGACTCTTGGGTCAGCCTCGAGCACCTGCACACACATGTGCATCACACACACATGCATCACACACACACACACACAGAATATGCTAAAGTCCTAATCCCCAATACCTCCTTGGACGTATATGACCCTCTTCGGACATAGGGTTGTTACAGACCTTGAGATGGGTCATAGCGGAGGGAGTCTACATTCACGGTCACTAGTTGCTTATGCAACTTAGATGCTGGTTCATGTCTGTACTCCCAATACGCAGAGACAGAGGGATCTCAGTGAGTTTGAGAGACTAGTCTATATAGCAAGTTCTAAGCCAGCCGGGGCTTCATAATGAGACCTTATTTTAAAACAAGGTTTTGAGTTTACTTAGTGTGTCTGGCATACCAGGACATGCATGTGGTGGCCAGAGAACATTTGAGGTTACGGCATGCATCTGCTCACCTGCTTGTGACCACTTTCTAGGATGTCCTGTAAGTACGTGTACATGGTGGCATTTATTTTTACGACCGGATCCTCTCCCTCGGTACAAGGCGCTTATAATCTGTCCTGGCTGCTGCCCATGTCCACCGATAGGGTAAAGTTCCACCTGTGCTGTGTACATCCACCATGGTTGGTTGTCTAATGCCCAAGAGATGGGTACTTGGAGACTTTCTCTTGTTATCTTCCCAAAGAAGGCTGCTGAGAACAGTCATGGGCACTTCTCCTTGTGAACCTACACCTTCCTGTCTCTGGGGAAATTCTCTGTGTTGGACGGTTGAGTCATCTGTGGTTAGATACATCCCTCCTGCTCTGGGTGTCCATGGTGGATGCTTGGCCTGGGACTGGGAAGAGGAGGGTGGAACTGAACTTCTACCCGCCCTCTTGTTTCCCTGGGGGCCTGTGTTACCAGGAAGCCCCTGATTTAGTCTGGATGCCAGGACTCAGTCTTTTCCTTTTTTCTTTCCTTTTGCAGTTTTGTTACATTTATTTATTTAGTGTGTGTGTGTGTGTGTGTGTGTTCACATGCACCAGCCATTGCTTTGAGGAAGGGAGTGTAAGACTCCGTCCTCCCCTCCCACCATGTGAGTCCTCAGCTCAGCAGGCAGCAAGCGCCTCTACCCACTGAGCCGTCTGGCCGGCGCGAGTCTCTATTCTGTGTTTTCCTGGGTTCATCCTCCTAGTGGGATGGTGGTCATTGGAACCAGCTTTCACTGTGGATGCTAACACCCTGGCCTAGGTTCAAGTCTATCACTTGTTGACGCTGGCTGAGGGCAAGGCCCAGGCTCTGGCTTGGTTTTGTCTGTTTCATAGTTAGTATCCATCTAGAGAATCAGATGACAAGAACGTGGCGACAGCACTGGCTGCTCTTGCAGAGGACCTGCTCTTGATTCCCAGCACCCACGTGACTGCTCGCCACCCGCCATCACCCCAGTTCCAGGAGACCCAGAGCCCTCTTCTGACCCCTTCAGACACCAAGCATGCACATGATACACATACATACACACAGGCAAAAACACAAGCACATAAAAATAAAATTCATAAAGATAAATGAAATATGTGACCAAGCTGGAGTGTTTCTCTGCAGGAGAGCGCTTGCCAAACAGACCCAGGTTTTGGTCCAAGCATAGGATGAGGGATGGACCCAAAGCAAGCAAAAGAGGAGAAGAGGCTGGGTAGCCTGTTCACCTAGCACACCTGAAGGAAGCTGGGTAGCCTGTTCACCTAGCACACCTGAAGGAGGCTGGGTAGCCTGTTCACCTAGCACACCTGAAGGAGGCTGGGTAACCTGTTCACCTAGCACACCTGAAGGAGGCTGGATAGCCTGTTCACCTAGCACACCTGAAGGCCCAGTTCCATCTCCAGGACCACAGACGCTGGGTAATTACGCCTGTAATCCCTGCACTCTGGAGGTTCAAGGTTACCCCAGGCTACAGAGTAAATTTGGGGGAACCTGAGCTACTTATTTGAGGGCAGCCTGAGCTACTTAAGACTGTCTCCAGCCAGGCATCCTGGCACATACTTTTAATTCTGGCACTTGGAGGCAGAGGCAGGTGAATCTCTGAGTTTGAGGCCAGCCTGATCTACATAGTCTCAGGACAGCCAGGGCTACATAGTGACACCCTGGAGAGGAGAGAGAGAGAGAGAGAGAGAGAGAGAGAGAGAGAGAGAGAGAGAGAGAGAGAGAGGAAGAAGAAAAGAGAGAAGAGGAAAGGTAGAGGAAGGAGGAAGAAGAAGAGAAGGAGAAGAAGAAGAGGAAGAGGAAGAAGAAGGGCTTTTAAAGGCATAGTAGGATATCTAGCCAGGCATGGCAGTACAAGCCTTTAATCACACACACAGTTTTGCAAAATGATGAGGTGCCGGTCACCTTCAGTCACTGCCCTCTGCATCCCATTTGGATGTGAGGCTGGCTACCACTGTGTCATACAGTCTCCAGTACTGCTCCCTCTCCACCCATAGGCACCACTCGTCCATATGAGGTATCCTGAGTGCCCGCTGCCCCACCATGGGCTTTTCCCATCAGGCAGTGCACATGATGGACTCATTACCCAATCTGCTTACAAGCAGCCTCCACTCACTCCCTGCCAGCCTCACCCCCGGCCCAGACTGGAACCCAGGTCATCCCATTCCAGGACCTTTGCACCTGCTGCTGTTATCTTGGAGACTCCTCTACCTTGTTGCCTCTCCTCAGGAAAAAACAGCGACCTCACCAGCCAGGCTATCTCCCAAGTCACTTCCTGCCATCTTCTTCAGTGTGGACCAGAGCCCGCCCAGAGTCAGCGATTTTGCTTTTGTGTTGCACCCCCACCACAGAGGCTCTGAGGTCACCTGTGTCACCTAGCTTGGAGCTGAAGTGGGGAAGCTAGTAAACAGCCTGCGGGCTCTGACTGGGGTGGGGGGGGAGGGGTCTCCTGAGACCTTCGGTAAACCAACCACACGGGCACATGTGGCGGCGTGATGATGGCAAGGCTGGGTTCACAGGGAAGAACTTGGATTTCACATAATTTTCCGCTGTCTGGAAACATTCTTGCCCCAGTGTTCTCTCAACCATTAAATAATGTAAAAATCAGGTGATGAAAGGACGCAGAAGGTTTAAGGAAAAGTGCTCGCTGTGGAAAGCTGTGGACCCCAGTGAGTTCACTCCCTGGAGCCCAGGGTGGAAGAGGAGAACCAGCCCCCCCCCCAGTGTTATCTTTCGCCTTGTGGCCCCCTCCCCACACACTGCCTCTGTTACCCGGAAGCATGCGATACACAGACATACATGCAGGCACAACACTTAACGCACAGAAAATAATAAAACAGTTCGTAAAATTTTATAAAGATACAAACTAGGAACTAAGGAGATTTCCACTCACCTATGAGAGTCTGAGTTCAAAGCCCACCTCCTATGATACCTGTGACTGATGTTCTCATGCTCACGAGGTGGAGACTTAAGTCCCTGTCTAGATAGGATAGCTGAATCTCAAGGTTCAGTTGAGGCACCCTGACTCAAGATATAAATCAAAATCCAGGAAGACACCCGACGTCAACTTCAGACCTCCACACACGTGGCTGCACAGACGGCTGCACATAAGACCACATGCATGAAAGCACACATACATTTGCATGCATACCACACACACATGGGAAAAAAAGTTAAACTGAAGCAGGCTTAGAGGCCTCTCCCTGTAGTGCTAGCTACTAGGGAGGCTGAGACAGGAGGATGAGTACTTGAGCCAGAAATTACAAATTAGCCTGGGAACATAAAAATACCTTATCTCAAAAAAAAAAAAAAGAGGAAAACCGGGAACAGTGGCCCACGCCTTTAATCCCAGCAATTGGGTCGCAGAGCAGGCAGATTTCCATGAGTTCAAGGTCAGTTTGGTCTTCATAGCAAATTCCAGCCTAGCCAGGTCTACATAGGAAGAGCCTGTCTGAAAACTGAACCAGGAGTTGGGGTTGGGGGTGGGGTGTGTGAACCAGACAAACACAGTTTGGAGTGGTGGTGAACAACTTTAATCCCAGAATTCAGAGGCAGAAGCAAGGTGGGCCTTTCTGAGTTTGAGACCAGCCTGGTCTACAAAGTGAATTCCCTGACAGCCACGACCACACCGAGGGTTTCAAAACTAAAACCAAACCAAACCAAACATCGAACAAACAAACAAAAAAAAAACCCAAACCTACAATCAACCTAGGTACGGTGGAACCTGCCTATAATTTCAGGGCTCAAGAGGCCCAAAAACGCAACCATGAGTTTAAAGATAGCCTGGGCTTCCTAGTGAGTTCCAGGACAGGCTGGGTTCCTTAGCAAGGCCTTTTCACAAACCAAAACAACACACCCAAGCAAAGGCAGATGGGGGCGGGGATAGGGGAAGACTAAATTAAAATAAGCTGTACTCGGTGGTGTGGTACTCCAATAATCCCAGCTCTTGGGAGGCAGAGGCAGGTGGATCTCTGTGAGTTCCAGGCCAGCCTGGTGTAATTAGAGAGACCCTTTCTCAAAACCCAAACAGCACAAGTATGAACCACCAGACAAAGGGACAAAATAGAGTGGACAGGCGTGGTGGCTCCACAGACCGAAACCCGGCGAAGGCCCAGCCAGCCTGTGAGTGGTGCAGTCATGAGACCTGTTGAGAACATAGGTTTGGCCTTCCTCTCTTGGCAGCCTGGATGTCTTCCTGTGCGTTCCTCAGTCTGGCCCACATCCTGTACCAGTTTGAACTTGCTGGCTATGGCCTGTGGTGTGAGCTGACGTGCAACCGCCCTTAGGAAACTGGTGTTAATGAGCTATCTTGTTGAGACGCAGTCTAGTGTAGCTCAGGCCGGCCTTGAACTGCTGCATACAGATGTGTCCAGCTACGCCCAGTTTACGGATTGCACGTCATTGAACCTAGACCTTGGGCACACTATCCGAGCACTCCTGAGAGCTACACCCTCAGTCTAGTCAGTGAGCTTTGGATCTTGATAGGAATGGGTCCTGTTCTCCCAGTGGGAAAGGAAGTACCTGAATGGGTCCTGTTCTGAAGCCGGCTCAATGTAGGAGACATCCCATTCTTAAAGCATAGATTTAAAAAAAAAAGATTTATTTATTTATGATATGTAAGTACACCGTAGCTGTCTTCAGACACCAGAAGAGGTATCAGATCCTATGACAGATGATTGTGAGCCACCATGCGGGTGCCAGGATTTGAACTCAGGACCTTCGGAAGAGCAGTCAGTGCTCTTAACTGCTGAACTGTCTCTCCAGCCCCAACATCCTATTCTTAAGACTTGCCATTGATATGACTCGTGCAGGGAGTTCCGTCTCCAGCAGGTAGATCCGGCTGTGTGGCAAGTCTCTTGACTCCTCTGTTGCCGCATCCCTTAGAAAACATCAGGGCTCTAACTTTGACTGACTGGCAGGGTTTCTGTCATCCTCTCCACAGCTGCAGTTCCGCCTCAGCCTCTCAGAGCTGTACTCATTCCCTACCCCTGCAGCGACGTGGTGGTTGGAAGCCATTACTCCATAGTCAACTCTTCTCCAAGACCAGGTTATAGGATGCTCACGGATGAGTTGGCCCAGCATACAGAGAACCCTGGGTTCCATCCCCAGTGTGGAATGAACTGGGTGTGGTGGCTGTTATGTCTCCGACCTGGGACAAGCAGCTGAGGTGTCTATTTAACATACCAAAGCTGACCTGGCTCCCAGATTTCCCCAGCTTCCCTCCACCCTCACAGGTTACAGGGTATGGCTGGTATACTCTGCCTTCTACCCACTCCCAACCCTGCAGCCCAGGGTACTGCTGCCTCCCCTCAGAGGCTCTCTCCTTAGCATCCAGCTGTTTTGGTTAGCCATCTCTTTTTTTCTTAAATCTTTACTCTACTTGGCTGTTACACCTGTTTCCCCTCTCCCTTCCCCTTCCGTCCCCATCTCCTTACAGGGTTCAGGGTCCTGTCCTCACTGGACTCCCTGGTGTCCCTGCCTCTCCTCTACCACACCCAGCAGCCACACCCTTCCTCTTTCTTTCTTTCTTTCTTTCTTTCTTTCTTTCTTTCTTTCTTTCTTTCTTTCTTTCTTTCTTTCTTTCTTTCTTTCTTTCTTTCTTTCTTTCTTTCTTTCTTTTCCATCCAGCAACACACACCTGTGATCACAGCACTTGGAAATAGATACAGTATGATTAGGAATTCAAGACCAGCCTGGGCTACACGAGACCTTGTTTAAACAAACAAACCAAAATGAAGACCAAATGGTACAGGCCCTGTGTGGGACCCACGGCTGCTTAGGTTTCAGATCTCTATGCTGGGTAAGCGGTAAGCGGGCTTCGAGTGTTCTGCACTAATTGTGGCCCAGCAAGGGTCTATTTGAAGTCATCAGTCTTCCAGGCTGGGCACTAAGTAGGAGGGAACTCCTCAAGACAGTCAGAGCTGCTGGGGTTCCTGACTTAGAGGGGAAACCTGAGACTTAAAGAGAGAGGGAGCACCCAGCAGGACTCTAGGGATGTGGTCAGGGTAGACTTCTGGAAAGAAGGAACATTTCCCCAAGCCCCAAATGGCAATAGTACCCAGGTACAAAAATCCAGGGTTCCAGGGCAGAAGTAGCTCGTGAGTGGAGCAGACACAGGGGGCCACACCCCTCATGGGGCTTACTGGCTTGGTAGAGGACTTGGATTTTATTCCACCTACAATGGCTTTACATAGAGCAGGGGTCTTTGCTGCTGCTGTTATAGTTCTTATTGTCTTTTTTTTTGGGGGGGGGGTTTCAAGACAGGGTTTCTCTGTGTAGCCCTGGCTGTCCTGGAACTCAATCTGTAGACCAGGCTGGCCTCGAACTCAGAAATCCGCCTGCCTCTGCCTCCCAAGTGCTGGGATTAAAGGTGTGCGCCACCACTGCCCGTTATTGTCTTGTTTTAATTGTCTTGTGCATACCAGTCAAGAGTTTTACCACTGACCTTTATCCACAGCTCTCCTCCTCCTCCTCTTCCTCCTCTTCCTCCCTTCCTCTTCCTCCTCTTCCTCCTCTTCTTCCTCCTCGTCTTCTTCCTCTTTCTTCTCCTCCTCTTCCTCTTCTTTGTTTATAGAAAAGACCTCACTAAGTTGCCCAGGCTAGCTCCGTAGCCCAGGAAGGACTTGAACTTTCTTTCTGCCCTCTTTGGCCTCCAGAGTGGCCAGGGTGAGAAACCCGTACGTACCATGAAGCTCAGCCCAAAGCAGGTTTAAGCTCATCTTGCACTTGTTTTCTTGGTAGTTAAGAATCAAGCCCAAGCACTGGGCTGGCATCAGAGCCTGTACACTGAACTATAGACCCCGGGCCCCTAACTTAGCACCTAAGCTGGTGATTCCAGTTGCCGAGGAGGAAACGGGTTGTGTTGACAGCAAGGACGCTCTGTTGGTCATTCAAGGGGATGGAGCAGAGGCAGGTGTGTGTGAGTGGGGGTGAAGGGTTAGCGAGAGAGCCCAGTGCCAGTGTGTTTTGCTGGTAGAGCTGAGGGTCTCTCTGCCAGGCTGGGTGTGAGACACCATTAACACCTTCCAAGCAGCTGTAAACAAAATACTGTGGCTTCCGGAATTTGGCATTTCTCCTGGGCTCAAGGGATGACAGAGGGAGGCCTCCTGATCTATGCTCCTTCTAGCAAAATGTCCACCCCACTTCCAGGATGCAAAACTTTGTATGTGGGTGGGGGAGGGGCGGAGGGCAGTTTCTTCAAAATGCAGGAAACGATGAGACCACTGAATCCTTATGCACTTGATCTCTTTTATACCCTTGACCCCTTTTTCCAGGGGGTTCACTGCTTTCTCATCAGGGGGGACCCTCAAGGATGGAGTCAGGACTGAGGTGAGGCCTTACATCCTCACACCTGCCCTAAAGGCTCTTCCTATATTGGCATCAGAACAGAGCAGCTGGGCTCACCCCTGGGAGACACTCACCAGATCCTACCTTCCCTTTGCTCCCTTACAGAAGGAGGAGGGGGTCCCACCCGACTGTCAGCTGAGATTCCAGCCCTTTCCCCTTACTCCCTGTCATCCTGCCCCAGACGCATGTGCTTAGTTTGAGAAGGCTCTAGAGGGGTGGGAGGAAGGATGCCTAAAGGGGAATCCATCTATGGTAGCGGTTTTCAACCTTTGCATCTTCATTCCTCTGGGGGGTCAAACAATCCTTTCATAATGGTCGCCTAAGTCCATTTGCATATCAGATACTTGCAATACAATTCATCACACTAGCAAAATTACAGTTATGAAAGTAATTTTATGTTTGGGGGTCACCACAACATGAGGAACTGTATTCCAGAGTCCCAGCATTAGGAAGGTTGAGACTCCACTGGTCTATGCAGCTCTCGTGAGTTTCTGCCCATGCTGGTGGCTTTCCCGTGATACGACTGCTAGACATCAGATTCCTGCAAGGAATCGCAGTAAACTAATGGTTTCCTGAGCTGGACTCGGAGTTGTCCATGTCCTCTTCCTGTAGGGTGAAAAGAAACAGATTCCTTTACTGGCTAGTGTTGACAACCTGACAGATGCGCCTGGAAGACCTCTGTATGTACCTCTGGTGGCTATTCTGAGTCTGTTAACCAATGTGGGAAGGCTTAATCTTAATTAGACCAGTCCTTAGGACGAGGATCCTGGACTATATAAGGTGGAGAAAGCAAGCTGACTCAATGTACATTAATTAATTCCCTTCCTTCCTTCCTTCCTTCCTTCCTTCCTTCCTTCCTTCCTTCCTTCCTTCCTTCCTTCCTTCCGTTTTTGAAGACCACATAGCCCTGGTTGTCCTTGAACTCGCTCCGTAGACTGTGCTGGTCTCCATCTCAGAAACCCGCCTGCCTCTGCCTCCCGAGTGCAGAGATGAAAGGTGTCCCTCACTACCCAGCTTAATCCCTGTTTCTTGATAATGGACACACTGTGGCCAGCTTCTTCCAGCTCTTGCTGCTGCCTCAGCCTCCCTGCTGTGGTGGACTGTGTGAGGCTTTTCTTCCTCAAGCTACTTTTGCCCAAGCATTTTATGTCCAGCAACAGGAAAAGAAACTAAGACGATAACCCAGGAAAAGTCATGTGGCCAAGTGACTCAGAGTCAGAGACTTAGAAGTGTAGAACAGGTGGGAGGTTCCCTTTCTTTATGTGATATTTGGGAACTTTTCAGAAGCATTTTGCTTGCTGTAACCCAGGATATGTGTCAGGGAGTGTCTCACTCAGGTGTAGAGATCTGACTATAAACATGGCGGCCCCCTGCAACCACCACCTCCCCATCCACCACAAAAGCTCTACAGAGGGAGAAACAAATCTAAAACTACGAAAAAATAAAACTGCGAGGGCTGAGGATGGAGGCCTGGGTATGTGGAGCCCTTGTCCAGCCTGCTTGAAGCCCTAGGTTCCAGAGAGAGAGAGAGAGAGAGAGAGAGAGAGAGAGAGAGAGAGAGAGAGAGAGAGAGAGAGAGAGAGAGAGAGAGAGAGAGAGAGAACAATACTCAAACCGTTGAGATGCCACCCTTGGACAGGCGGATTGCCATTTCTCCTCTGGTGTAAGTTAGCTCGTAACTCAAAAAAGAACATGCAGCCAAGTCCAGGGAGCACACATCTGTCATCCTAGTGCTCAAAGTGTCAAAGCAGAGAAGCAAGATCAAGCTGGGCGGCAGTCGTGGTAGCTCACACCTTTAATCCCAGCACTCGGGAGGCAGAGGCAGGCAGATCTCTGTGAGTTCGAGGCCAGCCTGGTCTACAGAGTCAGTTCCAGGACATCTAGGGCTACACAGAGAAACCCTGCCTCAAAATTCAAAACCAACCAAGCAAGCCAGGTTCAAGGACATCCTTGTGCACACGGCTGTTCAGTACTGGCCTAGACTGCGGGAGACTGTGATCTTCACTCTCCAGTAGGAAACTAGGGAAGGGGAGTTGCTTGAGCTTGAGGCTTCCTGGGTTGCAGAGTGGAACCCCATTTCAATAAAGTTAGGGGAGACTTTTTTCTTCAGTAATATAGTTGCTCATAAGTTGCCTGTGCTCCTGTAGGAACCCTAAGGAAACTCATTGGGTCATTAAAAAAAAATAAAGTAGGAGAGAAGAAACTAGTTGGGAAGAGGAAGAGTGGGAGAAGGGGACAGGAAAGGAACTCGGGTGAACATAATCCAAACACGCTACATGCACGTATGAAGACGGCACGATGAAACCCATTGTGTATGATTAATATGCAATAATAAAGAAATAAACCACAGAGACAGAGCTGGATTCTGAGGTATAGCTAGCTCTGTGTTGAGTGACAGACTTTATAGAAGTCCCCCATGATGGCTGATGGCTGGCTCCAGCTGAGGCAGGAGACTGGCCGTGGCCACAGGGGCATCATAGAGAGACTGAAGAGCCAAAGTTTACAGGAATGCGTAAAGGTCCACGTCGCGCGTGGACTGTGGCTCGAGTGGGTTGCTGTGGCTCTCTCCTGCCTCCTCTCTCCATCAGGGTGGGGTAAGGAGCCTTGCAAGTTGGTGGCTTGAGTAAGGCTGGGTGTACAGCCCTTTAGAGAGACCAGGTAAAGTGGAGGTGGCCCTGACCCTGGACAGGCTCCTTCCCTTCTGTTTCTTCATCACTGGGGCACAGGAATCCTGACTTTCCGTGGGCAGAGATCACTGCCCTCCTGCCAACATTCCTGAAGATTCTTTTCCCACAAGAATAAAAAGCTTAAGGCAGGAGCTGCCAGGCAGTTAAGCAAATCTTACAACAGCCAGTATGTCCCTCCCCGTCCTTGGTCACCATTTTTGTGTCTGCCGCTCTGCTCTTCTCTGCTGGAACGGAAAGGCTGAAGGTGTAACAGCCATTTCCCTTTTTATTTATTTATTTAGCTAATCTATTTACTTATTTATTCATTTATGTATTATATATATGTGTATTATTTATATATTATATATATTTTCAGGCTGTCCTGGAACCTACTCTGTAGACCAGGCTGGCCTCAAACTCAGAGATCCACCTGCCTCTGCCTCCTGAGCACTGGGATGCTATCACTACCCTAGGTTTATGATTTTGTTTTTTGTTTTTTAAAATTATATATTTTTGCACGTGTTTGTGTAGGGTTTGGCATGCCAATGCTGGTGCCCTCAGAGGCCAGGGGACCAGGATCCCTTGGCGCTGACAATACAGGTGGTTATGAACCACCCAGCAAGGGTGCTAATACTCAAACTCAGATCTTCTATAAGAGCACCAATGGTTCTTAACCACTGAGCCATCTCTCCAGGACCCTTTTAAGTTTTTGACAGTATATTGCATATCATAAGCCTCAGTTATCCATCCTTCTACCGTCTGTCAATTTACACCTCTATGCATCTACCCAGAATTTATCTGTCCATCTAGCCACTGTTTATCTGTCAATTCATCCACCTAACTATCCATCTATATCCTCATTTATCCATCTACCCACTCATCTAACCATACACTCACCAGGAAGCCACTGGGCGTTATAAGTGAGGACATAGTTGCATTTTTATGGTTATGGTTAAGTTGCATTTACTTATTGGTGTGTGTGTGTGTGTGTGTGTGTGTATACGTGTGTGGGTGTGTAAGTGCACACGTACCATGGCATGATTGTGGAGGTCAAAGAACAACTTTGTGGATCCAGTTCTCTCCTTTCATGGACTCCGGGATCAAACTAAGGTAGTCCTGATTTGTGCAGTCAATCCTTTATCCACTGAGCCATCTTGTTTGCCCTGCTTTGGCATTTAAAGTCACTTTCCATAAGCTGAGTGTAGTGGTACATGGGTCATCCCAGCATTTGGGAGGCTGAGGCAGGAGGATCTCCAATTCTAGGCCAGCCTGGTCTTTGTGAGAACTTGTGTCAAAACAAAATCACACACACACACACACACACACACACACACACACACACACACACACACACACCACCCAAATCTGCCATTTCTGGGGCAAATGAAGGACTGTTGTCAGGTACAAATCAGCCCTAGTTGATGTCTCTGAGCCCACGGATGGATGCTGAGGCAGGAGGACAGCTTTAGTTGGCTCTCTGTGGGAGCTGAGGAAGGTCAGAGAAGCATAGAAGCATCTGGAGGCAGAGTTGACAGTATACTGCTGGTGACTCAGAAGAGGCTGGCCAGCAGCTGAGGCTCCGGGAAGATCGGTGAGGTCCAGACTTCAGCTGCAGGAACTTTGACCAAGAAAGTGAAGGCTCAGCTCAGAAACTCTGGCCCCAGAGGAGGCAGCCACATCTTTAAGGCTGGCCCTTTAAGGCTGGCCCAAATCTAGGGAGAGTTCTCTATTGGTTTTTTTAGATGGGGAAGGAGAGACATCCCAGGGAATGTCTTTGCCAGGAATAGAAGGGAACCTGTCTCTGAGGAAGTAGGGGAGGGAGAGATCAAGGGTGTGGGTACTGGGGTGATGAAAGGGGTCATCAGGATTTTATTGACTGTCAACAGTGGAGAAGATCAGAGGGAGCAGTGAGACAGTAGACAATGTGGGAGATGGTAAATTCTTTTATTTTTGTTTTGTAAATAGTCATTTGAAAGAGTTAAAATGACGACAGGGAGTTTGCTGTCCAACTATTTTGCAGTAAGCTAAAGGTTAAAGGCCAAAGGTTTTCTGCCTACCATTCCCTAGAACGTCATTCGGAGAATGTCCCTCCCAACAATCCTAGCTGTCCAGCCCCCAACTTCTGGAAAGTAAGCTTGAATTCTCTAGGGCCAGTCAGACCCAAACAGAGTCGTTTGGACCAGAGACTAAAGGAGCTATGGGTTGTAACTGCTGGCCTAGGAAGGTGCAGTCTCTCCAATTCTCTAGCTGCCTCCAGAGAGGTTGGCCAGGGAGATACCTCCACCATTGCCTACAAGGAGAGTCTCCAGCTGCTACCAGGTAGGTCCCTGCCTCCTCCAAATCAGGGTAGCCCAGGCTGGCCTGGAGCTTGCTAGATAGACTATGCAGACGGGCCTGCCCTCAGACTCAGACTCCTCCTGTCTCTTTCTCTAGTGCAGGAATTAAAGGCCCGGCTATGAACAGATTAAAAATGACAAAATGTTGGCGGCTCCCACTTGAGCCCTGCCGTTCATCCTTGTCAGCCGTGAGTCTCCATTGCTGCCACACGTGGTCTAGGTGCCAGGAACGCAGCAGAAAGAGCACTGCCCTTCTTCCTAGGTCCATTCTGGAGGTCCAAGCATGGAAAGATAATCACGCTGTGACAGGACTTGGGTGTTCTGGTTTGGGGGAAGCGTTGTAAGGCAGGTGGGTGGAAATGTCTTTATTTATTTTATAATTACTGTTATTGTTATTTTCTCAGACAGGGTCTTACTATATAGCTCTGGCTGTCGTGGAATTTACTATGTAGATTTGACAGGTCTCAAACACAGAGAACTGCCTGCCTCTGTCTTCAGAGTTCTGGTATCAAAGATGTAGGCCACCACACCCAACTTGGGGGAGGGGGAGGGTATTTTTAAATTGATTTATTGTAATGGTTCTGCGACTTCAAAAGTTGCTAACAGCTCCCAGAGTCATGTGTCTTTTAGAGATTTTGTCTTTATTGTTTGTGTGTGTGTGTGTGTGTGTGTGTGTGCGCGCACGCACGCACACGCACACACAAGTTCCCTGCCGAAATCAGAGACGCCCCTGGAGCCCAAGACAACCTATTTGGACGCTGGGAATTGAACTCTAGTCCTCTGCCAGAGGGGCCTGTGCTTGTAATCATTAAGGAATATCTTCAACCTTACCCACCTCCCTTTTATCCCTTAAAAACAAGCAAATATGGTCTCACACGTGCCAGGTTGGACTGGCATCAACACCTGCTCCCACCTTCGAGGTGCTGAGTTTTACAAGCCCCCTGCCACCAGGCTCACGTTTCGTATTTCACTGTACCACATTTTTAACTTCTTCCCCTAAGAGTGCTCGCAGATGTGTGGCCACGTTTATGGTTCCGTGCTGCTTCACGATACACATCATCCGTGGAACCCTTGTCGTTGCTTCTTTTGCTAGAAGATTATGCTCGGTGGTACATACCTGTAATCCTAGCACTTGGCAAGGCTGAGGCAGGGGGATTTCTTACAGCACAGGGTCAATCTAGGCTCCACGGTGAGACAAAGCAAATAGACAGAAAACCTAAACCCAAAACATAATTAAAGCCAAGCTCCTAGCTGTAGTGACACTGTACCTGTTGTTGACCCAGGCAGCCCAGAGGGCCGGGTCTCCTGGGCAGCAATTGACCCAGGAAGGCTGCCAAGTGAGAGTGACAGCTGCAAGCTCCTCCTGCCCAGTTGAGGGTCTGTCCAAAGGCCCCGTCCCAGTGGGCCCAGGGCCAGCTGCCTTCTCTGCAGCCAGGGAGAGATACCAGCTGGCTCCAACTTCAGAATGGACGCCAGGAGCCCAGGCTCGATGTGTTCGCCTCGCTGACACTCTGTGGGCTTCCAGGAGCCAGGCAAGCCCTAGCCGCCCCGCGTCTCCTCCTAGGTATGGAAGCTCTAAGCAGGTTAAAGGTGCTAAGTTCCTGAGTCAAGAGTGGGGTTGGGGGGGTGGGAGGGGGAGGATCTTCATTCGGCTCACCCGCCACAGGGGACATCCCCTGCCTGCACCACCGAGGGTCTTTTCTTCTCTCTACTGTCGTTAGAGTGGACTTATAAATCCTGATGGCTAATGCTGATAATTCCACAGGTCGATCAGAAAGGTTGGGAGCATCGCTCAGTCGGTGGAGTGCTTGCCTTAGCACGCATGAAGCCCCGGGGGTCTACCCACTGGCTGCATAAACCAAGTGTGGTGACGCACACCTGTGATCATAGCACTAGAAAGGTGGAGGCAGGAGGATCCTCAACAACAGAGTGAGCTAGAAGCCAGAGGCTGGCCAGCATCCCAGCAGAAGCTGGGGTAACTGGGGAACCCTTCTGGTATTGGGGATTGAACCCAGAGCCTTCCGCATGCTAGGTAAAAAGCTATACCTCTGAGCTAAACCTCCAGCCTTTTGTTTACTTTTGAGATAGGATCTCACTAAGTTGCCCAGGCTGTCCTCGAGCTCATAACCCTCAGCCTTGGAGGACAGATCTGGAATCTCAGCCTTGGAGGTTGTGCACACAGCCTGACTTCTCTGAACTTCTTTTGTACAATGGAGTGGTGGGGTTTGTGTGGGGGAGGGCGGGGGAGGGTAGAGGTGTTCAAATACTGTACCATGAAAGTCTAAGCCCTGTTCTGCACCCAGATCACCTGCCCAGGTTGTCAGGAGACAGTGTCTGTTCCAGCAGGCTGGCCAATGGTTCAGAGTTTAGCTAGGAAAGGCAGTGGTGGGGGACGTGAGGAGGAGGAACTTTTTGGAAAGGAAGATGCAGAAATTCGAATGGCTGAGAAGGAAGGGGCCTAGGTAGGCTGGCTCCCTGGTCAGGCTGTAAATACCACAAGCTCCATGCATTGGTGGAGTTCCTCACACACTCTTCTGCCCCAAATGCACAACCCAAGCGCACATCCTGTCCGTGTGCCCACTGAACCCAGCAGAGGTCCTACGCAGATGCAGAGAGGGTCTCTCTCTGATGCAGCTGTGGCCTCATCCTTCTGTGTGGCCTTGGAGGTGCAGGGTTGTCAGAGCTGCCAGGAGGCCGCTCTGACAGGGGCCTTGTGCACTCCGGCCGGGGCTGGCAGAGCCATCTGTGGCCTCTCGTCACAGACTGCCAGGCTGGGCAGAGCCACGTGCCGGGCTGGAGGGAGCAGACCCCGGCGAACGGCCTCTTTGGAAAGCAGGCAATTGTTTGCCCTGCAGAGAAACAAAGAAGCTGAGATGGGCAAGCTTGGCTTTGTACTCAGCAACCTGACCCTGCCACAGAAAGGACTGTGCAGCCCTGGAGAGCAAAGGCCTCCCTGAGGGCATGAGGGCCACTCTTTCTCTGCCTTGCTGTTCACGATCAGCAAGCAGGAACAGTGACACTTGACTTAGGCGCACGATTCTGAGCCGGCTGGCTTCCCTTCAGCCCTTTCTGAGCCGGCTGGCTTCCCTTCAGCCCTTGCCCTGGTTGGCCTGGTGCATTCTAAGTGGTTCTGCTCCGCCGCCAAGCACAGGAGAGCTGACCTGGGCTACCTATGGGCTTGAGAGCCAAAGCTGTCAGAGGTCATCACATAGAAGTGCTGAACCAATCCAAGCTGGCTTGTCATGTTCTGCACACTGGGAAAACACCAGCTCTCCCCTACTGAGTCGCTTTCTCAGTTTTGAGTTTCCAGTGGCAATCTGAAGTTGGAAAGATAAAAAAGAAAGTGTATAAAAGATTTTAAAAGGTATGTTTCCTCTTTTCCCCCTGACAGGGGCTCAACTCAATATGTATCTCAGGCTAGCTCCAATCTGGATTTCCTCCTGACTCCCCCTCCCTACTGCACCACCACACTTTGCTAAACAATTCTCAAAATTTAAATCATGTGACACTCTGAGCAATCAAAGGAACTCCGGGCCACCGTGTTCCGTCCCTCCCGAGCCTTGAGTAAGCCCAGAGTATCCACCCTGTGGGCTACCCTCCTTCGTTAGCTAGCCACTTACTGTCCACCTCAGTTCTCAGGTCAGTTGTGTTCTCCTAACTCTGGTTGTATGTTGTGTATGACTGTGCGTCTATATTGTGTGTGTGATTATGTGTTGACCTAGACTTGTAGTCAAGGATGACTTTGATTTTCTGATCCTCCTGCCTCCACTTCAGTGCTGGGACCGTAGGTGTGTCCCACCACACTGTACTGGGGATTGCTGCTGTACTCAGGGCTTCAGGGATGCTGGGAAAGGCTCTCCGCCTGAGTTCTATCCCTGGACCCCTTGTTGTCTTCAGAGCATCCATTTCACTCCACAACGACAAAGACTGCACCTGTTTAAAGTTTCCTGTCAGGGCTGGAGAGAACACTGGACATAGCTGCAAAGACCAGATTCAATTTCCAGCACCCACACGGTAGCTCACAACCATCCTTTGTTTTGTTTTTTGTTTTTGCTTTTTGAGATAAGGTTTCTCTGCGTAACAGTCCTGGCTGTCCTGGAACTCACTTTGTAGACCTTGAGACACAGAGATCTGCCTGCCTCTTCCTCCTGAGTGCTGGGATTAAAGGTGTGTGCCATGATGCGTGGCTCGCAACCGTCTTTAGCTCCAGTTCCAGGGTGCCCTACACATATGTGGCACACAAACATACATGCAGGCAAAACATTCATACAGAAGACTATAGAAGTGAATATGGGTGCTGACCCGTCCACCCCAGTCACGGAGCCACCTCTCAGGACCCAGCTGCCCCCCTGAAGTCCCCTTGATTTCCTCTAAGCGCTCCCCCCACTTCTACCACAGCTAGCTTCTACAAGGCATTTCCATCAAGGAAATGGAATCTAGCTGATGTCTAATGTCTGGAACCTCCCCTCTTTTGATCCTTTTGGTAAATGTGATGGTCTACCTTGTGCTGGCCCTGAGGATTCTAATGATATAGTAATTCAACAGGAACAGGCAGGGAGACCCTTATTACGGTCAAGGAATCACAGATGATAAGATAAGCAAGTGGTCGGGCAAATCCAGGATAGCCAGGATTATATGGAGACATACTGTTTTAAAACAAAACAAAAAGAGAAGGCGTGAAGGCTTTCAGGGAGACATTTGTCTGCGCTGTCACGGAGCCTGCAGAGTATGGAGAAGCAATTCAGCTCCGTGGTGTCCCACACGGAATAGCAGTTTCTGGTGGGGCCTGGGCAGGCTGAGCAGTCAACTCAAGGCTCACGGGTTCTAAGTGCTTGTGTCTCTCTGAAGTTTAAGTGAACATGTACTCACAATGCATAGGATTTCCAGTCTTCCTTTATCACAAGTTTAAAGCCTCACAGCCGGTACAGTGTAATTATTTGGGGTTCACTTTTAACTTAGACAAGTGAGGGGGGGAAGAAAAGTAATAAGAAATACACACATACACACACACACACCAACTACACACACATACACACACACACCATAAACACAAACACACACACATATACTACACACACACAGACATGCACGCCACACACACACACCACACACACACATATACTACGCACACACAGGCATACACACACACATACCACATACACACACAGACATGCACACCACACACATACAAACCACACACACACACACCACACACACATACACCACACACACACCACATACACATACATACACACACACACACACACACACACGAAAAATAAGCCAACCTTGTACAAAAAGTGTCTGCCTGCCCACCCAGCCACACCTCCAAAGCAAGGTCCCTTCTATCAAACTACAATGTCCTCAGTGCCAGATAATGACCAGTAAAGAATCTGAATTGGGGGCGGGGGGAGGAGCTGTACTGCAAACTCTGCTAACAAGGCGCTCACACTGCCAACCACGCGGCCTCTGCGAGTTAGTTCCCATCCTCATTGCTAGACCAAATGCCCGACAAGAGGTAACTCAACAGTTGGGCGGTGGTGGTGCACACCTTTAATCCCAGCACTTGGGAGGCAGAGGCAGGTGGATTTCTGAGTTCAAGGCCAGCCTGGTCTACAGAGTGAGTTCCAGGACAGCCAGGGCTACAGAGGTAACTCGATGAAGGAAGGATTTATTTTGGCTGGCTGGAGGTTTAAGGGTGCGGGCCCTCCTGGAGGGGAAGGCCTAACAGCTGGAGGGGAAGGCCTAACAGCTGGAGTGGCTCTCCACTGTGGCAGCAGCAGTGGGTGAGGCTGCTTGTTGACATCTGGCAGATCAAGAAGCAAAGACAAAATACTGGCCCTCAGCTCTCTTTCTTCTTGATTCAGTCCAGATACAAACCCCGGGGATGGCGCTGTCATCTCTCAGTGAATGATCTCTGGAGACACCTTTCCTATTGCTAAAATTCCTTCTCTGGAGGAAACAAAGCAAAATTCACTCCTCCTCCACAGATCCCAGTGACAAACCAAGGCAGGATAGGCCATAGTTCACCCTGGGGAACCAATGTCTTGGGGCTCCCTCACAGAAAGCCTAGTGAGGGGTTATTTGCAGAGGTGTGGGAACTCTTCCCCCAGCCAGTCACACCTGCAAAGACTCACCCAAAAGAGATGAGTCCCCCACCAATGTGCCCTAGCCCCTTTCCCAGCTGTGGGAAGCACTGGAAACAGATGGGTTCTCAGGTGAGCACTTCCTATCCGACCCCTAGACTCTGCTGGAGGATAAACTGTCCATTAGCACAATGGGTCACGACTGGATTCCCAAAGATGGCAGTTGGCCCAGGACCATCAATCACGAGACTCCCTGACACAGCCTCTTCTTTTTATTATTTATTTATGTTTTACATTTTATCCTAGACCATGTGGCCCTGGCTGTCCTGGAACTTGCTCTATAGATAGGCTGGCCTTGAACTCACAGAGATGCACCTGACTCTGTCTCCCAAAAGCTGGGATTGAAGGAGTGCACCAGCACACCTGGTATTTCTAATGCTCTCTAATCCCATCCAATGCAAACTGACTGATGCATTATTGACTTCAGATCCAACCTTGGCAAAACAGAGTCCATCTTATTCCAGAGTGTTCTAGAGTCATTTTTGCTTTGCCCGTCTCTGTGGGTTGCATACATTTTAGTCCTCAGAACCGATAGTGGCCACAGATTTCCTGTCCTTCTCCTAAAACCTCTGTTGGTTGGAGGAAAGTGCCATTCGGATGGCCGCTGTGACAGTGTGCTGTTCTCCTGGGCTCTCAGAGGATGTTTCCAGGCTGGGCTAGTGTCTAGTACTTCACTCTGAGATATCCTCAGGGTATTGTGTACTGGGTACCCAAGGCTAGCTCTGAACCTGGTGACCCTGCTGTACTAGGGAGACTGATCTGTGTTTTAGGAGTCAATCTTCAAGCCCAGATGTGATCATGTGACACACACTAAGGTGACACACAAGAGAGCTCTTCCTGGAGATTCCCTTGACCTCGAGACGGGCTGCGATGGGACTGAATTGGCCCCAGTGACTGTAGCTCTGACCTCATTGGTGGTCGCTTGTGTGACACCTAGAAAGTCAAAGTCAAGAAGGTGCTGAGAAGGACCAGGGCTGGCTTCTTGGCCACCTGTCCCACATTCTTCCTGAAGGGTCTTTAATGCCAGCTTCCTGGTCTGTAGTAAATAGGGATAGGATGCTCTAGAAGATGACAGCACTTGCCTAAGGTCTTGGCATGGCCAAGGAAAGCTTCCCACTCAGCAGAGAGGCATGCCAGCTAATCCTGGCTCACCTGCCCTCAGCCTGAGTAGGAGAAAGCCTCCCCGACTCTTGGGGAACTCCTGCCTTAGGCCTTCTTGCCTCAGAATTGTTGAGGGTACCCTCTGGGCAGCTGTTATCACTCAGGAAGGAGCTGGTGTCACCTGCAAAGCTCGGAGGGAACTGACTGGAGCTCAGAACTTCCCTCCCTCAGGCCAGATGCTCCAGGGCCTCTGGGAAGCTAGTTGGATGAACACCCTTCACGTAAGAGAGACACTGCCTTCATCCAACACCAGGCCTCAGGTGGCAGTTAAACAACAAACAACTGTGGAGCACAGCCATTACAAGGAAGCCTTTAAAAGGCCTGCCAAGCCCTTGCTCAGGTAGCCGTAGCCTCAGAGGCCAGGCGGATGGAGGCCCCTGGTGGCTTCCATCCGCAGCAGAGGACCTGTTTGCAGCCCTGGCTGTCCCAGTCAGAAACCAGGGTAAAGAATACTCACCGAGGGGCCGGGGACAGAGTCTCTGAAAACAAGAAGGCCCCTCTTTGCCAGAGTTAAGCCACCTCAGGATGCAGAGAGAGCTCAGCTCACCACATCCCCTTGGCGAGCTTGGGCGACAAACGCAGCCGCTTTCAACACACTCTCGGTTTTCATCAATGGCTTCCATTGTAGGTGCGGAGTCTCGGCTCCAGGGGTTGGGTCCATGCCCTGGCTGGAATCTGAACCTGGGGACTGGGTTCCTTTGCTGCCTTCCTTAGACTTGTGAGGCCTTTGAAGCCACCTCTGGAGGCCCCCACTGGCACTTAGACATCATCCCTTGACTGGGACCTGCCATCGCCTTCTATTTACCATGTGCCACTTACATACTAGTCCCCAACTCCAGACTAAAGCAGGGAGTGGCCAGTGACTGTCCCCACCACTTGTCCTAAACAAAGTTTTATCAAAACAGCCAAGCCCTGTCCCGTTGAGATTGCTGGTACCGGCTTTGCCCTGACTTGCAGAAGCTTTGCAGTGAGGCCTCAGACTGCTGTTCATTCTGCCTCTCACTTGCTCCCTGGCCTTTTAAGGGGAAAAAAATTGTCCTCTCATGTTTTTTGTTGTGTTTTAGAGACAGGGTCTCTCCTGCAGCCCTGCTTAGCCTCCAACTGTATACGAACCCAGAGCCTTCATACTGGCTAGGCCAGCGGTTTACCAACTAAGCCACACCAACCCCTCTCGGGGTTGTGACACAGGGACTCACTATGTAGTTCAGGCTGACAGAGAACTTTCGGTGTAGCCCAGGCTGGTCTCGAATTGGAATCCCCCTGCCTTAGGTTTTGAGGGCTGCCGATTACAGGTGTGTAAACCACCATTCCTGGTTGGCCTTTTCACTCTTGAGCTCTGATGACAGATTCGTTCACTTGACAAATTCTCCCTGAGCATCTGCTCTGCGCGGAGCACTGAGCCGGGAGGTGAGGAGAGACAGGTGCCTGAGGCAGACACGCAGCTGTCCCCTGGGGAAGCTGGGGTGGCTGCCACACATCTGTAACTTTGCAACTTTGTGGTTGGGTCGCACCTCACAAAGGAGAAGGTGATGCGTTCTGAGGACCCAGCCCAGCAGGCAGGGACAAATCTGTATCGTGAGTGACAAGTTGTCAGGACCTGGAGGTTGTGTGGGGGCCAGTAGGTCACTGGGCTGGTGTAGGAGGACTGCAGTGTTTCTAGATAGAGAGGCCCTCTGGGCAAGACAGGGGAGAACTGGCTCCTTCCAGGAACAGAGTTAGAGCCAAGGAGGGGACATGAGGGATAAGTCCCTGAGATGGCACTGTGACTCCACCATGCCCCGGGCTGGGGGAGAGTGAGGACACTAAGGTAGCCTAGAGTTCAGTCTTAATTCAGACCCACAGGCAGCTTCTGATGTGCAGCCGCCCAAGCCGTAACATGATTTGAAATGTAAGTGAGGCTGTTTGGTCACACTGGCCACAAAGGAAGTGTCCAAGAGCGTGGCAGGAGTCTTATGGGAAAAGGCCCCTGTAAGATGGGCGGAGAGGTGTCGAGGACAAGACTGGAAACCTCCCTGAGGGAGTGGTTGGTAACCAGGGCCCAGCCCCGCGGGAGCTGCTGCAGCTCAAAGTCTGTTCTAAGCCTGGTTCCCTCCATTCTGCTCCCCTCTGAAGTCTGGCGAGGCTGGAGAAACCACACACAAGTAAAGGAGGAGAGAAGGTAGTCGGGTGGCCAAGGGTGGACCTGCTATGTTAACTCAGAGAACAGAAGTGTAGAACCTATCAAATTGGCCGTCCAAGGGCCTGTGAAAATAGTTCACTGGATAAATGGCTTGCTTCAAAAGTCCGAGGACCTGAGTTCAGATCTCTGGAACCTGCACGAAGCCGGATGATGCAGTAAGCTTCCATGATTCCAGAACTCCTTGGGCAAGGTGGGAGGGAGAGACAGGAGACGCCTCCTCCTCCACTTGCGGGCCAGCCAGCCTGGCTGACTATCTCAAACAAGGTGTGTGTGAGGTCCGGCAGCTGAGGCCGTGTGTCTGCACATACATGCTAACAAGCACACACACAGACATGTGCAAAGATTTTATTTTTTTCAAAAAAGGCCACCTGGAAAGGACCTTAAATTTTCACAGGAAAAAGATTGGGAGGACTGGAGGCAACTCCAGACTTAGGAGACTTTTATAGACATCTAGATCCCTCCGGACGGATTCTGCTAGTCTACCCAAAGGTTTGCTTTTGTGGAAAACTGTTGCCAATATCCATCCACTGTCTTGTACTGGAACTGGCCATTTTTTCATCATTCATTCATTCATTGACTCATTCATTTAATATGCTTGGCAGAGCCATCTCAAAGCATATATCTACAAATCTAACAGAAAATCTTCAAAGCTACTGGGTGTGGTGGCATATGACTTTAATCAGGAGCAAGAGGCAGGCAGATCTCTGAGTTCAAGGCCAGCCTAGTCTACTGAGTGAATTCCAAGATAGCCAGAACTGTTGCACAGAAAAACCCTGTCTCGAAAACCAACAACAAAAACAAAATAAAAGACACAAACAACCCCTGAAACTAACAACAATAACAATCTTAAAAGTTGGGCTTTAGCCAGGCACGGTGGCACATACCTTTAGTCCTAACCCTCAGGAGACAGAGGCAGAACATGTCTTGTGAGTCTGAAGCCAATATGGTCGATGCAATGTGATTCCGCCTCAGGACAAATTATTATTGTTATTGAGTGAGTGTATGGTGTGAGTGTGTATGTGTGAGAGAGTGTATGTGTATGTGTGAGTCTATATGTATGTATGTGTATGTATGTATGTGAGTGTACGTGTGTGTGTGTGTGTGTTGGAGAGCACATGCATGTCACAGATCAGAAGACAACATTGAGGAACTGGTTTTCTCCTTCCAACTTTGTGCAGGTTTCTGAGGCTCAGCCTCAGATCATGGGGTTATGTGACTTAACTGAACCATCTCTCAGGCCCCCACAGAACTTATTTAAAGACAAAAGACCAACAAAATGAATGATTTTGAGACAAGGCAACAATGCAGGAGAGGTCAAGTCTGGCTTTAGGGATGCTGGGGTAGCTGTAATACCAGGTCTCTCTCTCTCTCTCAAGCTGTTGACAAGGTACCAGCAGCCACGAGGCCACCTGGGCCTCCTGACACCAGGGCAAGGGACTGTGAGGGCCCAGAGCTATTGACTGAACTGTGAGTCACTGACTCAGGTGGGTCACGTGTCTCGCTGTGAACCCAGGATCTTACAGGCTCAAGCACTCCTTGTTCTCCATGAACCGTGAGACAGCACTCGGGCACAAGGCAGAGTAACAGACGAGAAATCACAGGGAACAGCAAAGCGGGAGAGAGTTGAGCGGACACTGGACTTGGAACGAGAGTTGGCCGTAATGAATGCACTCCGCACCTCAGGCCTGGGGTCGAGGGCCTGACTGAGGCCATCTTAGGCTCTCGGGGAGCTTACTTTCACAGGGAGCTCTTTTCTCCACCCTACTAGAAATCTGGAGAAGAACCTCCCCCTCTCTGCCCCCCTTTGGCCCCCACCCCAGTTCAGCCAAGGAAAGGAATGAAGTTAACTGCCCATTGTTCCTGTGACACTTCCTGAGGACAACAAAGGACCTCTTTTACTAGGGAGAGTGGAGTAAGCCAAAGCTTCACAACCTGGAAGTCACCGAATTCAGCTGTGTTGGTGCCAGATGGGAGACACCCAACAGGCCATGTTCAGAGTTGGAGCCAAAACAGGTAGGCCATACAGAAAGCCCATATATGGCCAGTCTTTCGGGTATACTGTGCGGAAGTACATAGCATTGACTGGATACTCAGAAATAGCACACATCGACAATTCTGGAAGGATCAGCTAACATTGAAGCCGATTCCCTGCTGGGTTGCACCTCTGCTAGGTCCACTTAGCTGTGAGCCAAGGGAAACAGAGATGCAGAGACTTCTAACTATATTTTTAGCTGGCACCAAGATGCCTCTCAACAGAGAGTTCCAGGCAGGGGAGGCAAATGATAAGTTTGTGGAGGCAGAGAACATGCTAGGAGAGATGGAGCTGAACAGGGGCAGAGGCAGGAGATTAAGCTGGAGTTGGGACTGTGACCAAGCTTGAGAGAGGGTGGCAGTCCAGGAGATTGGCTCTATCTTATCCTGAACCCCTGGTATCCCCGGGCTCTACTGACAGGGTAGGAGCTGGTGTGTCCAAGGCAGCCTTAAAACAGCAGATGTTCGTTCTTACAATGTCCCAAGATAGGGGTTCAGCCGCATCCCCTAATGACTCTAGGGGGAGGTCCTTTAGTGTTTCATCCAATTCTTGATGGTTTTGGGGATCCTCGGTGCCCCTTATCTTACCTGACATCCCTCAGCCCTCTGTCCCTGTCTCCCTCGTGTCAGCATGTGACTTCTTGTTCTATAAAGATATTGGTCATTTCTTTTTCTTTTTTGATTTATTTATTTTATTTTATGTATATGAGTACACTGTAGCTGTACAGATGGTTGTGAGCCTTCACGTGGTTGCTGGGAATTGAATTTAGGACTTCTGCTCGCTCCGGCCCAAAGATTTATTTATTATTATAAATAAGTACACAGTAGCTGTCTTCAGACACCAGAAGAGGGTGTTTGATCTCACGGATGGTTGTGAGGCACCATGTGGGTTCTGGGGTTTGAACTCAGGACCTTCGGAAGAGCAGTCAGTGCTCTTAACCACTGAGCCTTTGCTCTGGTTCCGTATGGCCTCGCTTCAATTTCACCTATGAAGGCTCTTTCCAAACAAGGTCACCCTCTAGCCGGGCAGTGATTCTGGGGATGGGACGTTCTTTAACTCAAGATGGTGGCTAGACATGCTTGGCGGTGGCTCTTCACCTATGGAAGGGATTGCGTCGGCACAAGGAAAAGCTTGAGGAGCCAACGTAGGCACAGGAACCGATGAGAGGCTGGAGAGCAGGGAGGGGGAGGGGAGGTCAGGGATGGAGGCTGAAGAGATTCACATGGGAAAACAAAAAGGACCCGGAGATGATCAGAATACCAGCTGAGTCAAGGGTGCATTCTAGAACCTTCTCTAGGGTGCTGGTGGCTTCTGAGCCCAGTCTTCTGTGACATAGTTCCATAAGGTTCAAGAAGTGAGGGAAAGTCCTCACACAAGGGAGAGGGGTGGAAGCTCTGGGAAGAACACAAAAGACTGGCACCTACATACCTGCCAGGAACTCGTCCCTGGGACAGTCCAAACCTCTTGGCTCAGCGCGTGGGCACCCCTCAGAATTGCTGATGGCTGGCCTAGAGTCAGTACCCCTCCCTGTGAGCTCACACTTCAATTAGGCCTCTGCTCCCTCCAGCCTGGTCCCTTACTCTCTGCTGTCCCGGGTGCCGCCTAGCTCGTACCAGCGGTCTGCTGATGCCCAGGACAGGGCTCTCAATCCCGAAAGGTTAAGGGGTGGGGAGACCTCAGCTTTTCTCAGAGGTTGTGCCCTTTGGATTGCCTGTGCTGTCCAGATGAAGAGTAGGATCCTGAGGCTTCAGGCTTCCAAAAACTCCCACGCGGACTCGGGAGATTAAAGCAGAGACTTAACCATTGAAGGTCCAGAAGCCAGGCATCTGAAGTCAGTGTTGCTGGGCTGAAATGAGGTGTCAATGGGGCCCTACTCTCCCTGGGAGGATCTCCAAGTTCCTTTCCACTCCTTCAAAGTCAGCCTCTTTACCCCCACTGCTGGAAAAATGCTTAGTCACCCCCTCTTATCATACATGTTCAGGCATGTGCCTGTCTGAGGGTGCTCAGATGAAATCAGAAGTTTCCCATTTTCCACCCTCCCCCCACCCTCCTATCTGTTGGACACAGAGTCTTTCTCTTAATGACTCAAGGTGGCCACAGACTCACAAGCCTCTGGAACAAGGGGTTGGCAGGCGGCACCACCACACCTGCCTCCACGTCTGTGTTGTCTTTTTTTGTTTTCTGTGTTGTACTGGCTATCGTGGAGCTCAGGATGTAGGCAAGGCTGTCCTTGAACTTGCAGCAATCCGTATGTGGAGTGACAGGCATGTACTACCACGGCCAGCTCCATCTTAACCTTCTGAGTCACATCTACAAAGGATGTCACCGTCGCTGTTGGTGGTGCTGGGAACTCAGGCGCAGGCCTCATGCTAGGCAACCCCTACCTCTTGGTTACCCTCTCTGATGAAGACCGACATACTTTTAATATGATGTCGGGTTCTGGGAAGTAGGACCGGGTTTGTCTACTGTAGAGGTCTGTATTCTGTTCTAAAAAAGCCCGCAGAGGAGGAGGTGTAACCAATGCTGCTGTTCATTTTCCTCATAAGTGAACACCAGAGTGTCTTTTAAAACTGTGTGCATACGTGTGTGTGTATATGGATGTGTGTGTCTGTGTGTGCATGTGTATGTGTGTGTGTATATGGATGTGTGTGTCTGTATGTGCATGTGTATATGTGTCTGTGTATATGTATGTGTGGGTATGTGTGCATGTGTGTATATGTGTCTGTGTGTTTCTCTGTGTGTGTATGTGTCTGTATGGGTATATGTGTGTGTATGTATATGTGTGTCTGTGTGTCTGTGTCTGTGTATAGGTATATGTGTGTGTGTATATATATGTGTGCCTGTGTGTTTCTCTGTATGTGTATATGTGTGTTTGTACATGTTTATGTATCTGTGTGTCTGTGTATGTGTGTGTGTGTCCGTGTGTTTGTGTGTCTGTGTCAGAGTAGAACCTGGGCAGTTTTCTCCTTCCACCCTGTGGATCTTGGGAGTTCAATTCAGACCTTTAGGCTTGGCAGTGGCACCCTTGCCAGCTGAGCCATCTCCCGGGCTCTGGGCTTTTGTTGTTTGTGTTTGTTTGACCTGTCTTTGGTCTTGAGTAGCTTCAGCTGTTCTTGTACTTGCTGCATGGCCAAGGATGAGTTTGAACTCCTGATCCTCCTGAATCTGCCTCCCAGAAGTGGCACCTGAGAGCTGTGTACCACCAACTCTGATCTCTACTTCTAGTGAAGGATGGCAGAAAGGTCTTGTGTGTACACATGTGTGTGCATATGCATGTGTACGTGCGTGTGAAAGTCAGAAGACAACCTTCGGTACTCAGTTCTCTCCTTCTACAAATGAGAGTTGTGGTGATCGAACTCAGGTCATGGGTCAATATGCAGAAGACCAAGTTGTCCTTAAACTTGTAACCCTCCTGTCTCAGATATGGAGTTACAGGCATACTACTGTAGCAAGAACCTACACTCACTGGGCCATCTTAGCTGCCCCGGGTCTTTTAAAGGAAAAAATTTTAAATGTTTTAAATTAATTTAAAATGTTCTATGTGTGTGTGTGCGTGCACACTGCATGGGTGCAGGTGTCTATGGGGGCCGGAGGAGCGTGTGGGATCTCCTGGAACGGGAGTCACAGATGGTTGTGAACTGTCTGATGTGGGTTCTAGGAGCCGAACTTTCTCTAGCCATCCAGGGTCTTTATTAAAGACTGTATTTCTTGCTTCCTTGGGGTTGCAGACTCACACAGGCGTGTTTCCTAGCCAGTGAGATCCCAGTCTTTGGAGGGTGTGATTTATGGGTGTGGCTTCTTCCTTCAGACTCCTTCTTACGATGTTTCTTCTTCTTCTTCTTCTTCTTCTTCTTCTTCTTCTTCTTCTTCTTCTTCTTCTTCTTCTTCTTCTTCTTCTTCTTCTTCTCCTTCTCCCTCTCCCTCTCCCTCTCCCTCTCCCTCTCCCTCTCCCTCTCCCTCTCCCTCTCCTTCTCCTTCTTCCTTTCTCTTTATTGGGGTTTGCTGACCTGGCAGGGACCTATTGAGATGGCACTGTGACAAACACCTCCGAGATATTTGAGTGGTATGTCCCACACGCTACACCTACAGCTTGCTTTTCTAGTGATTCTTTGTTATGAATAAAAACAGCCAATTACCGAGCAAGATGCTGTGCTGGGCACTTAACATACTTTGTTTCCAAGCTTTGAAGCAATTACTCCACGAAGTCACCCATCCTACAGGGAGTGCTTTGTGAGAGTCACCGCTATGACCCTTGGTTACAGCTAAGGAGCCCCAGGCACAGATGGGTGGGACCTGTTCACACCTCAAAGCTAGTTGTTGGGGTCATTTAGGAGCTGCAGGGGTCTGTCTGTCTGTCTTAGTGACTGTCAGGGATGTGCTGTGCGGCCATCAGGTCCAGACACAGTGTGGGGGAAGGTTTGCACAGGGTCAGGAAGAGTGGGCGGGGTAGAGACAGAACATGGTGGCCAGGCCTGGTGTGGTGGATGGAAATGGAAGTGAGGCCCAATCTCATCTCAGCAGAGGGCTGTTTCTCTGTTTGATCGGAGATTTTTTTCCCCCTTAGCATTAAACAAACAAACAAACAAAAAAGAGGCTAGGTGTTGTGACACGCACGCATAATTCCAGTAGTGCGGAGGCAGAGGTGAGGGGACCAGGACCTCAAGGTCATCCTTAGCTACCTAGTGAGTTGGAGGCTAGCCTGGCCTACATGAGACCCTGCTCGACAAAACACAACCTCCCCTGAAAAGTACAAAACAAACAAACAAACAAAAAACTCAAACCATCTCCTAAGCAGCAAACGTCTTATACAAATGACAGTGCACTGTCCCCACCCCCACCCCCCCACCCCCCACCCCCCCACCCCCCACCCCCCACCCCCCCACCCCCCACCCCCCCACCCCCGCCACCACCACCCAGGCTGGCAGGATAGGGCTACGTCTTGCGGCCCAGAGGCAACTGTCCATACTGGCGCCTCGCTGTTTCCCTTAAAACCCTTCTTGCGCGCACGTAGATATATATACAGCCTTCATTTTCCTAGTGTGCTACTAACACTTTTTTTTTTTTTAGCTAAAACTTATTATTTCAGAAACAAGCATTCTATGTACTTTGAAAGTTAAGATAGCTATTTCTAGATGATAATGGTGGTGGTGGTGGTTTGGTTTTCCGAGACAGGGTTTCTCTGTGTAGCCCTGGCTGCCCTGGAACTCACTCTGTAAACCAGACTGGCCTTGAACTCAGAGATCCACCTGCATTAATCGTGTGTAACTATTGTCCAGTTTAATTCTGGATTATTGTAATAAGTATTCCACACACACTAAATTGAATTTAGAATTTTATTTTTTATTTTATTTTACTTTTTTGGTTTTGTTATTGTTTTTGAGACAGGGTTTCTCTGTGTAGCCCTGGCTGCCCTGGAACTTACTCTTGTAGACTAGGCTGACCCCACACTCAGAAATCCACCTGCCTCTAGAAAATAATTTTATTGTTTGAATTCTGCCATGAAAATACCCTTGAAGCTGACAAATAAAGCTAATTTTTCTCCCTCTGTACTAGGGATGAAGAAGACAGGGCCTCCTATCTGCTTGGCAATCTTTCTATCACTAAATTATACCCTGGACCCAAAGTTTACTCTCTAAAGCTCACTCTTTGCTGTAACCATCCTTCTTAAAGGCACAGTGCCTGGCTCTCATTACACTAAGAGTTCTGATTTTCTACCTTTCCAGCAGTCGTGGGAGACACACCCTTGTTCTCTGGTTCCCCTTCTCTCCCACCTCTCTGCATCTCTAAAGTCTCTTTGTAGCCTTGGCTGTCCTGACTGGTTCACTCTGGACTGGCTGACCTTGAACTCACATAAGTCTCTGTTTCCCTAGTTCCTGTCTCCTTTCTCATCTCAGGCCTGAGGCTGCCAGGAGGGGTGGGATAGCCGGATCCGTTGCCGGTGCTGGTGCTGGGTGTGAGACATGGAACAGGTCCTGGAGAACCAGGCGTCCTGGGCTGGATGAGGGATCATGTGATCCTCCTACAGTGAGGACCTGGAGGAGGAACACTCTCTGCTCTCTGTCCTCTCAGAAGTCTTTGGGCCACTTTTCTACCTTCAAAGAGGTCAACGCAATGCAGGCAGTTACATCAACAGGAACCTCGGTGACCAGACCCAGCAACATACAGAAAGAGGCACACGGTCTCTCCTTGTTCCTGACTCACTTGGCTGTGTTCTTGTGACACCCCCACCTCCACCACACACACACACCACCCCTTGTCTTGATGAACAGGAGGAAATGGTGTCCTTTTCTCTAGCCTGATATCCTTCAGATTCTGCGGGGGTCACAGCCATCTGTGCCCCCCCCCCCCAACCTCCCAACCCCCACAACCCCCTCTAACCCTGGGCTCCTCCGGGCCTCCTCTGAGAGCTCTTTCTCTCAGGCGTGCCTACCCTACTAGAGTTTATTCACATGTGAATGTATGTCGTCCTTGTCTGTCTGTCCTTCTACTCGCTCCTCTGTGCAGAGGGAAAGAACTGAGTAGGAGCCTTGAAACATGTCAATGAATGAAGAGAAGAAGGAAAACGCACAAGAATAGCGAGGCTCGGGTCATCCAGCTGTTAGCAGCTGGGGTCACCGGACCGGGTACACTCTCCATACACAGCAGTGATGCAGGACCTTCTTGGCAGAGCCCACCTCCATCTGACATCAGAGTCAGTCACGGCTGTGGCCCCACGCCTCCTTAACCAAGGAAGATTGGTAGCAAAGACAATTCTCTAACCGTCCGCATAATTGAAATGGTAAGTGGCCTGGGTGTGGCAGAGTCGGGAACCTTCTAGAAGAGCAGGCCTTGAGCAGATGCTGGCTATGGGGTTGCTAGGCACAGAGTCCCATTCTGCTGGATGCTTTCTTTCCCATTACAGAATCGGTCAGGGCAGTGTCTCAGCCACGAGTCTGTGTGGTGGAGAAGGCGGCTGGCTTGAAGCACGGCATGTTTTGCTGTTTTTTGTTTGTAATATAAGAGCCCAGCAGTGGTTGGGGCAGAGGTTGGCTTCTCTACGGGCAATCCCCTTTCACCTGGGCATGATGGCATCCCATAAATCTCCAGGCAGAGACTGGCATTCTTAGAGGGTTTAGATATCCCAGACCAGGGACCCGGTGAGCCTCAGTTTCTGTGAGGCACCTCAGAATTGGGCTGGAGACACCACCTCAGCTTGGATAGGTGGACACGGTGCAGACGTCAGGGCCAGCTGCTGGCTGGGCAGAGGGTCTGATCCTGCTGCTATTCCTCTCTCTCTCTCCATCTCTGTCCCTTTGTCTCCTCACCTCATGTCTGACTCTTTGGTTCTTTTTCTCTCTGTCTTTGCCCCACCCTCTTCCCATCTCTCTCTCATTTCTTCGTTTCTCTCTGTATCTTTGTCTCTCCTGGTTCTCTCTCTCCCCGAGACTTTCGTTCTTTTTCTCTCTGTCCTTCTGTCTCTCTCCTTCCTTTGTCTTAGCTCTTCCCAGCTTTGCCACTCATTCCTCCTCTTCCATCCGTCCCTCTGTCCTCTCTGTCCCTCTGTCCTTTTCTCTGTTCTTGGTGTCCCTGTTTCTGTCTCAGTTTCTGTGTCTCTGTCTGTCTGTCTACCTCTTTCTCTGTCTCTCTGTCTCTCTCTGTGTCTGTTTCTATTTCTGTTCCTTTTTCTGTTCTCAGTGTCCCTGTTCTGTCTCTCTTTGTTTCTCTCTCTTTCTTTCTCTCCTTCTCTCTCTTGCCCTCCCTCCCTCCTCCCTTCCTTTTGTTCCTCCCCCTTCTTCTCTGGTTTTCTTTTTCTCTGTCTCTCTTACTAATCTCTCTCTCTCCTCTCTCTCTCTCTCTCTCTCTCTCTCTCTCTCTCTCTCTCTCTCTCTCTCTCTCTCTCCCTCCTTCCCTCCCTCCCTCCTTTCCTCCCTCAAGCCCCCCCTCCTGTGAGTCATACTGTCTTACTGACTTGTCAGTTTTTAAGGAGATGGGGAGTAAACTGATCTTGTTGGGAACAGATGTTGGCCTCTTATTCTTTGTCATGCTTTTTTAACCAAAACACCCAAATTTATTTTTTAAAAAATTCCAGGGCAAGACTTTCAACTCCTCGGAGAGATTAAATTTCATCTCCGTTGCATTTTCCCAAAGGTCACACACAGATTTTTGAAACGTTGGGTGCCCGTTGTAAATGTAGCACATTCCGGTTTAGGATTTAGGAGGAGGCCGGATAGGTCCCCTGTCTGTGGTTCGTTCATTCATGAATTCATTCATTTATTCATTCACAAAATCAGGAGCCAGATGCAGGCCTGACTGCTCTAGGCTGCAAGCTGCTGGTTCTCATGGAATCAAAATTCTCAGAGCTGAGTTAGAACTCAGATTCGCAGCCAAGAAACGGGTGTGTGCTGGAAGGACGGGGCATCAAGGAAGAAGTCCCAAAGAGGTGCCCTCCTGAGCTCAGACCTGTGTGACTCAGAGAGGGAGAGGGAGAGAGCCAAGGAGAACAGAGGCGCTCAGGGTCCTGGCTTTGGGGACAGCACACAAGGACACTGCCATAAGGAGTAGGTGGGTCTGTTTCAGGGACAGACGGGGGCTTCGGGCCGTAGGAGATGAATTCAGAACCTGGGAAGCCTGACACCATTGCTCCGGTGTGAACTACTGAGGTCACTGTGAGGGTGCTGGCGGTGGCAGAGATGACTCAGGTCTTAAGATCTCTCAGCTTAAGGATTCTAAGTGGACCAAGATGCAAGCTGGAGAGGCACTGCTAGCTACAGGGAGGGTGAGAGAAGTCCCACAAGATTAGGGTCCCTGCCTGAACTGCCCATGTCCTACAAGGGTGTGCCCCACCCTGACACTCTGGGAAGCTGTGGACTTCCTGCTGATGTTACAGCTGACACGCCAGGGTCACGTGAGACAAAGTGTCTTTGAAAGCTGGAGTTCAGGGTCAGACCTTAGTGGGTTCCCCGACTGGCTGGAAGATAAAGTCCCCTTTATCACCACACCTGAGAGGATGTCCTAAAGGTGGGCAGGGGACACAGCTGCCACCATCGCCAGCCTGTCTATCTCTCAGGCCCGAGGAAGGAAGGTGTGAACTCATTTACAGATTCACACCTTTGTTTGCACCAGGATAGAGCATCCAAGTCCATAAACATGCATTCCAGTGTTCCTCTCCCCCTCCTCCTCCCTTCCTCATTTCCTTCATTTTTCTCTCCCTCTGGGCTTTAACTCTCTTTTCTTCCTTGGTCCCTCAGATGAAGCCCAGGGCCTCACACTCGCTAAGCAAGTTCGCCACCATTGAGCCTTACATGTTTCTACTCTCTCAGCTCTTTAAAGTGTAGGTTGAACATGGTGGGGAACTTATAATTCTAACATTCAGGAGACTGAGGCAGGAGGATTGCAAGTTAGTTCAAGGGTAGGCTATGAAGTCAAATTACAAAGGGGTGAGTATCCAGGAAAGCTTGAAGATCTTGGATTTTTCTTTTTTTCCAGGATGCCTTTCTAGCAGGGGAGACGTGTCAGCCAGGCAGAAGCAGCAGGCGCTCTGCGCATACACTTGCAGGCAGTGCATAAGGGGTAAGGCTTGGAATCCAGGCTGATCTAATCCCAAGGCTTTGCTCTTAATCACTTACATAAAACTCTTTAGAATGTGGTGAGTGCAGGAACCACCTAAGAGATCATTCACCTGTGTAGAGACTACCGGGGACCCGCCATTATCCTTGCACACTCTTGCTTGTGTCCTAACTTGAGGCACTATGAATTGTTGATCCCAGTTGTCACTCAAACTACTCAAAGCATTCTGTCACTTTAAAAAAAAAACAAAAATGATGTATTTGTGTTTTAAAATTGTATGTGTGTGACTGTTCGGCCTTCATGTGTATTTGTGTCTCGTGTGTATGCAGTTCCTGTGGAGGCCAAAAGAGCATAGAATGCCCTGGAACTGGAATTACAGAAAGTGGCGAGCCACCGTGCGGGTCCTGAGAACTGAAGCTGGGTCCTCTACAAGAGCAGCCTGAGCCTCTAACCACTGGGCCATCTCTATGACTTCTCATTCATTTTCCTGATAGTATGAGGCTCTCTGTCCTTCTGCGTTTAACTTATACATGGATCTCAGGACAAGGGACAGTCAAAATTTGAGTGTCCCTATCCCACTAGGATCAGCCAAGTCCTTCAAATGCCCTTCACCCCTCTTCCGTCTCTCAGAGTTACTAGGGCTTGCCGTGCTGGTGCTGAATGAGGTCAGCTCCCCATGGCCACCGCTCACAACTGCACTTTCTGGTTAGTGTTCTAGAATCTGCTGGAGCAATGGTTTCCCAAAATATAGGGTCCAAAATCCAAAGCTCTTTCATTAGATGGACTCTTTGGGGCAACACTTTGAATAAGACTCGACTGGGCAACTCTTCTAGTCCTGTAGCGTCGTTGAGGCCGCGAATGGTACCCATTATGCAACCGGGCTAGACTGGGGCCACCAGAGATTCTCTCGGCATACATGGTACCTCAGTGGGCATGGCTGGAAGGCTGACTTCAGTGGGCATTGAATGTTGGTGTCCTCTCTGAGGGTGCTGGGACTCCTCATATGACAGGTGCCTTTCCCAAGGATGGACATGTGAAAGCATTGGGCAGGAGTCTGGGGTCTGACACACTTCAGCTAGATTCTGAGCCACGTAGCATCACCTGTATCTTCTGCTGTGAGGGCAGCAACAGGGTCCCCAGATTCCACAAGAGGCACGGAGACACCATCTCTCAGTGGGAGGAGTAACAGAGAGCTAATAGCCACTTCAGAAAAGCTGCCAGAGCTTCCTCCTCTTAGCTCACGTCGAAAGAGCCTCGCTCTTATAGCGGAAAGGACAAATGTCAAAACCCACTTTTCTCCAGAATTCCGTGGGCCAAGAAGTTTCTCTTTGCATGGGTCAGAGACCCATGGGTGGGGTCTGAAGAGTTTCCTTTCTGGCAATGGGAAAGGGGCTCATAAAGTCACCCACCTCCTCTGCCGCGGAGATTGGCTGATTGGCATCTGAGTTTTTGAGGCATGGTCTTCCTATGTAACTCAAACCAGTCTTATATCAGAATCCTCCTGCCTCAAGCTCTCATGTCTCAGGATTACAGACGCGGTCCAGCGTGCCTGACTTTGGATTACTGTTATTTTCTTGATTTATTTTACACTTGTTTCTTTACTCTGAATGTATGTGTGCAGCATGCACATGTTATAGTATGTATGCGGAGGTCAGAAGACAATTTACAGGAGATTTTTCTCCTTTGACCATGGGGTCCCAGGGATTGGTCCCAGGTTATCAGGCTTGGGGAAAGCACTGTTAGCTACTGAGCTATCTCACTGGCCCATTTTTTAAGACACTGTTGAGTGAGACACAGATTGGTCAGGCAGTTGGAAGATGAAAAGAGCCTCTGTTGTTGGGGAGCAGTGAGACTATCACTTATCTTTGAGATTCCTTTATAGGAAAGAGAGAGCCCTTGTCACATAAGTCATTCTAAGGCATTCTTAATGAACACTCCACAGTGACCTTTGGCACGTGCAGGGCCACAGTGGGTGAGAATTCTTCACCCTGTGGCCAGCTGTGACTCTCTGAGATTTGGCTCTGTGGAGAGTTGGCTGTTCAGGTTGTATTATCTTCTCTCTAAGACCTATCATAGCCAAAGCAGGTCTTCCAGCCCACATTCTGTTGACCTTTGTGTCTTTGTTAGGATTGTTTTACTGCTGTGAACAGACACCATGACCAAGGCATGTCTTATAAAAGACAATATATATTGGGGGCTGGCTTACAGGTTCAGAGGTTCAGTCCATTATCCTCAAGGCTGGAGCATTGCAGCATCCAGGCAGGCATGGTGCAGGAGGAGCTGAGAGTTCTACATCTTCACCTGAAGGCTGCTAGTGGAAGAATGGATTCTAGGCAGCTAGGATGAGGTTCTTAAAGACCACGCCCACACTGACACACCCACTCCAACAAGGCCACACATACTCTAACAAGGCCACACACACTCCAATAAGACCACACCTTCTAATAGTGCCACTCCCTGGGCCGAGCATATACAAACCATAACACTTTGTCTAGATAATTCCTCTTGGCGGGGACCATCCTGTGAGGATGTTGAGCATCCCTAACTGTTCATGAAGAACCACTCACCCCTCCTCCCTCAGTTATGACAACTCAAGACATCCCTCTCCCGGATGGTGTATGTGTGCAAGAATTAGGCACTGTTGAGACCCAGAGGACCACAGGGCTCACTCTAAGGCAGACATGAATGTGCTCTACCTGGTCTGGGAGCGTTGCCATCAAGGTCCCCCTGGTCACATTCCACTAACAGGACATTGGTGTGGATGGGAGAGACCTTCTCTTGTGCCTTGGACTGAGCTAGTCCCTGAGGGGTATTCAGATGGCTTCCTTATGAGTCATTTCTCCCAGACTGAAGTAGGGTAGTGATTTAAGTTTGGAGATTTTTTTTTTTTTTGAGACAGGGTCTCATTAGGCCCAGGCTAGCCTCAAATTCTCAAATTCCTCATCCTCCTGCCTCTACCTCCTGAGTTCCAGGGTTGCAGGAATGCACCATCATACCCAGTTTATGCACCACTGTGTAGAAGCCCAGGGTTTCCTGCATGCTAAGCCAGCACTCTACCAACTGAATGGCCACCAGAGCCAGCCGCCGCCTAATGTCTGTGCACTCAGCGGTGAAATGACCCCTGTGAGTGTGCTCTTTCGTTGCGAGGCTGAGGTAACTTGAATGGGAAAGTAGAAAGTAGGGCTTTGGTGAGATGATGTCGATGTCACATTTCCAACCCCCTGCATGGGCTTTGAGAATAGAGACCTGGGGGGGGGGGGATTTAAGTTTGAGACTGGGCCTGGTCTCTATGTGAGTTCCAGGCCAGGGGTGTGGTGTGCTCTGGTTCACTCAGCTGTTATACAACACTGGCTAGCTGCGAGGAGCTTCGGGAGGAAAGGGCTTACCTGGCTAACCCTTCGAGGCCATAGTTCATCACTGAGGAAGGTCAGGACAGGAAGTCAGTCAGGAGCTTGAAAGCAGAAGCCATGGCTCCTTCCTGGCTTGCTCACTGACTCAGTTTTGGTAACCTTCTCTTTTCCAAAATTATTCACCGGGGTGGGAGAGATGGCTCAGCAGTTAAGAGCCCTTAGCAACTCTTGGGGAGAACTCAGGCTCAATTCCCAGCACCCACATGGGAGTTCCCACCATCTGTAACTCCAGCACCAGAGGATCCCAGACCCTCCCCTGGCCTCCACAGGTGTCAGGCCCGAATGGGATGTGCAGACATGCACGCATGCAGTCAGAAGACCCAAATACATTACAACAGGTACGATTACATTTAAAAACCTATGTATTTTATTTTGTGTGTTTGAGTGTTTTGCCTTTATGTATGTCTGTGTGCCTTGTTTCTGATAAGGTCACAAAAGAGTGTCAGATCCCCTGAAACTGGACTGACAAAAGGTTGTGAACCAAGCTGTGGATGCTAGGAACCGAACCAGGGTGCTCTGACACAGTAGCCAGTGCTCTAAGCTGCTAAGCTACTCCTTTAGCTACTCGGCTAGCTTTCTTACAAAGCCTAGGGAATAGTGTCACCCACAGTAGGCTGGGCCTCCTGCATCACATAACAATCTAGACCACGCTCTACAGACACGTCCACAGGTCAATCTGATCTGGGAAATCCCTAAATTGAGACATCCTTCTGGGCTGACTTTAGGCTGAGTCAAGTTGACAGTTCAAGCTAAGTAGGACAGACTGTAAGGCCTTAGATTCCAGTGTTCATGCTGTTTTTTGGAGTAAAAGATTTATCAGGAGAGTTATTAAGACCATAGATAGTCAGACAGCCACACAGCAAGGGAAGAGTTCAGGCCCACAAGGCTAAGCATAGATTCTCTTGTACAGGTTTCAAAGAGAAGGCGGAGGTCACAAGCCGTGTCATTAATGAGTATCCCATTGTGACAGCCTGCGCTAAGTCTGTTTCTGATTCTCCACGGCAGGGGAAGCTACCAACGTTCTAGTCTACATGCGTCCATCCTGAGAGATGTGCAATGTGTGGGCTCTGGGTACTTAGTGTGCCCAGCAATCATCCTTCGGGGCAGTGAGGGATGTAGACACAGACGATACCGCATGGTATCACTGTTACTGTGGCAGAGGATCTGAGGTGAGAGAGGAATGGGCTACTGCAGGTGCACATGACCTGAGCAGCCCCCGTCCAAACCTCAGGGCCGGATAAGTGACCTTTGACTAGTGCACCCTCCCAGGGATGAGCTGAAGAGGTGACACCAGCTTGGCCTGCATGCAGAAAGTTGGTCACGTTGAAATGATCGGATCTCTTGGAATGGTTAATCCATTATTCTGCTTTCCACGATGAAGCCCCACCCAGCATCATGGAACCCTGTTCTGTAGGCAATAAATCAGAGCCACTGGGGTCTGATTTATCCTCCCTGGATGAGGCAAAAGCAAGGGCTGTCCATCGAGCATGCTGAGGCTTGCCCTAAACACTTCCTTTTGGAAGCAGAAGCTACCCAGGGCCCAAAGAGAGCCATTTTGGTGCTGGCCAGGCTAAACTGTGTGCTTCCTCCCAACCCAGGCCTCATGGATCTCTCACGCACAGTTTACCACCCAGAACCCCAGAGTGAATCAATCTCTGCTAGCATTTCTCCCCTTTCTAACCTGGTATTTCTGGTGCCAAAAGTGGCGTGTTCTTCAGAGACTCTCCTGTCTTCCTGGTCAGCTCTCCTCCTAGAATCTTTCCTAACACAGAGTTCTGGCAAACCAGCACTTGGCTTCCGTCTCACAAGTCAAAGAGCCAGAGACAGCAGCTGCCATTCAGAACTCAAGTTTCTCACAGCACTTAGTGCTGAAAGGATTTCTGCTGGGATTTCCTGGCTACCCACCCAGAGTAGCTGTGTGAAGCTCAATGGTAAATCATCCGAAACTGTGTGCGCTACTGGGCTTGGGTAAAGGAAAGAATTCTCTGTCTCATGTGGCTGAAAAGCACATCACTATCCAACTGCACTACGTCCCTGCAATAATCTGCTTTCGATTTTTCTTAATGTGTCCCAGTTGTTAACTTTAGATATACTTCAGAACAGGCTGGCCTCGAACTCACAGAGATCTGCCTCCCAAGTGCTGGAATCAAAGGCATGTAACCTCCACCGGGGCCAACTTTACAACTTTAGACACAATCTTAGTCAAGGATATGAACCACACTCACCTGCTTCAGCTAGCTTAGGTGTAAAACACCTTTTAGCTTTATTTGTTTGTTTGTTTGTTTGTTTATATGCTGGGAATGGAACCCAGGGCTTGATATTTGCTAGGCAAGTGCTCTACCACTGAGCTACACTCAGCCTACAAAACACTTCCAGAAAATGTGTTTAAGGGTTGATTGGGGGAGTTGAGGGGAGAGAGCAAAGTTCAACTAACTAAAGACTGGAGAAGGAATCCAGATCTCTTCCCTGAGTTCAGTAAGTACCCAAGGATGACCTTGAACTCCTGATCTTCCTGCCTCCACTTCCCCAGTGTGTACCACCATTAAAATAGCTTTTTCAGGGCTGGAGAGATGGCTCAGCAGTTAAGAGTATTTCATTAACTGTTTGATTCCCATCACACCCGTAAGGCTGCTCACAAACCCTGTAACCCAGTTCCAGGGGGATCTGATGCCCTCTTCTGGTCTCCATGGACACTGCATGCACATGATGCAAATACAACAAGCTATAAAAATACCCATACACATAAAATGAAAGTAAATAAATCTGTCGGGTGGTGACGGTACACGCCTTTGATCCCAGCACTTGGAAGGCATAGACCAGTGGATCTCTGTGACTTTGAGGCCAGCCTGGTCTACAGAGCTAGTTCCAGGACAGCCAAGGCTACACAGGAACCCTGTCTTGAAAAAAACGTGTGTGTGTGTGTGTGTGTGTGTGTGTGTGTGTACGTGGGAGGGATTTGTTGTTGTTAGTGGTGGTCTTGTTTTTTGTTTGGGTTTGGGTTTTGGCTGTTCTGGAACTCATTCTGAAGACCAGGTTGGCCCTCCAACTCAAAGATCCACCTGCCTCTGCCACCCAAGTGTTGGGATTAAAGACTGTGCCACTACCACCTAACTAAATGACTCAAGCTGAGAAGTGTTATAAGGAATCAAAAAGCCAGGAAAGAAAGTAGACAATGGGAAACCCTGGCCCAGTCAGATGAGGTTAAACAGTGTCCCCCAGCTGTGATGTGAGAAGGTGGGGCCTGGCCCCTGGCTTCCCAGACCCCCCAAGTCCCATCTCTATGTGAGAACAGTATCCCAGAACTCAGAGCTGAGAGGAGACTCCAGACACCCCACCAAGGTCCTTTACCTTACCAAGTTCACCAAAGCCAAGGAAATCTGAGAATCAGTCACAGCCAGTGGAGATGTCACCAGGGATCACCGGTAGTACAGCTCATTGCCAGTTTGACAGGGTCTGGAGTCACCTGGAAGGAGGGCCTCTGGGCACGTCTGTGAGGTCCTGGTGATTGGGATAATTGACATAGAAAGACCCATCTTTTCTTTAACTCAAAGACAATTTTATTAGAGCTTAAAAATCCCCAGGACAGGCAGGTATAAGCCCGCCCCTGGCTGAATAACTCAGAGCAGGGGACTTACTAGCTGTGTGGTTGGGGCTTTGCACTGCTGTGGGAAGACTCATCCACACTGTGGGTGGCACTGTTCCCTGGAGGACCCTGGATGGGACCCTGGATGGGACCCTGGATGGGACCTTGGATGGGACCCTGGATGGGACCCTGGATGGGACCTCTTTGAGCAGCAGGTACCCGGCACTCTCTACTTCTGACTGTGGACACTCTGAACAGCTGTGTCACACCCCTGCTGCTCTAATAAACCTCTTCTCCCTCGGGTTGCTTTTGTCCCCAAAACTCTATCACAGCCACAGAAAAAGAATCTAAGGATCCTAAATGAAATGCTGGGTTGGTCGGGGAAAACTGATTGTATCAAGTGTTGACTTTAGTTATGATGTATACAGAGCATGTGGGGGCATATGCCTTGGATCCCAGCATTCTGGAGGTTGAGGCAAGCAGATCTCTGTGAGTTCAAGGTCGGCCTGGTTCATATAGTAAGACCCTGATATCTCCTCCCACTCCCCAAATCAATATTAGTTCAGGAATGTTATATCCATAAGATGCTAATCATCAGATTGACTGGGGTTTTGTTGCAAATCTGGACTATCTTGGTCATTTCATTTTTTCTGAAAAATCTGAAAGTTTGCTAACACCTAAAGAACTATTTCGTTTATGTATTTAATATATTATGTAATATAAATATAATATATATATTTTAAAAGCAGGGATTGGAGATGGCTCCGTGATTAAGAGCACTAACTGTTCTTCCAGAGGATCCAGGTTCAATTGCCAGCACCCACACGGTGGCTCACAACTGTCTGTAACTCCAGCCCCAGGAGATCCCATAGTTCTGAGGGCACTCTACACATAGGGTACACAGATAGGCGTTCAGGAAAACACATAAAATAAAAATTGAATCACAAAAGGAGGTTTTATTTGTGTGCTTGTGTATGGGCGTGCATATATCATGGCATGGGTATGGGGGTCAAAGGGCAAATTTTAGGAGTTGGGTCTCTCTTTCTACCACGTAGGTCCCTGAAATCAAACTCAGGCTGCCAGACTTGATGGTGTGGGCTCCCTTCCCTGCAGAGCCATCTAGCCGGCTCTTATGTCTGTGTCTGGTGCAAGAAGAGAAATGCAATTATGCAGTTTCTAGTCAGGTAGTGGTGGCACACGCCTTTAATCCCAGGACTTGGGAGGCAGAGGCAGGTGGATTTCTGATTTCTGAGTTCAAGGCCAGACTGGTCTACAGAGTGAGTTCCAGGACAGTCAGGGCTACACAGAGAAACCCTGTCTCGAAAAACCAAAAAAAAAGAAAAAAAGAAAAAAGAAGCTGGAGAGATGGCTCAGAGGTTAAGAACACTGACTGCTCTTCCGAAGGTCCTGAGTTCAAATCCCAGCAACCACATGGTGACCCACAACCATTTGTAATGAGATCTGATGCCCTCTTCTGAGGGGTCTGAAGACAGCTACAGTGTAGTTACATATAATAAATAAATAAATAAATAAATAAATAAATAAATAAATAATTCTTAAACAAAACAACAAAAAAATCTCCTTGCTACTTTTTGCCGGGCAGGGGTGGCACACGCCTTTAATCCCAGCACTTGGGAGGCAGAGGCAGGAGGATTTCTGAGTTCGAGGCCAGCCTGGTCTACAGAGTGAATTCCAGGACAGCCAGGGCTACACAGAGAAACTCTGTCTCAAAAAACCAAAAAAGAAAAAAAGAAATGCAATTTCTTTACAGTTGAAGTATATCTGAAACCAAGTGTCTTTGTTTATTGACTTTAAAAAGCGATTCATTTATCTTATGTGCATTGGTGTTTTGCCTGCATGTATGTCTGTTTGAGGGCGTCAGGTCCCTTGGAATTGGAGTCATAGACAGTTTCGAGATGCCCTGTGGTCCTGAGAATTGAACCTGGATCCTCTGGAGGAACCACCAATTCTCTTAACCTCTGAGCCATCTCTCCAGACATTTTTATTTTTAATCTTCTTTTCACAATATGTGGTTTCTTCAAGGGAGAGAATATCCTGTTCTTCGGTAAGATGCTCGGCATGATGAGACACAATTCCAGCACTTGTGTGTTCAGCCAGGACCACAAAGTGAGGTCCAGGAGGTGGGGGAGAGAAGAGGAGGCAAGAGACGGGGAGGAGGAGAAGAGAGAAGGGCAGGGAGGGAGAAAAGACAGGAGGGAGGAGGATTTAGTTTGTCCAATATTCCTTGTTTTTTAAGGGTGCTTTATAGGCTGGTGAGATAGGTCAGCATTTGCTGCCAAGTCGAACAATCCGAGTTCGATCCCCAGAGCCCTCATGGTGGAAGGAAGGGGGGAAAACACTTCCTTCAAGTTGTCCTCTGACCTCCACAGGCACTCCAAGGCACATGGCCCCTGCCTTTAATAAACAAGTGTAAAAAGGTGACACTGAATCACAGGCCTGCGAGGAGTCAGAGGCAGGAGGACACCATTTAAAGGATGAGTTTGTAAACACAAACCCCACTTGCAGCTTGTCAAGGGTTCCGGAGCCCTGTGGACCACCCCACTTCTCTCTGGGCGCCAATGAAGCTCTCAGGTAAGATTTGGGGGGACCAAGTTATGTCTACTGCTTTGTCTACTTAGCGGGGTTCTTGTAGAAGACCGGGTGACTGCGACTCAGCATAAAAGGCAAATGCGATCATCTGCTCATAACTTCCCAAACCAACCAGGGCCAGATAGCCAAGCCACGAGCCGTGAGGACTGTGGGGCATCTGGAAAAGTCTGGGAACAGAGGTCAGCCAGCGATGTTCTCCTGCCAGGAACAGTAGTGACAGCTTGCAGGAGGCTGACCTTTCTGCACTGGGGCTACAACAGTCCCAAGCTCTGGCCCGCCAGCGGTTCAAGGAGGCCTGACCCAAGGGAGGCTTCCATTGGCTCAGCTCAGATCAGGTGACCACTTCTGGGCTACGAGATTGGGCCATCTGGAAACCAAGGCCCCTCCCACACAGGAGCCACGTGGCGCAGGGGGAGTGAGGCCCGAAGGGAGGGTTCGTACTTTAGGAAATGGTCCTGTGACATAAAACAGCGGAGGTCCGCTTACTAATGTACCGTGAGCACACGATTAGAAGGTTCCAGATGCGACATGTTTTGTCTCTTCTTGGTTTGTTTTCTAGACAGGAAAATCAAACACATTTCTCTGTTTAAACGGGTTACCAACCGTCTTTTCCTGACATCTCACCTGTCACTAATGTGAATATGTTGCTATTTTTCAATATATTCTTTTTCCCCTTCTACTCCTTCCTTCCTTCCTTCCTTCCTTCCTTCCTTCCTTCCTTCCTTCCTTCCTTCTTTGTTTTTGTTTTGTTGGTATTTGATATAGTTTTGTTTTCTTAAGACAGTATTTCCCAGTGTAGCTCTGACTGTTCTGGAACTCACTCTGTAAAACAGGCTAGCTTCAAACTCAGGAGATCTATTTGCGTCTGCCTCCCTTGTCCTGGAGTGCCCACCATGCCTGGCTTCCTTTGCAGCAGGCTGAAATGAATTCCCGGTTCTTAGTTAACCTGCAAGCCTGTATATTTGGAACATTCTCCCTGACAAACGACACCAGCAAATGAACCCAATAAAAAGGGTTGTTTTTGGTTTTGTCTTTTTTCCCCTTTACTCACTAATTTGGAAAATCTTTTACTTAAAATTTTTATTTTTAGCCACGCATGGTGGCACACACCTTTAATTCCAGCGCTTCAGAGGCAGAGGCAGGCGGATCTCTTGAGTTCAAATACAGCCTGGTCTACAAAGTGAGTTCCAGAACAGCCAAGGGTACACAGAGAAAACCTGCCTTGAAAACAAACAAAAAAATTAATAATAACTGTTATTATTATTCATAGTAGTAGTATATTTATGCGTGGTGTGTCTGAGTGTGAGTTTGCCAGTGTGGAGACCAGAAGAAGGTGCCAGATCATCTGGGGCTGGGCTTACAGGTGGTATGAGCTTCTGATATGGGTGCTGGGAACCGAACTCCGGTCTCTCTGAAGTCAGTGTGATGGGTGTGAGTTCACCATCCTCTGACCCGAAGTCACTTCTCACCAATCCCACTCACCCACGTACATGCATAACTTAGCAATGCATATTTTTGTTTATAATTAAAGTGTTTATTTGTAAGTAATGAATAATTCATAAATCCTAGACGCGTGTTGTGTTGAATCATATGGAACCGTCAAGAAAGACCAACATTTGCCATTTCAGATGGCTTACTACTTTGACCGTTTAGTTTTTTGTTTGCATTGTTTTGTTTTGTTTGTTTGTTTGTTTGTTTTTGAGACAGGCTTTCACTCTTAAGCCCAGGCTGGCTTTGAACTTAATGGCAATTCTCCTGCTTCTGGCTCTCAAGTGCTGAGACCACCACAGGCATCAACCACCACAACTATCCTTTGGCAAGCCTTTATTTGTTTGCTTGCTTTGTTTATTTGTTTGCCTCTCTGTACAGCTCTGAGTGTCCTGGAACTCTCCATGTCAACCAGGCTGGGCTTGAACTCACAGAGATCTGTCTACCTCTGCCTTCATAAATACTGGAACTAAAGGTATGGCCACCACACCCCAGCCCTTAGTAAGTTTTTAAAAGTTTAAGTATTCAGACTGGAGAGATGGCTCAGTGGTTAAGAGCACTGACTGCCCTTCCAAGAGGCCCTGGGTTCAGTTCCCACATGGCAGCTCACAACTGTCTATAACTGGATCCAACACCCTCATACAGACACACATGTAGGCAAAGCATAAAAATAAATTATATATAAGAAAAAGTATTGCTGATAATCCCAGACCTCAGAAGGCAGAGGCAGGTGAATCTCTATAAGTTAGGAGCCAGCCTGGTGTAAGTAGTGAGATCCAGGACAGCCAGGATTTCATAGACCCTGTCTCAAAACACAAAAAGAAATAAAATTAAATTAAATTAAAAAGGAAATAAATTAAAATATCAGGGGGTTATTTTGGCATGACCATACATGCTCATAACCCCAGCACTCACAGATTATAAGCAGGGAGATGGCTGGTTTGAGACTGGTCAGAGTTAGACTGTAAGACTGTTTGCAACACAAAGCAAGATGGGGGGGGGGGGGAAGGCGGGGCTCAGTAGGTAAAAGCACTTGCCACATAAGCCTGGTGGTAACCTCAATGTGATCCCCAGACCCACATTAAAAGCAGGATGTGGGGTATATGTCTGTAACCCCAGCACTCCTACTGGGCCATGAGAGGCAAAGACAGGAAACTGTCCCAAAGCACCCTACTAGCTAGTCTGGACTATGGTGTAACCACAGAGACCAGAGATCCAGCTTCAGACAAGGTAGAGGCAAGAACTGACCTCTGAAAAGTTGCCCTCTGACCTCCACACGCATGCCAAACTCTTACACACAAACCACATTAGAAAAGGATGTTCAGTTTTATTCTCCGCCCTTCAGACAACACACACACAAAAAAAAAGCTTAATCGCTTTTTGGTGATTATAGGTAAGGTATCTGCCACCCTGAAGTCAGCTTTCTATATGGACAAAAATAGCCCAGAAACTTTGTCATAAAATCTTAAAGATGGAAGTATTTGTTATTGTAAACATAGAGTCAAATTACTTCATGCTCAGCTCAATCTTATTTATGTATTTATTTATTCATTTATTTATTCATTCATAGAAAAGGCTTTACTACATAGTCCTGAATGTCCCCGAACTCTCTCTGTAGACCAGGCTGGGCTCGAACTCACAGAGATCCGCCTGCCTCTACTTCCCTGGTGCTAAAATTAAAGGCCTGTGCCACTGTGCCTGGCTTTTAAAGGTTTATTTAAAGGTTTGTTTCATGTTTATTTATATGTCTGTATGTGTGTGTCTCTGTGTGGGCACATAAGTTCGGGTGTCCTTGAAGGCTAGAGCCACCAGATTCTCTGGGGCTGAAGTTGCAGGGGTTGTGAGTCTTCTGATAAGAGGTGCTGGGATCTAAACTTCAATTCTCTGCAAGAGCAGTGAATGCTCTTAACCTCTGAGCCTCCTCTCCAGCCTCTGTTACTGGGTGTATTAAATGGTATTTATTTGTTTGTTCTACCTGCGACGCTGTTGGGTAACCTGTCTTTTAAATAGGAACTATAATGTAGAACTCTGGGGGCTGTGTGCACGGACTGAAATTGTACACAGCACCTTTTTTTTTTTTAAGTGATTTTAGATGTATTCATTTTATTTTATGCATGAGTGTTTTGCCAGCGTGTATGTATGTGTACCACATGTGTGCCAGAAGAAGGCACAACTGCATCCTGAAACTAGAGTGGAGGATGGCTGGGAGTCACCATGTGGATCATTTGAACTGAACCCAGGTCCCTTGTGAGAGCAGCACACACTCTTAGCTGCTGAGCCATCTCTCCAGGACCGGCACTTGGATTCTTCTGTTCTCGTTCTCTCTCTCTCTCCTCTCTCTCTCTCTCTCTCCTGGTCCTCCTGGTCCTCCTTGTCCTCATCGTTGTCCTCCTCCCTCCTCCTCCTCCTCCTCCTCCTCCTCCTCCTCCTCCTCCTCCTCCTCCTCCTCCTTTTTCTTCTCATTCTTATAGAAAGGCTAAATGTACAGCTATGTTTGGGGTAGGCCACTCCAGAAGGCTGCCTCCCTGATGCGCTGGGAGAGAATGCAGATAGGCAGAACAAGAGCCTTACAAGGAGAATCCAGTTAGAGGAGTGGATTATGCAGGTGGCTGGCCGCTCAGACAACTGAGTTTATAAAACTCACCCCACTGTGCCTATAAAGGTGCCCTTCCTTTGTGATTTTTAATATGTCCACAGTCTGAAGCTGCTCAAGCTGCTAGGTTTGAAGGTGAACAGCCAGAGATAGGTGACACCTCCCACCCCGACCCACCCCCTTAGTGGGTGGTACAGGAGAGCCCTTAGTTAGCCTGTGCAATTGCGGGGCTTTTGAGTCTCCATCCAGGGGCACCAGGGGTTAGATACAAGTATTGTATTTAAAGGAAGCTAGCCACCACTCAAATTCTGGCACAGTGTAGGCAAAAACTCGAACAAAGAAAAGAACGTGGCTTTGGTGGAGATTTGAATCAGTGAGGACTTCAGCAAAGGTCTTCTGAGAGGTGATCACTCTGAGCTATCTCTACACTGTGCATTAGTGCCTGACATAGTTTCCTTTCTTGTCTCCCAACCTGCCACGTATATGTGTACACTGTCACTGTCTTCAGACACACCAGAAGAGGCATCGAATCCTATTACAGATGGTTGTGAGCCACCATGTGGTTGCTGGGATTTGAACTCAGGACCTCTGGAAGAGCAGTCCGTGCTCTTAACCACTGAGCCATCTCTCCAGCCAACTGGGTTGGTTTTCAATTCCAAGGTTCATCAACTCCTCCTTCTTCTCCAGCCACCCAGGGTCTCTTCGCTTCCCCTCTCTGCTTTCCTGTTCTCAGGTCTTCCCCATCCCCTATGCCACCCACATGTCCCCTTGCTTGGTCCAAGTCACTGCTTTGTAAATCTAGAGGCAGCCAGTCATGAGCCCAGTAGCAGCGTAGCATACTAGCGTCTTATGGATGATCTTCCTAAGGCTCGATGACCCATAAGTCACTGGGAGAAATCAGGGTTCAGCTCATCAGGTCTGGGCGCCTCTGCAGGACCTGCACTTTTGATGAGTTTCCCCCTGTGGTGTGCTGCAGGTCTGACTTAGTGATGTCAGGTTCAAGGGTGTATTTGTCGGTGTAAATGATGCACAAGGGGCCGATGGGAGGGGATGTGCTCTTAAACACCTAGGCCAGACGTTTCAAGTTCTCTTATCACCATTTCCTCTGCCACCTATTTCACCCGTGTGCCACGTTCCGCTCCCAACCTCCTCCGGCTCTGCCCTGAGCAGGATAGCTCTGAAGCCCCCTATCACAGCCTCTGGAAGCTCAAACCGCTTTCTGCCCCTCCTAACCCAGCCTGGCACCGGAGAGGGGGCCCCTAAACCATTCTCTGAATGAAGGTCAGCATGACGTCAAGGGCCACAATCATCTCCCGGGGTTCTATTATCCCTTCAGCTCCGCCTCTCATCTGCATGTGAGCTGCCGATTGGGCTGGGGAAAAGGTTTAGTTCTCTTTATCCTACTAGTACTGAGCTTAAAACCCGCCGTGGATGGTCCCCAGCCCTTGGGAAACTCGGTACCTGCTTCAGAGCCAATCTCCGAAGCACAGCGCTCCAGGATATCAGGGACTAGGTTGGGATGGGGGTGGGGGGCAGCTCCCCTACTGGGTCCGCTCTTTTCTCTTTGTCTTTACTTCTGTGTGCCTCGGCTTTCTCTTTGCCTTGGAAACTGTAAAGTACCTCAGATGGCGTCAGGGTGACTGAGCAGTGGCGCCAAGCGACTGGAGCCCTTGTTTTCAACAGAGTTGAGACGCTTTGAGAAGACCTTTCGGATATACCTCTTACCTTGCTGGAGAAACAAATGGACCAGCAGGACATCCAAGCTCCAGGTTTTATGTCCTTCCCAGTTGACCCAGTTCGGGGGTTTTTCTGGCCCAGGCCAGTTTGCTTAAAGAACTAAAATTTGATCGTAGGATCGGGTCACCAGCTCTTCAGTTACCACCATGGGTTTTCTTCAGGGAGAGAGGGTTAAGCATCAAGCTAGAGAACTCATCCCGGAAACCAAGAGGCTGTTCTGGGGCGGGGCCATGGGTTGTGTATAACCAGGATCCTCTGCCTGCTTTTAAAAGTCACCACACAATACAAGTATAGTATCTTTCAGTTCTGGAGGTCAGGACGCTGAGATGTATCTTTCTGGGCTAAACTCAAGGCATGGTGGGCTATATTGCTCCTATCATTTTAGTTTCTAGAAACTGCCAGGTCTCTTGGCTTATGGCCCTATCTCCTACCTTCAACGTTCTGCAGTATTAGCATCTCTCCTCTTACCGCCCTCGCCAGGGAGGGGTAGGACAAGTGGATCATACCCAAGATTTTGTATGTGCTATGCAAGTGCTTTACCACTGAGCCACACCCCAGCTTGCTTCTTTATGATAACATTAGGGGTCCCCAGGGTCACCTCTCAACCACTTGAAGACCCTTGCAAAACTCCTTTTGGGCCAGTGAAGCAGGTTTCAGGAATTAAAAGAAAGGAATCTTTGGGGATCACATTCTGTCTTCTTCTGTGTGATCAGGAGGAGGGTCCTTGCTCTAGTCTGGTGAATGGCTTAGCCTGGCTACTTGACCTGTCTGTGCCTCAGTTTCCTCATTTGGATTACGGGATGGGGCCGCCCTGCGTGCTCCAGCCTGGCCTTCAAGGCAGCAACCTATGCGTATGGCGACAGGGGAATCCCTCACCCTCCTTCAGTGTCCCACCCTGAACCAGGAGTTGAAATTCTTTTTCAACTTTGATATGACTCCCTTCCCCTCCCCCGTGTGTGTGTGTGTGTGTGTGTGTGTGTTTGTGTGGAACAAAGATGGGAAAGACACCGTGAAATGTTTGTATTTTATGCCTTTTGATGTAATTCCAGCCAAACCAGATCTTAAATCATGCAGCAGGAAGCTCCTTAATTTTTTTTAATTTGTTGTTTTTCTTAGAAATGATTATTTCCACATTGAGCCCAGAGACACTGAAGTTGCATCCTGTTTCCCCTCCTTTTATTATCCCGAAAACTCCCCAGGCGGGGTTGTTCATGCCTGCCAATCAGGTGGGCTTGTGCAAGGCCCTGTGGTCTACCCTGGCAGGGGCGGCTGGCAGGGGCTCTCTGAGAGGACTCCCCATGTGGGGGGGGGGGGTTCCTAGCTAAAAGCACACTGAGTTTTGTGAATGGGTCTATGGGGGGGAGCTGGCCTTGGAAGCCATGCAATATGGACTGGGTGCCGGTGGAATATATTTCTCAAGAGACCTCCGAGCTTAATTTTGTTGTTTATTGGAGACAAGGTCCCATGAAGCCCAGGCTGGCTTCAAACTCTCCGTGTAGCTGAGGGGAACTTCAAACTTTGATTTTCCTGCCTCAATTGCCAGCATGCTGTGATCGCAGGTGTGTACTGCCATGCCTGGGGCATACTACGCTGAGGACCAAGCCAAGGGCATCATATATGTGAGCCATGATACACTGATACACTGATATGGAGAATATATATATATATATATATATATATATATATATCTCCAGTCATTAGACTTAAGTATCTTTATTTATTTATTAGTTTTATTTTAATGTATATGACTGTTATGCCTTCATGCCTATATACACCTCGAGTCCACTTGTTGGATTCCCTGGAACTGGAGATACAGACAGTTGTGGGTTGGAATTGAACCCAGGTCCTCTGCAGGAGCAACAAGCGCTCTTAACTCCCAAGCCATCTCTCTAGCCTGAGAGCTGTGAACGTGTGTAGCTGTGGAGGGATGAGCTCGTGTGTAGCTGTGGAGGGATGAGCTCGTGTGTAGCTGTGGAGGGATGAGCTCGATGGGACAGAGAGCAGCCAGGGACCACACAGCAGGAATTGTTTTTTGTTTTCTCTGTAAGGGGGCTGGTCATCCGTCCTTACCTAAACTGGCCTGTGCATGGTCAGGCTGTGGGGAGAAGGTGCTAGGTGCTATGGATGCTAAACTGTATCCCTGGTCTCACTAGTGGTACCACCTGGTGAGGTTTAGGAAAATATCCCAGGAATCATCAGGAGTCCCCCGGGGATGAAAAACCCCCTCCAACTGACAAGGGCTGAGGTATAACTTGACACCTGTGACTATCACAAACAACACCCAAACAGCAAGGCAGCAAGTGTCAGACAGTGCAGAGCTGTAGGGGGAGAACCATGTAGCGTCGTCGTCTGCAAGAGTACCACCGCTTTCCTCAGATGTGCATGGTGGCAGAGATGTTTCCGTCCCCTGGGCAGTTTTGTTTGCTTGCTTTTGAGACAGAGTCTCACTGGGTAGCCCTGGCAGTCCTGGAACCCAGAGATCAAGAGATCAGCTTACCTCTGCCTCCTGAGTCCTGGGATTAAAGGAGTTGCCACCATGCCTGGAGCAGAGATTTTTCTATGCACACCATACACACACACACACACACACACACACAGAGTATAATAGATTGACTTTAAAAATCAATCACAGAAGCTGGGCAGTGGTGGCACACGCCTTTAATCCAAGCACTCTGTAGGCAGAGAAGCAGGTGGCTGTGAGTTTGAGGCCAGCCTGGTCTACAGAGTGAGTTCCAGGACAGTTACAGCTACACAGAGAAACCCTGTCTTCAGAAACAAACAAAATCAATCACAGATGGGCGATAGCAGTCTATACCTTTAATCCCAGCACTTGGGAGGCAGGCAGATCTTTGAGTCTGAGGCCAGCCTGGTCTCCAAAGCTAGTTCCTGGATAGCCAGGATTATGCAAAGAAACCCTGTCTCAAAACAGACAGACAGTGTATAGGTGCCTCTATGGGACACGGGTGTGGAGATCAGAGAACAACTTGCTGGAGTCAATTCTCTCCTTCAACCATTGGGTCCCGGGGATCAAACTTGGGCTGTCAGTTATGTCAGTTATGGGGATCAAACTTAAGGTTGTCCCCTTACCACCTCACAGGCCTAGACAGATAGAACTTCTAATACACAGTTTTGTGTAAAAATACTGCAGTGCGATCTGTCTGTCTGTCTGTTTGTTTTTGTATGATTTCGAGACAGATTTCTCTGTGCAGCCCTGGCCATTCTGGAACTCACTCTGTAAAACAAGCTAACCTCAAATTCAGGGACCCACCTGCCTCTGCCTCCCAGGTGCTGGGATTAAAGGTGTGGGCTACCTCCCATCTGGCTAGGAGGGCAGTGTGCCCCTCTCCCCCATGATAGTTTGGTTTTACTAGAATTTTCTGAAGATTTCAGAAGAAGTGTTATAAAGTAAATTTGGAGGGCTGTTCTAATCCCCCCCCCTTTGTCTCCCCAGTAACTAACACAGAGCCCCGGTATTTTTACTAAAAGCTTCAGGTACTGAGCTGGGGAAGTTCTGAGCTATTCTCTAATGAGACTGTCTATATGCTGGCCTGGCCTAATTCCCAGCCATGTGCCCATTACTTGCCTTCTTAGTCTTGTCCTGACTGCTCCTGCTCTGTCAGTGACTCGTGGTGACTCTCCTGGCCACCTGCTCATGGAGAGTGGCTCATGGTAAATCTCTCATGGCAAATATTTGTCTCTCCGTCTCTGTCTTTGTCCCTGTCTCTGTCTCTCTGTCTCTGTCTGTCTGTCTGTCTGTCTGTCTGTCTGTCTGTCTGTCTGTCTGCCTCTCTTACACACACACACACCCTACTAGCACAGAAGTCCTGCCTTCCTCCGTTGCCCAGCTAATAGGCTGATCAGCTCTTTATTGACCAATCAGAAGATGGTGGAGAAAAATGTTTTACACAATACTGCATAGTGCTTCATAGTCGGGCAGTGGTGGTGCGTACCTTTAATCACAGCACTTGGGAGGCAGAGGCAGGTGGATTTCTGAGTTTGAGGCCAGCATGGTCTACAGAGTGAGTTCCAGGACAGCCAGAGCTACACAGAGAAACCCTGTCTGGGGGGTGGGGGTGGGGGGAGGGAGAAGGAGGAGGAGAAAGTGCTTTATAACAATGACAATAACAAAATCAGACTGCACCCAGATCTCTGGGTGCAGTAATCAGCATCTGAATACACAGTGCACAAAAACCATCACCCCGCCCCCCAAAGTGTGGTAGACACTCATTGTGAACAGGGAGACAGCAATGGGGGCTGTAGTGTGAAGGACTGTTCTACTCAGAGCCCTGTCCTGCCTGCCATTCTGTTCACCTATGAGAATAAATGGGTTAATTTTGCAAAGCATTCTGGGTACCACTGGGCAGTGTTGACTGTCTGGGCAGGAGCATCTCAGGGCTCACCGAGCAGTTCTCTGTGTGGATGCACTCTGTGCTCAGACCTGTCTAGTTGAAAGACAGAGAGACCCAGGCGTAGGCCAGTTGTCCCTCTGCTCAGGGAAAGCTGGCTTCAAGATCTGCCCAGTGTTTCCTAGGATGCTGCTACTCCTCGGGATTCCCGGGTACAGTCTTTGTCAGGATCCCCTGGAGACCCTGAGAGGCACAGGTTATTGGGTGGGTCACTGGTTTGGGGAAAAAGCCCGACAATGTTCATTTCAAGAACATTCTCAGTCTGGGAACCACACTTTGAGAGCCACTGATTTACATCTACATATCTACCTCTTAGGCTGGTCTTGAAATCTCTGAGTGGCCGAAGATGGCTCCAGGGTTCTGATGTCTCCATCTCCATGATGCTGGAATCATAGGGACTCACCCCATACTGGGATATGCAGGACAGTGATGGACAGCAGGCCTTCCACCTACTGGACAGCTCGTCTCAGGTCCTTTACATCATTTAAAAATGAAGCTACAAAGCTAATGAAGTGCAGGTGGCAAAATACAGGGAGTCTCACAAAGGGACCAGAAAGTCCACCATCAGCCACCTCGGCAAGCCTGGGACAGGATGCTAGGAGTTCTCATGGCAGCTGGTGGCAGTGTGACCCCAGATACCACTCCTTCCCCAGGTTCCACTTTCTTCGTTCCCAGGCCTCTCTGAGGGCTGCTAGACTCTTCTGGGCACTGGACGTCAGGCTGTAGGCAGCTGGGCCACCTGTCCCTGAGGTCCCAGATGGAGTAGCCTCCTTCCTGCCTTTGGATCTTCCTACTGTGGGGCACCCTACAGACACCCCTCCCTGCACCTAAACTGACAATGGAGGAAAGCCAGGCTTCTAGAAGGATCTTTCATGCCACTGACCATAGACTTCCTCAGACCCCGCTACTAGCAGAATTTGATTCTATCTCTAATCAACACCCAGAGCTGATGAAAAGCCAGGTTCCCAAAACCTGCAAGTGTTCGTGTTGCTAAAAAATCACATGGTCCGCAGGGCTGAGCCAGAGCTTGGTGGCAGGGTCCTTGCCTAGCGTGGTCAAGGCCCTGGATTCCATCACCAACACTATGTGGGGGTTGGGGAGGCAGAGATGTCCTACAAAAGCCTAGACTGCTGGAAAATGCTCACGTCACGAAAGAGGAGATCAGAAATGACAGCAGGGAGGACTAGATACAGAGGGACTGAGATGATGTGACAGTAGCGATGTGACAGCAACGTGAGTGCCAAGGATGATGCTGGGGACAGCTGGGGACACGGGCATGTGCCCGGTTGCAGCAGCTAGCATGGCATGGGAATTATTACACTGGAATTAAGACAATAATGTGATGATGTTGTGTTATGTAGATGGCGTGTTTTGCATTAAACAATGAGAAAAGTTGTCATCATGTGTCCTTAGGAGATGCACATTGAACAACAAGGGTATGAAGTGTAGTGGCATCAGGAGTGCCTATGCATGCATATACATACACAGATGCACCCATGTGCTCACATATGCATGCCCACACAACCATGCCCACACATGCATGCACACTTACACACATATACACCTTTGCACAAGCATACACCACTTGCCTGCTTGTACACATGTGCACACATACATGCAATTCATACATTCATAGCCACGCACACACACATGTGTTCAAGTAACACACACATGCATGCACATGCATGCCCACATATACCCTTGCACAAACATACGTGTGCGAACACACACACATCTCTCAGCAATATGGTGAGAAAGCAGCCGAGGTCACATGGACCGTCCTGCGTTTTAAAATCGCATCTAGAGACTCTGACTCCTTCCTAAGCATATATATCTCCAGCTGGTGTGGCGCCATCGGCCCCCAGTTCATGGAGAAGTCACAGATAGGAAGGGAAGGATCTGCCTGATCTCTAGGTGCCACATGGGCCACCTCTGTGGAGCAGTTGAGGACCCACTTAGAGCCGGCTGGTCTTTTCAGGAGGCTGTGACCAACAAAGTGGTGTCCACATCAGAGCTGCTGAGGCCCTCCCACCCGCTCCCATCCCCCACCCCGCATCACATGGAATCACATGGAAGTGTGAAGCCCTGGTCACACAGGCTCCCGCCAGCCTAGCCTCTGCTTCTCTCAGATGCCCTAAGGGCGGAAAGGGAAGGGCCCAGAGCTGCAGTCACCTCTGCCCTGCTCCCCGGGCTCGCATTTCCGAGGATAGCTCTTGGGTGTTACGGCTTCTGGCGCCCCAGCCATTCATCACACGTGCATTCCAGAATCGGGAAGAGAAAGGAACAAGACAGAAATGGGGAAGAGCTAAGCACTTGCCGCGTTTTGAGAGAACCTTCCAGAAGTTTCACCTGCATCTTAGGTAGGTTCACAGTCACGTGGCCTTGCCTAGCTTCGAGGGCATCTGGGGATACAGTCCTTGAAAATTAGTAGGCAGGGGATCTGGGGAGATGGCTGGAGCTCTTCCAGAGGATCTAGGTTCAGTTCTCAGCACCCATATTGTTAGCATTCTGTCTAAGCTCCACCCCACAGTTACCTGGCAACAGCCAGGTAGTCCTGGCCACTATAAGAGGGGCTGCTTAACCCCTCCTCTCTCTCTTGTTCTCTTACTCTATTTCCTGTTTGCTTCTCTTTCCCCCTTCCGTTCCCCGCCCTCTCCACGTGGTCATGGCCGGCCTCTCCTCTCTCCTCTCTCCTCTCTGCCTCTACTACCCCCTTAACTCCCCTCCCCATGCCCTGAATAAACTCTATTCTATACTATACTGTCGTGTGTCTGGTCCCTCAGGGGAAAGGGATGCCTCGGCATGGGCCCGCTGAGACACCCCCTTCCCCCACACCTCACCACACCCTCACAGAACATATTCTTACACTCCTTTATCTTTTTATAATCACAACATTCATACGGTGGCTCACAACTACTGTTAACTCTAATTCTAGTGGATCCAACGCCCCCTTCTGACCTCTGAGGGCACCGCACACACGTGGTGCACATATATGCAGGCTGAACTTGTACACATAAAATGAAAATAAATCTTAAAATTTTGTTTGTTTTAGGTAGGGTCTCATGTAGCTCAGGGTGGCCTTGAACTTTTTACAAAACTGAGAAAGGCCTTGAACTCCCGATCCTCCTGTGTCTACCTCAATCCAAGGCCTTCTTCAGGCTAGGCAGTCATTCTACCACCTGAGCTATACAGTCCAAGCCAAGGAATATAGTCTTTTTTTTCTATAAAGAGACCTTGTGCCTGTCTTTAGTTCTCAAGGGTTCTTCTATCCCTGCAGAAGTAAAAACAGAGTTGACAAAAGTGTGTCTACCACACCTCCAAGCCCACGGGGGACCCAGCCCATCCTGATGGGTGAGCAGGCACTATTTCCTGGGTCACATCTGGCCACTTGCTTTCTATCTACAGCCCGTGCGCTCAGAACCACTTCGCACCTTCGCAGGATCTCATTTAAAATGGGCATATAACAGTTGGCTGACGTGACGGGATCGCGACTCGATTTGTGTCTGTGGGAGGTTTTCTAAGTTGGATTTGTTTAGAATGAGAAGAACCGGCCTTAGTGTGGGCAGCATGAGCTCCCAGGTCACATAGAGGAGAAAGCAAAACTGGCAGAATGCCAGTGTCGTTACCCTTTGTTTCCTGAGCCGAGGCTCACAGTATGTGACCAGCTGCCTCAGGCTTGCCCTGCCTTCCTTTCCCTGGGACTGTGCGCCCGATTAAACCCTTCCTTTCTGTAATTCATTCGGTCCTCTACTATGTTTCAACAGTAAAAGCAGTAGTAGCTAATAACTGGGTGTGGTCTATCTCTGGAATCTAAAGACTCAGGAGGCTGAGGCAGGAGGCTGACGAATCTGAGACCAGCCTGGGCAATCCAGCAGGAGGACCATGTCTTGTGAAAGAAAGTACCTAAGAACACACATCCTGGGTGTGGTCCCAGACCCAGTGAAGTCTGGAGCATGGAGACCATGAGGGCGTCTCGAATACTCAGCGAACTTATCAAGATTTGTCTCTCCGAGTATTAGCTATTCATTTACCCTTAGATGCGCTCTGCAGCTCCACAGCAGGCTGCCCTCACCCTCCCAGGGCTCAGGGCCAGTAGGGAAGAGAGTCCAGAGAATGAAATGGAGGGGGGTCCCAGCGAGCGTGCGCTGGGCCTCCTGCTCTGAGAACAAGGGATGCTGGAAACGGAGAGGATGGGGGCGGGGCCGACTGATATTGGGCAAGTGCTGGGATTGACGCTGGAGGTATTTGCTATCCTGGTTAATCAGGCGTGTGTGTGTGTGGGGGGGGGGGGGTGAAGGAGGAGGACAAGAAGCAACAGAGGTAGAAGGAAGGGCGTCCTCCCTTTCACTTGGGGCCTCAGCACACCTGCGGGCTGTCGCTGGGCACTTGCTGGCGACACTGTTTCGGCAGCATCTCGGATACTTCTCCGCCATTACTCCAGCGGTGTCTCCACCGATCCCTCCTTTCATCCCTACCGTCTTCCCTCCAAGTGTCTGAGAGGGGGGAAAATGCAGCAATTCCAGAAAGACAGGTCCAGCCGCATGGAAAGCGGCCCAGGAAACAGCTTGGTGATGGTTGGAAATGCCGTGAGAAGAAAATCATCCTGTAATTGAAGGGAATTCTTTATGAGGGCTGTTAAAGCCTCCCGCGAGCTGCTTTCATCTGGGGCTTGCTCTACACTTTAATTAACCCTGACCCAGGAACTTTCCTGAGCCTCGGGTGCTACCCACCTCTTCTGGGGAATCCACGCTTTCCTGCTGTTGCGGAAAGAGAAACTGAGGCCCGAGAGACCCGGGGGTGGGGGGGCAGGCATGGAGGTCAGGGAACAGTCCTGATCATGGGCTGGTTTCTGAAAGCTTGCAGCCTTGGGCTGTGGGGAAGGAGCCCAGAGCCAGCTGCCTCAAAGGCAAGGAAGCGCGCTATCTCTAAAAATGTGTTTTTGTTATAAAGCTGGTTAAATCTCATTTTCTAAGTAACTGGGGGAAAAAAAAAACAACAGACAAGCCCATGAAAATTCATGACCTTTAAAAATTCTTTTAATAGACATATAATATTTATGCATATTTACGAGGCACAGTATGATAATTCGATACTCATAAGGGTGAAATTTGGCCAGTTAAGCATTTCCAACCTCACAAATATTTATTGTTTCTATGTGTTGAGAACGTGACCTATTTCATATTGTAATTGGGTTTCTCTTTTTTTTTTTTTCCTTAAATTTTGACCGAAATTCAACTCAAACTGACTTAAATAAAATTGGTAGTTCTCTGGTCCCCATTCTGACAAGTCCAGGAGGCAGATTCACTTTCAAGTCTAGGATCTTAACCCAGATATCTTCTCTCTCTCTCTCTCTCTCTCTCTCTCTCTCTCTCTCTCTCTCTCTCTCTCTCTCTCTCTCTCTCCCTCCCTCCCTCCCTCTTCCTTCCTGTCTCTCTCTCTCTCTCTCTCTCTCTCTCTCTCTCTCTCTCCCTCTCTCCCTCTCTCCCTCTCTTCATCTCTCTCCTTCTCTCTCCCCCTGGCTCTCTCTCTCTTCCTCTCTTCATCTCTCTCCATCTCTCTCCCTCTGTCTCTCTCCCTCTCTCTCCCTCCTTTTCTCTCACCCTCTCTCTTCCTCTCTCTCCCTCTGTCTGTCTCCCTCTCTCTCCCTCCTTTTCTCTCACCCTCTCTCTTCCTCTCCCCCCCTCTCTCTCCCTCCTTCTCTCTCTCCCTCCCCCTCTCCCTCTCCCCCCTCCCCCCCCCTATTTAGAATCTCTACCACGTGACTTCAACAGCTCAGCTTTATCAGGTTTTTGGCTTCTGGAGGTCACTGCTTCTCAGTTCCTGAGGAAACCCCAAGGGGCACAGCACCCAGAGGTGCAACAGGGTGGAGAGAATGCAGGCATGCTCCTTCGGGGCTCTAACAGCGACCTTTCTACACGTGGAGTGGGTGGGCATGGAGTGAGTGGGCTGGGAAGGGGGTGGGAGTTTAAGTACATTTGTAAATCCAATAGTTTTCAACTGGGTTTTTTTGTTTGTTTTGTTTTGTTTTTGCAGAACTGTAAGTCTGGCGTACTGTGGCTCACATCTGTAATCTCAGCACTTGAGATTTCTGTAAGTTTGAAGCTAGCCTGGACCATAGAGTGGGTTCTAAGGCTAGCTGTACAGAGTGACCTTACTTCAAATCATCATCATCATCATCACCATCACCATCATCATCACCACTACCACCACCATTATCACCATCACCACCACCAGCAACAGCGGCAGCTCCTAAAACCAAAGTCAATCAAACAGGACAAAGCAATTCAGACCTTTCTCTTAGATGTTACTTTGGAGCCAGAAGGACTCAGTTCTGAATTCTGGCCTTTTATTCTTTTTGGGTTGTTTTTTTGTTTTTTTTTTTTTACTTTTCTTTTTCTTTTTTTCCATTTAATTTTCCACTCTGTTCTTTTATGTGCATTGGTATTGTGCCTGCATGAGAATGTCTGGAACTGGGGTTACAGACAGAACTGTCATATGCATGCTGGGAACAGAACCCCGGGCCTTTGAAAGAGCAGCCAGTGCTCCTAACTGCTGACCCTTTTATTCTCGTAAAGATGATGATGATGATGATGATGATGATGATGATGATGATGAATTTAAATATCTATCTATCTAGATATCTATTTTTGTGGTTTTGTGAGATAGGGTTTCTCTGTGTAGCTTTGGCTATGGGAACTCGCTCTAGAGCAGGTTGGCCTCGAACTCACAGAGGATCCACCTGCTTCTACCTCCCTAGGGTGCAGCCACCACAACCCATTATTTTATTGGGATTAAAGGCATGCAGCCACGACCATCTGGTTTATTTTTAATTATATGTGCCTGTCGTGTGTGTATGGGTTAGGGGTGTGTGTGTGTGTATGGGTTAGGGGTGCGTGTGTGTGTGTGAGTGTGTGTGTGCAGTGCCTGCAGAGACCAGAAGAATGTGTTGGATCCTTGGAAACTGGAGTTACAGGCTGTTATGAGCCACTAGATGTGGGTGCTGGGACTCGAACCCTGGTCCTCTGCAAGAGGAGTGAGTGCTCTTGGCCTCTGAGTTCTCTCTCCGGGCCTTACCCCTTAATTCTTACTGAATAAACAAGGTATTAGCTAATGAAGAGGACATTCTCCAGGTTTGGAACAAAAGCAATGTTAATTGGACTACCTCCTGCTCAACGTCTGAGCTCACACAACACCTAACGTGATGATTGGCTTAGCTCTGAATGACATCAGCCAATCACCATGGCAGGCAGAGAGGGCAGGGCAATGGGTTAGATGAGGAGGCTCCCCGGTGATGGGATTGGGCTACCGTTGTGGAGGCGAGCAGGCAACCTGGACAGAGGGTGGGCAGAGGTGGAGCCTGGCTGTCAGTTCGGGCTTGGCTTCATCTCTAGGCACGGTCCTAGGATTTCGCTTTCCACCTGAGTCCCTCGGCCCACCCAGCTCTCCTCTGAGCCAGGTTTCTGCCACCCAACGGGAGGCCCACACCCGCCTCCTGGGCTCAGCGAGCCCCAACTGCTCTTTGGGAGGACAGACGGTTTTTTGTTTTCCCCTTGGCAAAAGATGAATTCTCTTTTCTGAGAAAATAAAGGGATGGAGGAGGAGGAAGAGGAGGAGGAGGAGGAGGAGGAGAAGGGTGAAATCTCATAAAAATAAAAGCCCGGATCTCAACCTCAG